>JARLTB010000180.1:0-530000 GCA_030141615.1 Unio pictorum
TTCCCTTCTACAGCGCAATAAATAGTTGTAAAACGAATAATAGTAATAGTAAATAGCATTCACATACAATATTCTCTCTCCCAAAATCTTCCCTTCTGATCTGGCAGAATACTTTCCTGTATCCAGAAAGGAAACATTTCGGAGAATAAAGGCTACACTTATGGGGAACTTAATCTCTGCATGACATATCCTCTGCACATATTCGTTTTAGACAACGCTCAAGCACTTGTCACCATTATCAGAAAATGACATAATTTTCACCAGCAACCTCGCTTCTCCTGCTAGCCGTAAGAAGTATATTTGAAACTCTCTACACGATTTTGGGTATTGTCGAAACTCAATCGCAATAGATGCATCTGATCCCGTCTCCTGACCAACTGTTTGCCCTGAAAATAGATTTTTTTTTAAAAATTCATAAATACATATTTCCTCCAACGTAGATTATATTGGTGTAATATCGCACAACATAATCAATGGTCTCCAGTACCTTAAATGCATGGAAAGTTTGGCATAGAGATTACGATATCATTTCATTTTATTTCAGAATCCGACCCAAGTTTTCTTGCATGTTTGTCTCTGTGTGTCTGTGTGTGTCTATGTGTGTTTGTTTGCCTTATTTGCTTTTAGCACATAAAACGAAAAACTCAGATGCATACTATAGATGAACTTAAAAAAATGATCTTGGAAACATCATCGTTCGTTCGAGGACTGAAATAAATGCAAAACGAGTATCTGAAATACTGAGAATGTGACCACTAAATTCAAGATAGTTCTGATAGTCAATATTTAACTTTTAACGTTGGCTTTTGCTAGATCATGGATGGAATATGTTACAATCTACTCGGTAGGGGCGCAAAACACCAGAATAAACCTAAGGTGGATCTTTCAAACATTTTGGTGATTTTATCAGATAAACAGATTAGAGAAAAAATACATTTTGTTTAAAATAGGCATCATGAAATACGCTGTAGAACTTATATATAGTATTTCATTTTTTTAAAAAAAACCATTAAGTCCATTAATTCACAACATTTATAAAAATGAAATTAGACAGGCACATTTTAATGTTATCCATCAATCAATCAAACACTCGATTTATCAATCAATCAATCAATTAAACAGACAATCGATTACGCAAGCAATCACCCAGTCAATCATCATTCTATATAGTTTCAAAGCAATCACTAATGCCGCCAATAGAATACACTAAACATGCACGTACGATTCTTTTCGTTATAACAACAACACATATATTTCTGGATACATTCTTAATTAAGTAGACACAAATAAAAGTTCTCACAACCGTCTCATTCATTTATGTGCTCAATTCTTTACACTTACCAATTGATAATTGTATTAATCCGAAGAGAAAACAATGCATCAGCTCTATAAAACTGAAAGCAATGATCGAAATAACCGAATTGTCATACGAGTTAGAACATCTTCCAAATAGCTGGTACACAGATCACATACACTCATAATCAAACTGGCAAACAATGCCAGCGTTATAAATGGAAGAAAGCAATGTACAACAAAAAGGAAGCCCATACTTCGTGCCAAAATATAATTTTCGTTGTACATTACAAGCTCTAGAACGAATATGTCTGTCGCTATTGGTCTTCAACACAATTCCGCTCTCATCGCTTCTCAATTAAATCTTCAGTCTTAGCTAGGGCAAAAAGTAACTGCCCAGCACATATCATTGAGAAACCTATTTATATATGGAAAGTTCCACCTTTGAAGTTGTTGTTGTTGTAAAGTTTAACGCCATTTTTCAGCACGCGATAGGATATACATGACAGCCAGTATTAATAGTTGATGAAGAACCCAGGAGAAACCCCGGAAAGAACCATGGACCCACGAGAAGCTACTGGCAAGCTTTCTCACATACCCACATTGACCGAATAGGAAACTCGAACCCATGCAGACAGACATGAGATGTCATTGATCCGTAACGGAGAGTGCTTTAGACGGCCTCCCACCCTTGAAGTCAGAATCAAAGCAGGATCTTTAAATCAATTCCAACAAAACTTGTTTAATATTAATAATGATCTGAATATTTAATATTTTCTCATAGATAAATATTAGTAATGCATTATTTTGTTTGCAAAAAAAATATATCTATTCAAGCGTACAATTAACGATGAAAGGTACAAAATATAGATATACCTAGAAGACATAGATGTGACTAGAGATGACAGCGGGGAAATATATGAATGTCTGTAGTATATCCAAGAAAAAACTTGATGTTATAGCAGAAGATACCCGTGTATTCGACGAAGAAGTTGAACAATCAATAGCTAATCTTTCACAGCAACCAGCAACCCGTGTAATATCCAATGAAAGAAACACCCTGAAAAGGTTTTCTTGCGGAAAAAAGTCTTACTTAATCTTTGAAAATTCCATACATTTATCTTTGTCCAAAGCCCCTGCTGAGAAATTTTTGTATTAAACTCACAGGTGAAGTCAAATGATTTTGAGATCGACATTATATGACACAAGTATGTATATGGGGAATTTAGAGGGGAAAATTAATCACGCGTTGCCGCAATGGAATTTGATGAAAGCGAAGTTGTCGAAATGAACTACAAAGACCATACCCATTATTCGTAGGTCAATTTACGTATGATGTATTCGCGGTACAGAAAATTGTTATTATGCTTTTCAGACATAAAACTGTTGGAACCTCTATGGAGATTCGTGGTAATGAAAATTAAAACCTTGGATTTCTACTAAGTCGAGGGCAACTTCATAGGCCCTCATTGTCGTTTTTAGTCTGCGATTCCTCTCAGTCATATTTGTGTGTTTTACCACGATAGTGGCAAGGTTATGTTAGGAGCCAAACACAGCCTTGTGTTACAACCAAATGACAGCGACCTCATTTATAACAAAGCGCTATGTACAATGTTATATTAACATCTCTCTGTATAGTGTCATCAGTCAAAACACAGGCTACTTGTATGACTCACACGTACAGTGTTATCTTAACATATCTCTGTACAAAGTGTCATCAGTCATAACACAGCAACATGTATGACTCACACGTAGTGTTATCTTACCATATCTCTGTATACAGTGTAATCAGTCATAACACAGGTTACTTGTTTGACTCACACGTACAGTGTTATCTTAACATCCTTCTGTATAAAGTGTCATCAGTCATAACACAGGCTACTTGTATGACTCATACGTACAGTGTTATCTTAACATATCTCTGTATAGAGTGTCATCAGTCATAACACAGGTTTCATGTATGACTTGCTTGACTGTACATGTTTAACTTAATATCCTTCAGTATAAAGTGGCATCACTTATAAAACTGGCCACTTGTATGTCTCACATGTACGGTGTTATATGAAAATAAAATTCTGGGATATATATTGTTATGATATTCGGGACCATTTTTCTCAACCAATAAGTTAGGACGTATGGTCAAAATTAATGCATACGAATGTATTCCTAGTCTATTTTAGGGCATTTTGATACAAGAGTTAGGCATTCTTCTAAAAAGGAAATTCTCCATTACTTGATGTCTGAACATTATGATCTGGTTGTTGATGTGTATTTTGATGACAGTGCACAGTGATTATTAAAGCATTGATCGAAAGACTGAAAGATGATCTGATAAGGTTGCTTGGATTGTGATCAGCTATCCATTGATGGGCGCCTCCACAGAGAGGCAATGGGGAAGGGAGACACTTACTCTCCCCCGAGAATGCACCTACGAACATGTTTTGGACTACATCCATAAAACTTAATAGCTGACAACTACATACTTGCACCCATCCTGAAAATAATTCTGAGAATGCCTCTGTTTCCATTACCTATAAATAGAGCTGTACCGATGTCACTTTTTGCCGATTATGCCGATATCACGTATAGCCGATTATTAAAATTGCCGATACCGATTATAAGACCGATTATTTCATTATCATAGTATATATACTCACGTATAAGCTGAATAAATTAGTTAAAAAAAAGGCCTGGAAGAATAGAGGGGTCGGCTTATCCGTGGGTCAATGTCTAAACTTTACCGTTTTAAGGTCTTTTTGTTAACTATTGTAACGGCTATAAATCTTGGAACATTAATCAATTATTTATTTCTACTCCAACACAAAATTAAGTAAAGGTAAATACAGACTTCATAATTCGTGGGCCGGTTTAGTTTACCAGGGAGACCATGTACTGACCATGTACAGTACTTATACAGTGCATAGCGTCATTTAAATCTTTATTTATTCCCAAACATGTTGGATGCAGATTTTGCTTTATTCGTTGTTTTGACCAAATTTCATTCTTCTAGACAACATTTCAGCAAGTCCTTAATAGCTGTTTCATTTAAAATGAATCACCTCCCACGAGTTACTCATTTTCATTGATAAAAGTGATCCTACAAATTGAGGTAATATTTGTAAGAAAGTACGCACTTTTGATTGTACAAGGCAATTAACCATCATAATTTATATGCTCACGAAGAGTGGTAATAATAAAAGCTACTAATCTCATATAGATCGACACAGATCAAGATGAATCAATATTAGTTTTGTCGTAGGCTGAAAAAACATCATTATTTTCCACACAATGGAAAACTTGATGTTTCGACGTTTCTCTTGATGATAGTCGGTGAATTTCTCTATCGTTTTGCGACAGCAGTACAAGCCAGTTGATCATTAAAATGCCTGAAACTGGCTTGTGACAAGAGGAATTTTGAACGCTAACTATACCAATACATTGATGCAGAGGTGTAGCTAGAGTGTTTGGAACCCGGGGACAACATTCATTTTTCTCACCCAAGCGACAGATAAATCTAGTTGTTTTGCTAACCTTTCTATTCTTATCTTAGTCTAGTCATCTCAAACCAATCGTTCATGGTGTCCACGCGCTCAGAACTACTTTTCACAAAAGAAACCCTTCTTGTCTTATGCTGTGCCATAGTTGTTCTCAAATAAAACAACAACAACAGCAACAACAACAAATGATATATAACCATAGTTACTTAAGGTCAATCTGTCTTAGAAAACACACAAAACAAAAATATTTTTAATGAGACAAATACACAGACGCATACTTTTTCGAGGTTTTGATATTATGTTCGTTCGTTCTAACTAGCGTGGTCAAGTTCATCTTATATGCATTTGTCGTTCCCTTGGGCCCACCAGCTGCGTGGAGTGCGGGATATACTGCATGGGCAACAGCTGATTCGATATACCACCCTGCCCAGGCATCGAAGCTCCACTGGAGAGGACACTCCAGCGTCGTTGCATGACTTCGGCACAACACGAAAAGTAGCAGTTTACCGGTTCTAGGCCAAAGCTAGGTTAGCGTAGAGCTTGGCGCCAGGTGTTACTTCTAACGGTGGGAGAGATCATCAGGTCTCACTGGACAGCTACCGACCGCCATAAGCTGGGCAGCTCCAAGTCAGTAAGGTGCTTCCAGCCATGGCCTGCCTGCTTCATTGTGTGCATGGAGCTTAGAGAACCATCTCGACAAGTAGGCCACAAAATTCCGCACCAGGAAGAACTAAAAGAAGAAATAAGAAAACCCAAGCACTTCGTGTTGCGACCAGGAACGTTAGGACCATGTGTCCTGGACTGACCAATGAACTACAACATATCGACGATGCACGGAAGACTGCCGTCATTGACAGAGAACTCTCCCGACTGAACATCGACATTGCCTGTATCCAGGAGACCCGACTGGCTGACAGCGACACCATCTGGGAAGACAATTACACGTTCTTTTGGCCGGGGAAGCCCTCAAATGAACCTAGGCAGAACGGTGTAGGCTTTGCCGTAAATAATAAACTAGTTGCCTTCATTGAGCCTCCATCATCAGGTACTGAGAGAATCCTTGCCCTCAGTCTTTCAACATCCTTTCAATATTCAGTGTGTACGCTCCAACCCTCTGCTCTACCCACGAGGAGAAAGACAAGTTTTATGAGGCTCTGGACCAGGCGATATCCAGCATTCCAAAAAACGAGACCCTTTACTTGCTAGAAGACTTCAATGCTAGAATGGGAGCCGACCATGAGGCCTGGTGCACTTGTCTTAGCGTTTATGGAAGGGGCAAGATGAAGGAGAACGGGCAGCGACTTCTGGAGATGTTCTGCTCCCACAGCCTATGTGTGACCAACACTTTCTTCCAATGCAAGGAGATCCACCAGGTGTCTTGGAGACAACCACGCTCACTACACTGGCACCAGCTTGACCTTGTCATCACTAGGCGTACGGAACTGGCCAGCGTCCTCCTCCCCGCTGTTACCACAGTGCCGACTGCGACACGTACCATTCCCTTGTGGTCAGTAAGGTGCGAATATTACACAACAAGCTGCACCATGCCAAGAAGAAGGGACACCCTCGCATCAACACCTGCTGTGCAAGTAACCCAGACAAAACGCAGCAGTTCATCAGCAATGTGCAAGAAGATCTCACCAAAGTGACACCTTACGACACCATTGACACCATTGACTCCAAGTGGGCCCATCTCCGTGACTCTGTGTACAACACAGCCATCATAGCTTACGGGAATAGGGAACGGAAAAATGCCAACCGGTATGAGGCAAACTGGGAGATGATGCAGTCCATGACTGAGGCAAAGAAGAAAGCCCTCCTGGCATACAAGGATGTACCTAACCCAAGAACATTGCAAGCATTCAGGAATGCAAGGAAGAACGCCCAGAAGACTGCCCGTCACTGTGCAAACATATACTGCCTTAACCTTTGCAACAGTATACAGACAGCTGCCGACAACGGGGATGCAAGAGGAATGTATGAGGGCATCAAGAAGGCGACAGGCCCCTCCATCTCAAAAACTGCTCCCCTCATGTCCAAGACAGGTGAAGACATCACAGACCAGAGCAATCAACTGCAGCGATGGGTTGAACACTATCTCGAGCTATATGCAACTCAAAACAACGTCACTGACACTGCCCTGGAAGCCATTCCAGACCTGCCTGTGATGGAGGACCTTGACACACAGCCCACCCTGGAAGAGCTCGGAAAAGCCATAGACTGCCTTGCCTGTGGAGAGGCTCCTGGAAGCGACGGCATTCCGCCTGAAGTCCTCAAGCGTGGGAAACAATCGCTGCTCCAGCCGCTACACACACCTCTCTGCCGTTCTGTTGGGAGCAGGGATACATCCCACAGAACATGCGTGACGCCATCATCGTCACTTTGTACAAGAACAAGGGAGACCGTAGCGACTGCAACAACTACAGGGGCATTTCCCTCCTCAGTGTTGTCGGAAAGGCTTTCCCCTGTGTTGCCTTGGCGCGCTTGCAGATCCTAGCCTGCCGAGTCTACCCAATGTCCCAGTGTGTATTTCGAGCCGGCAGGTCAACTGTAGACATGATCGTCTCACTACGTCAGCTGCAGGAGAAGTGTCATCAGTAGCAGATGCCCCTCTACATTGCCTTCATAGACCTGACGAAGGCATTTGACCTGGTCAGTCGGAGCGGATTCTTCCGAATCCTGCAGAAGTTTGGCTGCCCCCCACATATATTTGCTGTCATCATGCCATTCCACGAGAACATGCACATCACAGAGTGCTTCAATGGCGTAACATCAAAGGCCTTCCCAGTAATCAGCGGAGTCAAACAAGCCTGTGTGCTTGCACCGACACCCTTTGCCATATTCTTCTCCACGCTTCTCCAGTATGCATTCAAGTGCTTCAGCGATGAAGTTCAACATCGCCCGTTTCCGTGCTAAGACTAAAATCACAAAGGTACTCATCCGTGAATTGCTTTTTGCCGATGATGCAGCCTTGACATCCCACACAGAAGATGGACTGCAGCAGCTGAAATGCCGCCTCTCCAATGCTTGCAAGGAATTTAGGCTGACCATCAGCTTGAAGAAAAGAAACGTCATGGCGCAAGATGCAGACTCCCCTCCCTCTGTCACCATTGATGGATACAACTTGGAAGTTGTCGAGAACTTCACATACCTCGGGTCCAACATCTCCTGCTCACTCTCAATTGATTACGAAGTGAATGGTAGGATTGCCAAGCAGCTGCAGTGATGGCAAGACTTAACCAGAGGGTATGGAACAATCCCAACTTCGCCGAGAAGATACAAACTGCGTGTCTACCAAGCATACGTGCTCAGCTCACTCCTCTATAGCAGCGAAACATGGACAACTTATGCAAGTCACGAGAGAAAACTCAACAGCTTTCACCTGAGATGTCTGCGCGCATTATGCACATCAAGTGGCAGGACAAAGTACCGAACACAGAGGTTATAAAACGCGCCAAGATCAACAGCATGCTCGCCATTCTCAGTGAGAGGCGCCTTTGCTGGCTCGACCATGTCAAGATAATGACCCGGGCCGCATCCCTAAGGATATATTATACGGGGAACTAGCAGAAGTTATACGACCAACCGGACCTCCACGCCTGCGCTAGAAAGACGTTTGCATGAGAGACATAAACACATCCAACATCGATGTTAACAAATGGGAGAGCTTTGCTAATGACCGTCTCGTATGGCGCCTAGCTGTCAAGCAGGGAGTTAGCAAAGCTGAGGATGACAGAAATAGGAAGTATTTTCAAAAGAGAGCCAAAAAGAAGGAACAGCTGACTTTGGAGCTACGCCATCGTCCCACGTAGACGGATGCTTGCCAAGAGATATATGCCTATTGCGGAAGTCGCGAACCGTCCAGACCTTATCTACATAGCGAATTTGCAGATATTAAACTCGGCAATTAATCTGGCCATCTTAGATATCAAACAATCATGTGGGGATTAGTTGTGACTCTTCCTTTCCATTAAAATGTATTAACATAATCAAAACTAGGACGTATCGACGAAATTTCCGTCATAAGAATGTTCTTCCTGACAGGTACCGAACATATTTGTGTCATGTTGCATACCTGAATTGTGTACATAAGCATACTTCGTGTTCTTTATAAATTTCCTATACCTTAATACACATTTACAGGATTTTCTATCTACACAAATTGTATGTGCTTCATTTTTGTTGCAATAACTGTATTGTACACTGGTCTCTGGTTTTGGCTATTCATTACATAACAATGAAAGTCAGAGTGGATTAGGTGAGGCTATATTAGTATAATTTAAATACCTCATTCAAAGTGATTTGTACTAGGAAACAAAATTAATTATCTTATACTTTGTTAAAATAACTTGTTTACGTCACATGGATTGGATGAAATGTCTTCACAAATGCCCTTATAAGTAATAGAATGCGGCAAATGAAAAGGGATTAAGGTTTTACTCTCTTTTTAGCTGTTAAAAACTGAAAGAATACATACAATATTTAAATTGCAGGTTCTCTTTGACATATATAATTTAAACTTCAATTAATCGAATGAATGACATCATTCTAAAAACAGTATTATTACTCTAATAATGTTATTAATGTTTTCTCATTAATCAAACATCCGTCATTCAAATAGCATGTATCATTCAAATTCACAGTGTGGCCACATCCATACTGATACCATTTAAAATGTGAGACAATGTAGACCATTCAGATGTTCTTATTAATATCATGAGGACTATATATTACAGATAGTACGATGAAACATGCGAATTAAAATCTGCATATTAATCCGACAAATATTATTGTTTGACCAGCATCTGACTATGTTTAATTTATAATGAAGTGAAGTTTATGTTGTCTCATTCCCAGCTACAAAATGCAGAATATCAATAAAAAATTGTTCTCCATGGTATAGCAGTGTTGAGGACCAGCTTCGCACTGCTAAACGTCATCGCCGAAAAGCAGATAGGCTTTGGCTTTTTACCAGACTCACTATTCATAAACAAATCTATGAAGCCGCTAAGAAGAACGTCACAAACATAGTCCATTTAGCCAAATCATCCCACTACAGTACTAAGATAACGGAGTGTTCCAGCTGTGAAGAGCTCTTCGAGATAACTAACAAACTAATGTCAAGGAACAAATGTACACCACTTCCAACAACTTTCTCTCCACTAGACCTACCAGACCAATTTGCAAATTACTTCGATGACAAAGTACAAACCATTAGAGATTTGCTTGACAGCACACATTCAACTGTTTCGTCACCACACAGTTATGATGCAGAATTTCAGCGACAACCGTTAGGAGCATTTGAACCTGTTTCTATATATTTAGTACGGACAATCGTGATGAAAAGTGCACCAAAGTGTGTGAATAAACATTTCCCTCTTTATAGCCTTTCATACCAAAATCAAGCTTATGATTTAATAATATTGAAAGAGAGAGAGAGAGAGAGAGAGAGAGAGAGAGAGAGAGAGAGAGAGAGAGAGAGAGAGAGAGAGAGAGAGAGAGAGAGAGAAATTGTATATAGTCCATATCTATTCGTCACTGAGCCTTCTTGTATAAAGTTCCACCTCTTATTGTCATTAGTAAAGTTAGAGTTAGGTCGATGTATATCAACGCATTATGTTTATCTTTATGAAAAACTGTTTCGCAGGTAATATGATAAAGTTACAATAACTAAAGACTGAAGATAACATTTCAATGTCATGCCACTTCTGTTTTCAAAATTGTTTTTCGTTCTGTATTTAAAATGTAATTTTCATCACCCATCTTTGCAAGAGGTGTTTTCCTTAGGTTTTGGAAGGACACATTTAGACAAGCAAAGATAAAGCATCTGTTGAAGATTTTACTTTAAATAAGTAGTGTATACTCTTTTTCGGTAACTATGTTGCCAAAACACTTGCCACAAAAATTAGAAAATATTATAAATACCTTTGATGAACATAATCTTTTATCTTGTTAGAGTTCATTTTTTTTTTGTCGTTTTACATGGCAATGTATACTTTAAACTCGATATGCAAACCGGCTGATACCGTTTTCCCTACTATTGGGTGTAGGGAAAAAATTAATCCAGGTCTTACTTTCGAAATTACGTCTCCAATAATATTAACAGCAGATGATAAATGTGGCTTTAAGACTTACGTTTGAAAATGTGCGTTCCTGAATAAAGGTCATTTTATTCCGTGATTTTATTTTAATGCATTGTAGCAAAAAGAAAAAGTTAATAATATGAGTCTCAGTTTAAATCTATAGGTCTGGTCGACTTCATCTGCTTTATCATAAAGATGGCAATAATCATTACAGTCATAAAGCCAAATACCAAACTAAATGGTTACAAATGCAACATTTTTCCAGTAATACATGAATATTTAAAATATAAATTTTCACATTGTTTGATTTTCTTGCTGATATTCACCAATTTAATATCTGGATTAAATAAATGTATGAAATATTTTTTAAAATCACTTATTTAAAATGCCAGTAATTGGGGTCAAAGGAGCGAACACAATCATTTTGTTTATATATTTCTGTATGGAACATAATGCGAAATTAGCAAAATTCGAGTAAAGATATAATTATCGTTGACACACATTTGTACTAATGAATATTGTTTACATTATGCAATTAATTTTATTCATATGTTTGAATATCGATATATCTCGCTGAATTAATTGTTCTTACTAACTGATATTTATAATACGTCGGTGAGAAGAAAGTATACAAATTGAACAAGTTTTGAAACCATGATTGAAACAAGAATGTTTAATCAAGATTAGAAAATGACGCAAACAATTGGTCGTACATTACATACATCGCATAATCAGACCTGCGAACAATTGAAATGTTGCCAAGAAAAGAAACACAAACTTCGGAAATAAGATATGTTATAAATAACGGTTTCGTTTACTAAATGTCCGCTCTCTGTGTTTTATACAAATCATTGTCCTTTGAAAAGAGTCAATTGTAATCATATTTTATGGGTGTCTCTTTGGCGCAATAGAGAATATGGACATAATCAACAATATAATTTAACTCTTTGATGCCATTGTAGATCTGAAATGAGGGTTTAGCAAACTGTAAAAACGAAATAATCATTTGTTAATATCATCATGTCATACCCTACATAAACACGGTAATTATGTATCATTTTTACCATTGTTACCGAGTGAAAACAATTACTTGAAGATGGCGCCCATTGGCAGTATGGCACCCAAATAAATGATGCTCATTTGACATACCGTAGAAATTATAAAATTTGAAAGACAGTTTAAATTTGCTTACGATGCATAGAAGCACTCTTTTAGAGAGAGTTTAAAATTCACAAATCTACTACATATAAGAGCTGACCAGTTACATGTCAGATGTAATTGCTAATAAAATATAATTTACTGTGCGCACCTCAATTCGTACACAACTGACCATTGTTAAGTTGAATTATAGCCTCTATGAAACTCCTCGTTATATACCTAGAGCTCTTACTACAATATCACAATTTATTGGTATTCAGTGATTATCAAAACGAATTTTGATAATCTGTCTTTGTCCTTGAACTCTATATGAGCATATCAAATATTTACATATAAACTAGTCAATTTTTTAAATCCAAATTAACTGAAACATTAACATAAATCAAAAACTTGGGAACAACTTAAGAACGTACAAAAGTAAGAAAATCTCAAAACTGAGAATATTTCTCTAAAACGCAGTTTCGAAATGTACCAAGTTGGGAAATTCCATGATGATGTTCATATTTCAAAGTCATGTGATTGAAAAAGGTGTTTATATCGTAAATATTGTTATACCATTGTGTCTGGACAAAACAGCAATCATTTTCAAATAAATATACAACTTGTTTACGTGGCAGCTACTAATTTTGAATCAAGGTCAAGATTTCAGTCAACATTAGGTATTTACGAAAGAATGGTTTTGGTCAACTGAATTTCTGGAAAATAAATATAATTTCTAGTATATAAATTTACACAACAATAAAACGTAATACAAATTATAAAACTAAATAAAACTGACAAAACAAACAAATAAATTGAATTACATATATACATACTTTAAATCAGATATACGTAACAATGCATGTTTAGCAATGACAAACATTTACAATCGTCAATCTCTGAAGCAGAATGAAATTCGCCTTTATTTTCATCTTCTAGATAGATGTGACATATACGTAATTATATGTCTGTTATACATTTGTTATATCAATGACATACACATTTACTATTTGTACTTGCAGCCCTATTTTTACACAATCATACCTACGACTTTTAATGCTGCATATTACTTTGCATTCTTGGTTAGAAGGAAACGACAATGCAGTATGAATGAAAGAATTAGCATTGTTTAAAAAAAATATTAAAATTGAAAATATCAAGTTTCGCATATAATCGTCACTTTATCATCAATTCATAGCCGATTATAGATGCAGTGCCTACTTATTTATTTGGTTTTGGTGTTTAATGGTACAACCAAACATGTTGACTTTGGGAAGAATGTGCTTTACTAAATTACACACATGATCAGCCGATTCTGACAAATCTGATAGTAGGAGTAGAATACATGCATCTTTGGACAGGCAAGAAACTCATTAGGTCTATTCTGCATATCAGAGGCAGCAAATGAATTGGAAAAGGTGAATTATAAAAAACACTCATCTCAATTTAATCTCTCAAAACATATCACTGTCGTACTTCTGGTTTGTTCTTATATTTAGTACATCGTTTCTACACATTAGAACATCAGTGATTTGACAGGATCATACATTACGTACGTTTTCATAGATTTTTAAATTGAATCAAACACATGGGAAATATCACTAAATCTTTGTACGGTGACTCCGATGCATTTCATTATGGTATAATTTGGACGCCTTTCACATGATACCTTGTAACAATCTCAGATTTCAGCCTGGTCGTTGCATGTAAGAATATTTTAATTACATTTATGAAAAACAATCTTGTCGAAATTAAGTGCGTTGCAGTCATCACTACATACAATATTCTTTAGGTGTCATTTTAACACCAAACTTTCTAGGTCGTGCCAGTGATTTTAAATTACACAAGCAATTTAACCAAATGTAAAGAGTATGATTAATGAAGTGTTACATCTCGTGAAAATCTCTTTTGATTAGCCTAGAACAAAACCGAAGTACTTTTCTACAGAGTTCAATTTGATCCACACAACATTTTATGTATTCAATAACACACAATTATTAGAACGTTTAATATATGAAATAACTAGTATGAAATACAAAGTAATGTAGAAAAAATACAGTAACGCGTCGAAACCTTTTCCAGACGTTTTCATTGTCTTTCAAGATTTGACATTCAACCATAAAAACACGGATCTAAATGTGTATAAATTTGACGGGTCGAGGATGATGATTTTGACTCTCGTAATATTAAGCACCACTAGCATCACAACTCATTGATATAACGAGGCGATCGGAGTCGACTTTACTTATCTTTTCTTGAATTTAATCGCACGTAAGATCATCCATAGTTATTAATTCTACACCTTGCATGGATGATGTAAACATATACACCTGTCGTGTATGATGTAAACATACAGATAGCTTTGGTGATAGCTTAACTATAATAATTTTATTCATATTGACATTGCTTCTAACTTTTCAACCACATAAATACACAATATACAGAAAGATAATCTTAAGATTTTCTTCCTCACGCTAAGGACTCATCAGCAGACTGTTGTAATTGCTATCGACTGTTAATATTGCGTGTGTTATTGGTTGAAAAGTATTAACACTAATGTCAAATAAGAATACAGCGCGTTTATATATGATGGGAAGTATGGATCGCTCGAGCACTTGCTGCCTGCCACTGATCAATATTGTATGCGTTTGATCATTCATTGGTCTATGTGGCATGAGTTGTGTTAAATTTTACTCCATTTTTCCCCATCGGACTTTGATATAAGTAGTAAGCCTCTATACCATGACTGCTCACTTTCGTAGATTATTAAGTTTAAGGTTCCATACCCTGAGGTACTCGCCCAAGCGGGTCTCCCCCAACATCCACACCATCCTGATGCAGTGCCAGCTACTCTGGGCGGCACATATTGTACGCATGCCAAATTATCGACTGCCTAAGAGACTCTTATGTGGCGAGCCATTGCAAGGATCCCATAGAGGCCAGAAGAAACTCTTCAAAGAAAATCTGAAAGCGGCATTTAATTCATTCAAAATAAACCCTTCTTCCTGGAGCAAACAACAAGCGATCGAGTCACTTGGCGTTCCTCGTCCCACAAAGAATCCAAAATGTGCGAATCTATCAGGACAGCAGCTTAGCTGAGGGTAACAAGCTGATAAAAGAGCCATACCAACACTCCTATAATCATGTGCCAAAACATTCCAAGGTTTCTGAAAGTTTGTATAAATTGAAACACCATCTACACATCGTTAAGGAAGCAAAATATCCAGTGTCCTTTGATATCTTAAACAGATCACAATCTCCACTCCTATGGTATCATACCCATCGCTTCTGGTCTATCAGAGATCAATATTGGTGTAACATTTTCACAAGTTCAGAACGATTTAATACTGCTAATGATGCGCATGTCATATGTTGTTTCTTCAGAAACGCAAATGTCACAATGAGAAATAACTGATGGCTGTACTTATATTATTTCAGCATTTTGGTTATAACTTGCTCTGAAAGTTATTTTAATGAGAAATGACCACAATAGCATTGTATGACTTACACTATTCAAACATATTTGGAGACAAGTTAAGCGCATTTTGAAGGCACTTGCACTGTATATTATGAAAATAATACATTAAAATCGGTTACGTAAGGTCTCAGTGAGGATGCTGTTTAAAGGTTGAGACTAATATTCTGCTGGATATAAGTGAATAAACGTCGTTGTGGAAGCTTTACAATCGTATGTGTACATATTGACATAAGGCTATTTTCATTTAAGAAGCTTCTGATGTTGTTTCCACTAGCTGTGTACAACAGAGGGGAGTGAAGCGAAATGTGTCAACGAAACAACAGTGTCCAATTGGAGTTAGTCAATCGGGAAGTAATGATACATTTATGTTACGTAAGGATGCTCAGGACATGGTTGGAACAAACCGAAACTAGATAGGAATAGCTGGTACGAGGGGAGGGGTGTAGTTGATTTTAACGAAATTAAGCAGATAGCTGTATTCCTCTGGCACTGAATCATAAAATTCCTGACATTTAAGATAAGAAAGGACCTTGGATATACTATAGGTGAGATTCTAATAATAATGACTGGTTCATCGAAATGTATTTAAGCAATATATGTCATTTAAACATTATGGATATATAGCACTTTAGTTTGAAAACATACACTGTAGTCATGAAGCATTTGACAAATAATTGAGATAAAGGTACAATTCCGCATTCACGTCGATGCATGTCCACATGTATGTACATGAGGACTGTTAAAGTATGAACGATGATGTTTGCATAAATGCTCATACATACAATTATGTAGGTATATGCCTTTATTAGAACGTGCACCAGATTGTATGTTAACAATACTGACTCAGATAAAATTGTTTTTCCTCAAACCAAATTGTGTTACAAAACTCACGTATAATCGTTATTAATGAAGTAACAATTGTCCAAATTTCTTCATTTTAAATATCACAGATTTTGATACTAGTACTAGTGAAAAAACAATACTCCGTGGGAATCAATGGAGTACATTTGTACATATTTGCTTTTATGTATAAATATGAATTCAAAGGTTATGTTGTTACGACTGGAAAGAATAATCAAATGACCAAATTGATATTGCTGTTAATCACGAAAGTCTTGTCTAAAAACTATGAAATTGATAATCATGAGTAAATGTTCCTAATGCCTTACCTACAAATTGAACATAAAATGCAAATGTGCATAAAGCCAAGGGAGGATATAATCATTCCTATTGTTTCTCGATTTCCAATGTGTACATTTTCCTTTATGTTAAAAAGGACCAATTTACTGCATTCATGAACATAATTTAACTTCAATACCATTAAAGTAATTCAATTAAGCTGGATTGATCATAAATGAAGAATATGAGTTGCGTTATAAAGTCATAATGAACTTATAAAGTTATATATTATCATACACTGTAGTCTCGTCCATAACAGCACTGAGTTGTTGCGATTCTGGAACAGATCCAGTGGTGGCCTCAGATTGGGTAACAGGTTCATTTTGATTCCGGATTGAGCAGTAATAATGAACATCGGCAGTATCATAACCGTCGCCACCTGCGCCGTTTCCTCTTATTTCATAGCACCTAGCAAACATCAATTGATAATTCACAAATGCAGATTGTATTGCTGATACAATCTTGAATTTTGTTTTAAAGTAATATGGTCCGACGTGGCAAAAACATTTCTTTAAATTTGTGGAACTGCCATTCGTAGGAGTTTCAATTAAAGCTACATGAGAATTATCAGCCATAAAGGATATTTATCGTGTTAAAGCAATACTGATGTTGGCATCTAATAATATCAATATAATTTAAATACAAGAAACATCATTGCCATTCTTACATCTTAGTATAAATCTTAGCAAAAGACATAAATAAAAAGCGTTTTAATACAATGGTCACAAATATATACCACAATTATAAGATAAGAGCAGGTTGAACGAATTTGGAATGCACATTAAAAGATAAAACGAGTGTGTTCTATATTAATAGAAAAAATTCTTGAATATGACTGCTGGTTCTAATAAGATATCCGTGTATATTAAAACTAATGTGATAATCAAGCCATTTTAAAGCACGTTCTGCAAATAATGCATGTGTTACCTTTT
Source organism: Unio pictorum (assembly GCA_030141615.1). Classification (NCBI taxonomy): domain Eukaryota; kingdom Metazoa; phylum Mollusca; class Bivalvia; order Unionida; family Unionidae; genus Unio; species Unio pictorum. The sequence goes on from JARLTB010000180.1 coordinate 17,600, forward strand.
CCATAATAACCAACATATTAGTATCAGAATTGTCATTCCTGCTACGACACCTCCGCCAACAAAATAGTTCTCAAACGATTTATCTGGAAACAGAATGTAAACAATAAAACAATCTATCTAGCTATAATATTCACGCAATTATCCTACGTAATGCATTTATACTTAAGTTGATTGTTTTGAAATAGATCAGGTATGGGCAGCAATGGTTACTTGACCAGCGTGCGTCAAGGTCTAGTTACATGCATGGTTACGTCTCTTGGTAAGAATTTAATTACTTCTTCAGGTCATAAATATTGTATTTAAATATTATATCAGGATCTTGGTATATATATATGCAAATTTAAGACACCCTTACTTAAATGTCAAGGTCATCCCCCATATTAGAGTTCATGATTTGCTTTTGCATTCACTTTTGTATCTTACATACATTTGACATTAAGAAATGCTAACTAGCATATGTTTATTCAATGCTTGGGAAGCATAGATCATGATCTGTGCACTGTTTCTCTTGTTCTTGATAGATCTGGTTGTCTGTTTGTTTATGTATGGAATAAAATAAATGTACTTAATGTTTATCTCCTTCTCTCTACACATTCTTCCATACAACAAGACAGCAAGATCATATAAGGTTGATGATGTGAACACGTGTGCCGGAGAATTTTGAATACCTATAAACTATACGTCTGCATCTCTTCACTTGACCTCAAAGTCAAACTTCTATGCATATCAAAATCTATGTTCACTAAGTTATTAAAGTTATATGGAAAAATATCTGCAAATTTAAGACATCCTTACATAAATATCAAGGTCATCACCCATATTAGAGTTAATGATTTCCTTTTGCATTCACTTTTCTATCTTACATACATTTGACATTAAGAAATGCTAACTTGCATATGCTTGTTCAATGCTTGGGAAGTACAGAATATGATCTGTGCACTGTTGCTCTTGTTCTTGATATGTCTGGTTGTTTGTTTGTTTATGTATAAAATAAAAAAATCGTATTTAATATTTATCTCCTTGTCTATACACATACTTCCCGACAACAAGTCATCAAAGCAATTTGCAAAAAAAAATATTTGCGTAACTTATGCAGTGTGATGGATGGGAGAAAGTATTTGAAATGAATAAGTTTTTAACAAATAAAGGAACACTTAATGTGTAAAACGATAAATAACAAATATGCGTTGGAAATGAGAATTATAACAAATGTTGCTTTTAAACACTTGCCTGTAATAGGAGCTGCGGAAGATATGATGGCTCTTGAATATAAAGTTCCATTATTGTTTACAGGTGCATATATTGTCGTTAGGTTAGGAAATTCAGTAGTATTGAACTCTACGTCAAATGCAGCAGTAGTGGATACACATTCTATATAAAAAAAACACAAAATAAATCTTAAATCTTGAGATTATTAAAGATGATATGTACTAATTCATCTAAAGGGAACAAATTTGAGTACGTAAAAAGAACTACCCAATATTTAAATGTAATACTAATCTAATTTGCCTTCTTTATGCAAAGGATTCTTTTTATTATTCATGGTTTATAAAGATATAGATTAAAGCATATGTAGATGAAAATAATTAAGAAGGTAAAACAGAACTATATTTATAGTCTTCCGTCTTTGAAATATCATATCTGAAAACGTTCATGATTAATTTTAAGGTATCTTATCACACAGGGTAATATTATATTATTGTTTTGTCATTGTGCTGGCAATACAATATGAGTTTACTTATCTCCTTCTGCTCAATGCACACACCTATTACGTGTAGAAATGCGGACTGAAAGATGATTCCACTCGGTGACCCTATGAGGACATATAATCCCTCATCTTCCATTTGCACTGTCAGATTATTAGTTATTCTGCTTACATTCATTTTACATTTAAATCGTGGGATGGTGTCACAAAGAAGAGGAAAGCACGTAATTCCTTCTGGATTACATATCGATATTACATATGCAGACCCATATCTTAAACTGTTAAACACAACGGCAACCGTTTCATGGAAAATGGATAAAGGTATAACAAATTCGAATTCCATTTGCTTTAAAGTACAGGTCCGCAAAATTGTATCTGAAATGAAAATATATTCTCCAAATACGATATATATATATATATATATATATATATATATATTTCAATTAATTGTTTAACTTTCTTTATAATGTCAGCGTAATTGTAAACAATTATGAACATCCTATACATTAATCTTTACATTGATTAAAAGAATATAAGTTTCAGATCATTTAATGTCTGAGAAATTTTCAAAATATTTTCTACTGCGGAGTTTTTTGCTAATAACACCATTTTATTATAAACTATAAATTATTGTATGTCTTGCATACAAACAATGAATTGTACAGTATACAACACCAACATCAACTATTTATGTACCACAACATATCCAGTGTGGCAAGATCAATAGCTATATCATATTCAGGCAGTTATGTAAATGAGCTAAAACTAATTCAACAGGTAGTGGATAGAGTATATAAATCACAGTGGATAACAACGTTTGAAAACAGACTAATTGGGGACAAAGTGCGACATGCTCCCGTGTTTTTCGACGCATATTCTGTTGGGTCATAGGGATTATTGATGCAGATAAGATCAACACTTAGTTTATCTTATATGCTAGCATACTTTTGACCACCAAAACATCAATTTTGGTTTCCTTCTCATTTTATAGAAACAAGTATATTTGTATGATTATGTATTTAGTGTTTCACAGACACCCTTACAATATTTTGCTATATACGTCACTGCAAAACTCATGTTTTCATACAGCCCACATTTTTGTTAGAGTGAAATGAGCTGTTACATTTGATTTTTATTGTCTGCATCTCCTAACTTATCGGGATATATCATTAGGTATCAATGTATCCATGTTCTGTCAGCCAGTAAAACGTTTAGACTAGCAATTTCTGCCTTAGATGTAATCAATACAAAATATTATAAGAAAACCTACTCGTCGCAGCTTGGATACGCCCCCAGATTGTCTATTCCAAATTTGCCATTATTGTATAGTATATTTCAGTCTTAGCTTAGGTGGTTACGTTTAAAACCTCTGTACTAGACCGGAACTTGATTATAGGAACATATGTTATCAAAAATGAACTAATTACCACTGACAAAAAGCATTATTTCTCCAAAAACCTTGCCTCCGTGATCATTCCTATTTTCAACCTGGGCATAATACCGTCCTGAATTGTAGACAGAAACATTGTGAATGCCGAAGGTCACATATGAGGGGAAATTGATCGAGACATTAACTATACTCGTTTTATAGCGAGAGTCCAAATTACTTAAACACTGAACACCATTAGTGGTAAATGTCATCAAGTGTCTATGAATATAAAATATGTCTCCCAATGATTTGAATGAAAACTGTGTAAAAAAAATCTGTATTTCGTCACATGACCGTGGATAAACTCTAAACTCGATCACAAGAGTTAAATCTGATCTTGTTTCTCCAAACAATGCCTGCCCTGAAAAGAGAGATGAGAAAGATTCAATTAAATTTCACTTTTGAAATGACTTCGAAAAAGAAGTTCTCCACAGTTTTTGCATTAAGCGAAATTTTGCGCCATTTATGTATTAGATCGCTGCCCGACCCATATTTTAATAAAAGATTGGACATGGTGATAGTGATATGATTTCAGTTCTATGACCATGCCATATTCATTTATATAAAGATAAAACAACTAGGTTAATAACATAAATAACTTTACTTCTTCAGAAGCTGTTATTTGTTTAAATAACTTTTCGCTGAACACCGATGACGATTGGCAATATTTTGAAAAAAAAGCTGTAATCTCAATCTCTGCTATTTTCAAAACATAAAGATTCTGGGCCCGACGTGCCTCACTACGTGTTGTAATAGGCAAATCCTTTCTTATTTTGAATACCTACAAGAGCTTAAATCCGAAAATAAGTATAAGTTACCTTCGGATTATTTATTCATTAAGGAGATCAAACAAGCTGGTTACGCATCATTAGCAGATGGGAGTAAATTAAATACATTTGTAGTATTTACAGCAGTAGAAATAATTAGATCAGAATTATTAAATCAATATGAAACGAAGAAAAATATTAATTCACGCATGAGGCAGCTAAAATAATATTATCGAAACTAAAGAAGTGACTTAAAAGTAGACACTACGTAATGATACTAAATATTTTTCACAAAATAACAATTATGCGACTGAAATATTTGTTTGCACCTTGATTTCAACATTTCAGAGTTCACAAAGAGACTTATTTGTCAGGTCCCCCACATGGAGGTCAATCAATTTACCAGATTGGTCAGTGAGTTGTAAAATGTATTCTCACTGATAATGTCCGTTAGTGGACTATTATAGCTACTTTTTTAAAATTCTTTTCCAGAAATGGATGTTATTCTACGTTTAAAGTTCATTATTAATCAGTTCGATTTGATAACTACCGGGTGGTACAGAAACAACGTTCCAGTCCGGGTCTACATCATCTTTATTTTTGTGTGTGCAAATGGTTCTGCCCAGATATTTGATCAGCTGGGATATACTGGAGATTTTGCAAGCGCAGTTTCCTTGACCGGAAACGCAGTTGGAAACTTCACGCTGAATTCAGGGTTATTTGAGGTTATTTGGATGATGGTTGTCTTTGAAGGATGCCTTGTTCGTGGCTATCAGTTGCAGTAATTCCGACGTCATTTTTAGTATTATATTTTTCTAATTTTTTTGTAGCTGTATCGTAGATGTTAATCATCACTGTGAATTCGTTATCTGATATTGTTATGTCATCGAGACTAGCTGATATTAACGAAGATAATTGGGAATGTGTTGGTAGCGTCGAAAACAACATTGAATTTTTAGTCGATCTACATAGTACATAAGTTCCTCTGGTGGTGCTAACCCATATTAATTAAAATAAACGATTCCACGCGGATCAATCGCGTATGCAGTCCAATGGGATACACATTCGGTGCTTTTATCGAGATCATTGATACCGGTTTCTATGTTCTTTAGTTTGGGAGATAACTAGTCTCTCATAAAAATACCTCTGAAATTTTGTATTTTTAATTTTGAGCAGCATCAAGTAAATCAAAATTTGACAACGGTGCTAGGAAACCGTCCCTGGTAACTTTATATCCTCTTCCGTTTTCTTTGTATCCTCAACCTGTTGCTTTCTGTAGTGCCATTTCTGCCGCTGTTCCAACTGCTCCTATCGCCGCAGCTTTCGCGACTGCAAGGGCATCCGCGCCAATCAATGCTGGTAACACAGCGGGATTTTTTAGCTGAATCCGACTGCAACTTTATCATCTGTTCAGGAGTCCGTGCAACATTGATACAAGTGTTGCAAACCCTAGGTTGTAATTATCATTAACATCTACAACATCAGAAATACCAGGGGGTCTCGTATATCCAACTGTTGTATCAGCAACTGCAGTATCTTGCATCGCCATTATTTTAACATATTTAACATGTTCAGCGCTATCAGTAATATCCTTAGGGAACATCATAGATGGACCCGCCGACATTAGATAATCATCATAATATCTAGCTAAACCCACTATTGTTGTGGCGACATCGACATCATGCTCGACAGAACCAATCTCTCTTCCACCAATCATATATCTAGCGCTACTAAATAATGCCATAATACCGTTATTGACAAAGTTAACGGACAACTTTGGATCATATTCCCCACCAGCAGTTGTTACAAGTTTTCCTTTTACTTTAATAAATGCTTCAGCGGGTAGAAAGTATTTTCTTGTATCTTGAACTTGAAGTTCGATCCTTGATCGACTATATGGCTGTACTGCATTATAATAATAAAATTGCTACTCGCGTACAGATTCATCCTTGAGTACTGGTGCGTCAATATCAAATGCTGGGTCAGGCGATTGTTTGAACATTTTATTACATATTTTTCTATCTAAAATTGTGATCTAATAACGATTGCCGCAATTATATTTCTCATAATATTTCTTTGCAATTCTTCAGATCCTTAATTCATCAGCGCTGCTAGTTTTTGATACGTGGCTTTTTTATTATGTTACTGACATTCACGGTCATAATGTCCGTTGATGCCAATTTTAATGGCTGTGAGATTCGTCGTATTAATCGTGTTAATCATTATTTGTCTGCAGAAAACGTTTTACAGGCAATATTACCAATACCACTAGGAGCTATTTCACCGATAACATTAATAGCTTTCATCGATGAGTGTTTTGTGATCGGTCCTGTTTTTGGAGCAATCCTGGCAAATAACCCTTGAATAACATCACATAGACCATCTCCATACATCGGTTTATAAACGGGTAATTGCGAGTTTACTACCATGACCACGGATGGTTTATAATGGCGATAGAGTATGATTATCTTATTAGTTTTCGTTATATCTAATCGTATTGTCAATTAGCCACCGGTGAAGATCAGTCACTGTGATACCATTAACGATCTAATCTCTAAATTATATATAAATTCCGATATCCATGATACCACTTTGAAATAATCGTTGACAAATAGAAGCAGGGTCATTATTACCAACGCCAGATGTGGCAGGCAGAATAGAATGTTGCAACGAATGACAAACTTGACGCAATCAAACTATCCCTGGGAGAATAGACTCCTTCCTACAGAACCATCCGTAGGTAGAAGGTAGTCATTGCAAGAATCGGAATTAGTCATACGTACATAACTCACTCCCACATACTATAATGGGAAGATGCACCAGATTATGTTATTTGCAATGAACCATTCACTGTTAAGCACTTGATGACCGGATGTTCCGACCTGCAACCTACGCGTGATAAGTATTATTATGTACATGACATAAAGGTACTTTTTGATACTATACCTATAACTTGTATTTTAGATTTCGTGAAGGAAGTAAATCTTTATTTTAAACTATAACTTGTATGCCATCACCTAGAGCATTTTTATCTATGTAAATACCGCCCCTTATTTACAACATCTTTTCAACTGTACTCATCAACATACACCATTTACATCTCCCGTCGATTGGGAAGATTCATAAGTTACTGTTACTAACTCCTTACCATTTTATGTTGAACTATTTTGTTTTTTTATATCTGGTCGATTTTAAACCTTTCAGTATTTTTAAACATGTATACATGGAACCTATTGTATGGCGCTAAATACCATAAACGTGCTGGTGCGCGGTAAAAAATCATTCAATTATTAAATGAATCCTGTCTGCACATGGTTTATTTGAGTTTATATTCTTAATTTCCACATACTCTATATATAATGTATAATTGTATAATTGTAAGAAACGTGTAAGATGCATAACTTAATATTAATCAGAGTTATTGTTTGCAATAAAGAATCTTGACATGTGCCTGATCGAAATACCCATATATCCAGATCAAAGCCATATAAAAATATTGAAATTAATTCAAGGGAATGAAAAGGAATATGGTTTTTTTTATAACTTAATATAAGTACTAATACGAGTGGGAGGACAATTCACAAATATGCACTTAGGATTTTGTTTACAATCTCATGATGCATAAATCTTTGCTGAATAGTAACTAAAATAAGAACTGAATGCCTGTGTTGTTCCAAAAGACAATTTATATCTCTATAACACTTACCGACGGATACTTTTAAAAATCCGAAGAGAATAAATTGTCCAAACTGCACGAAGTTCACAAACATAATTGCAGCAAAATATGTTCTGGATCAGATCGTGATTGAAAAAACTTCGCATAAACCGAATAGTCGGGCCTGTCAACTATAGTAATACTTGAAAGTCAACTAAATAATGCGATATCGACAATTTCTACTTCCCTGTTTAAATTAGAACACAAATCATTGTCCCTTTAGATTATTAGTCAGAAAGGAAGTTCATTGCCATATATTTAGCTTTGTCCTAGTACAAACAATAGAATGAGTAATACACGTATATTAAAAATAAACAATTGAAAACGTAGCAGCAATGGAGAAAGAAAATATCACATATCCAACGTAGAATACACTTTTTAACTCCTTAACCCCGTGTCATGAGGTTGTACACTGCTTAAGACCTCTGTACCTCCAACATCACCGTTGATACAACGGAGATGGTATCATTACAGAAACTTCAATGTAGGTCAATAATGTAACCATCATTCGGTTGCCTGAACTGGATTTGGTTCAGTACTTTAGACCTTTTGTTCTGATGTCTAAAGGAGACTCGTTGGAATTACACACGGACAGGCAAACCTACGGGAAAAAAGTAAGATAAGCTTGTGATTTGGAGTAAGCAGACATCATCACGTAACTTTAGTTAGGAGCGTCATCAACAGTATAGTCTCGGTGCGTGGTTGTTAATCGGAAATTATACTTTACCGAGACTTGAAAAAGAAAGATATCACTGAATGAAAAAATTATATTGGTTACAATATACGATGTAATGACATACCTAATCAATTAATAACGTAACTGTTTTGCTATTATGAACAGGTGAAAATAAGTACTCGGAGATAGCGCCTGTTTAAGCCACCAAGTGAAAAGAAAACGATAACATAATTTTAAGCAGACTGTTCCTATAAATAATTCATTACTTTAGAGAATCTTTTCTAAGTAGTTTCTTGTTTTATGTTTTGTACAAAATGAAATATGGACCTCATTCAAGGAAGTGATAGTGTATGTGTGTGTTTTTTAATTTGAGTGAATGTCCATTATTTCGATTGTTAATAACTTTACTCATCGCTTTGCAATATCTGCAGTATGGCAGTTTCTAGTGATGTTAAGTACTGAGGCATCATGTCGTAAGCACCTAGAATCATGCCCCATCCAGTCAAATTATCTTGACACCAGGATGTACAGTCAAAACACTAACTTCTTAACGATGAACACCAAGCGACGCAGCCGCTTGTACCATTATTATAAGTCTGATACGGATGTTCTATCCACTTTAGCTACTGGAGCGGTACGTTTGAGAGAGAGAGAGAGAGAGAGAGAGAGAGAGAGAGAGAGAGAGAGAGAGAGAGAGAAAGAGAGAGAGAGAGAGCAAGGATGAGTACATTTCAGCCATTATATTACCAGAAAATGGACATGAGATTTCAATTTTTTTCGCACATAACACAAACCATTAAGCATTTTAGGCACATTTTGACTTGTGTATTCGTCTGCTTCGCTGAATCTGGAGATTGTGCACGAAGACCAGGAGCCTGTGATCTGTCCATAATTTTGCACTGTTCTTGCCCATAGTCACTCTAACATCCAATATTTATCTTCTGTTGAAGAGTATGATGCTAGTGCTTGGTGTGGTTGCATCGAAGAAATTTGTTGAAAGTTTCGGGCGCAAGACTGTGATGGTTATTAAAAGGTCTTATACGTCGCATTTTTTAAATGAGAAGAGTCCGTTTCTTTTGCATATACCAATGCTATTATTGCCAGTAACATCTGGTCCAATATGATGAGCTGTGCCAACTATATCATTTAAATCATCAGGATGATGAGCTTGTCTAATTCGCTACTTCTGCGATTGGAGACTCCAGGTCTTCATACATTTTTGTCTTGATCTCATCACGGTTGTTAATTGTGGGTGCATCGGGGCGGATAATATTTGTATGTCTTTTGATGGATGATTGTCAAAGTCTCTTTAGCATGAATTTGTCATTGAAGCCCATAGGGAAACTTATGAGCTCGCTGACTAACTTGTTTCTCGTGGCTGCTATATTTATATGGATGTTGAATCTGCAGGGTTCTCCACCAATTAGAAAAAACTGTTATTTTCTCTAGTACGTGCGTACGTTATAGCACCGTTGGAATATTGCATCACCTTTGGCTTTGCGTTAGTTCTGCAACTGTATAGATGGTATGATGACCAGGGTCAGAGTGAAGTAAGCAATATTTGGTATCCTTTATGTAGCTAAGCAGTGTGAGTCCAAAAGGGCCCTCTCCATAACTCAGGAGACTGCCGAGTTCGCCTATTGCTTTATTCCAGTGTTAACCGACCCTATACCGTGAGCTGCCATGAGTCCAGGTCTTTCAACTAGAGCGCTTAGTTTATTCTGTCACTAAGCTCATCCATTTCTATATTCGTTTTAACCCATTTCATGAACATCCCAGCCAACAATTTCACGTTGCTACAAAGTTGCAGCAACGTTGTGATAAGGTTGAGACAACGTTGTCAAATGATGTTGTGGCAATGTGATTTGGTGAACAAATGAGAACGTTGCTACAACGTTGTTGTCTAACTTTACTAAATAACCTTCCTACAAAATTCTTGCAACATTCAAATCCTGTATGGAAATCTGATGAAACCGGCTTGTGTTTCTGAAACACATATTCCGCACTTTTGGCAAGAATGTCAAACAAATCGATATTAAAAGAATGTCAACATTACCATCCAGCAAGGAGTTGCGAAGGCAGGAATGTCAAGACTGCCATTCTGACAGCATTAAGTGTAAGTTCTGCACCATTTTCATTCATGACAAACCAAATATCACGAGCCATTTAACCATAATAAAAATAGTAATATGAATAGCACTCTGCATTCGATGATGCGTGACAACTCTCGCAAATCAGTTCAAAGTTGCACATATAATAATGCACAGTTCACAATACAGAATTTTGTTTTTTCATTTCATGCACTTAAAAAGAATCTTAGATTAAAAAGTAATAATACTTATTTAATACAAATTCATACGTCCATTCTGAAGTTTGCAATCAGTTTCAGTTCAGGTGTTCTAACATTGTTTATATGCAAACACTGCTTTCTGTTCATGGTATGAAATCATCTTACTAGGTAGTTTTTTCAAACAGACGTTACACCAGGGCCTGTCATTAGATTTAAAATGGAGATGTGAGTTCACCAGGCAAGCATGGGTTTGGGGAGATCTACTCCAATGGGGATATAAGAAAGATTTTAGGTAGCATGGTGTAAAGTGAAAGTGTGAGTCAACCACACTGCTTTTGCCTGGTAAGTAATGCCCTGGATCTGCAGACTGAAGGTTCAAACATTTGTTTTTAAAAGACAAAGAGTAAAAAGGAAACAATACAACATATATTTTATTATCACTGTATGTTTTTTTTCTAGATTTAATTAAGATTAGCACTCAGAATTAGTCTCCTTCTTCATAATCTCTTTCTTCTTCTCCTGATGGACCTTCAAATTAAAATATAATTTAAAAGTCACATATCACCTCAGTACCGCATTAAATAGCATTATTAAACATTTTGAAACTTTCTTCACTGCACATGTGCTCCTCTCTTTATTGTTAATCCAAGTTACAAGATAACTTTGTACTTATGTGTAACTTCAGGAAAGTGGATGGTGAAATCACTTTGCGCAACGATGAATTTATTTTGTCCTAATAATGCATGTGAATCAACATTCCAAGTAGAAGCACTTGTCCTGTCATACAAGATGGATGAAAATTGTAGTTATCTGTACTCCTGCTTTAATAGTCCTGGACACTTTGATAAGCTGATTTTGTTTGCAATTTAGAGATGCATCCACAATGCTTTAAAGAACTGAATACAATTTTGATGAAATAAGAGTCAAATAGCTAACCTTGTATTTTATCCCTCCACGTTTGTTTCGTGCATAGTTAAGGGTTTCTGATATGGCCTCTTTAATTTCAATTTCTTTCGCTTTTCCATTTTTTTTTCTAGCTAGATTCTGCAAGAAAAACACAATATTTTAAAATAAGTTTCACAACAAAGAATACACTGCAATTTTTTATATGCCAACAATGATCAATGGAGTATTTATAAAATATGTACTTTGAAATGTGGTCTCATGTTTTTTCATATATATGTAATAGCGGTATGCGTGAAGAAACATGTAGTACCTTATCTATTCATGGAAAAATCTCTGGCGAGTAATTAAGAAAAATAGACAATTGAAATCAAGTCATACTTACTGATAAACAAAAATCAACATATCACAACGTCTTTAACTGTTTTTTTTCCTTTACGTCCCTTTAGACTCTACTCTGACCAGAATTATTTTGTTCGTAGCCATTTCATCATCCTTCGGACTGTACATTATCCCTCATATTACACCTGCCTAAGGAGCTCAAGTAGTATATCTGAAAATACTACTACTAATACTAATAATAATAATAATAATAATAATAATAATAAAAATGTGACAAAATATGCTTTAATATAGTTTTTTGCCATGATTTTGCATGCAAATTTGTTTGCTTTAATTTGAAACAATTTGCCAACACCAAGTATGCAGCACAATCTACTAACAGCAATTGTATAACAAATTAACCACCATGAATCATTTAACTCCATAAATGACATTCACTCTGAGATTTAATTAAAATATCCAAAAAACATGTATTGGCATGTATGTAGTAAACCACCTGTAAATGTTCATCTCTATACATGTTTTGACCTACATCCATGAAATGTAATAGCTGACCACTACATCTTATCCACCCCACCCCCATGTCTGTAATTATCAAAACATTTACTCTTTTTTTCACATCTATATAAATCAACAGATTTATACATATGTCTAAACATACATTTATTTGATTTTCACTTGTGATTGGAATGAATTTAAATTACTTGGTATTTTTTGTTCTTGAACAAATTTTTAAAAAAATAATTGTATCTGGAGAGAATATATGCAGGGGCCCCGAGTGGCCGAGTGGTCTAAAGCGCTCTCCGTTACGGATCACTGCCATCTCACCTCTGTCTGCGTGGGTTCGAGTCTAAGATTCGACTAATGTAGTTATGTGAGAAAGCTTGCCGGTAGCTTCTTGTGTGTCGGTGGTTCTTTCCGTGGGTTTTTGGGTTCTCCCTCCACCTTTAATACTAGCCTCCATATATATCCTATATTGCGCTGAAAAAATGGCGTTAAACCATAACAAACACACAAAAAACTGGAGAGAATATTTTAATTTTGGATAGCGTCGTGTTTCTGAGTAATAGTAAAGTCGTTTCCGAAAAAATACAATTAGGTCATTGCACCATTGATTGCATTCTTTAAATGGAACGGGAAAACTGAGTTCAAAATATCCTATTCTAACCAATCAAATCATTACGTTAAAAAGTCAACCAGAAGCATATTGTTCTAAACATTTGTTAGGACTGATAGACCTCACGGTAAAAACCAGTTAAAGGCATTTCTTTTCTCTCCATTTTCACTACATCCATCCATTTGCTTTTACATCCATACAGGTAATAATTTACGAGGTGAACCATATCAGGCTACCTTGGGTCTATTTTCTGAAATCGCAATAAATTTATTTTTCTTAAATTTGAGACCTTTTAAGGATCATTTCAACATGAGCAGTAGGAAAAGTCTATAAACAGAATGATTTATTGAAATGAACGATTAAGTTCACCCTAAAGTATATATAATGTAGTGCTAATAATATATTGTTCGAGAAGCAAAGAATGCATTGAATATGAATTACAGGACATTTGATTTAAGATAAGAGAACGAGTTTTCTGTCCTTGGGAATCTTACAAATTATTTTTTCTTGACACTTTTGAAACTGTCATGTTTTGATAGTCCTATCTATTTAACACGTTCTGTCGTTTCTTGGTACAGACAGACACATGCACATAATAACTATTACCTTTGAAAGCTAAAATATTATTTGTATTAAGCGTTGGTTAAAATTGTTGTCTTTTGAGAATATACGTGAGCTTGTAATACACCATTGGGAAACAACACGTATTTCCTCTCCTATGTATGAAGTTAATATTATTCAATGAAGACCTGCATATAATTATGACGAATATATATATATGCTGACGGAAGAAAATTGGACAGTTCTGATCTTTTGGGCGATGACAGCGCTTCATACGTTTCCGGATATCTTAAGAGAAATGTTTACCATCACTACTTTAAAAGCTAACTGTTTTTGCCTGATAATGTAAAAGTTAGCTTTTATCCGATGATCTTATCTACTGAAGTACAGAGACGATGAATATTCGGATGAGCCCCAACTTCTTCGGTAAATATAGTGTACGGATATCGCTGACCCTCACACCAGTGTGCTTTCCTTGATCATAACTCATAAGCTAGGCATGCACTAATATACGACATAAACATTCATGTAATACTATATCTGGAAAATAATTTGGATGGTACACTTATAGCACGAAAAGATCGAATTAACCCGAGATCAAGGGTAGCTTTTGCATTATATAAGAAAATAAAAAAGTAAGTATTGGAAAGAAAAAAAGCATACACTTCACACTGAAAGACAGGGTATTACACATATTGTTTAGAAATACAATTCACATATATGTACGCGGAAATAAACCACATAGAAAACATCACTACACAACCCTAGAAGAACACTTACTTTAGAGATCTCAAACTTGAACACATATTGATAACTGCTGACTTTAATTGCACTATATCAGACCGAAATGGAGGGACGTCTGACGTTGTTAAGGGACTTGCCCCCACATTAGCCAACCTGATAAAGGAACACTAACTAACAGATCCATACAGATTCAAACCTTCAAACGAGGGTTAATCTAATAGCACCCAAACTATTGAGCATCGAGACTCGACACAATGTACATAAATAACAAAAACCAGAAAATATCATATACTCTAAACTCCTACCTTTTAAACTAGCAGACCATACTGTTATGGCAATAAACACCCGAAGCCCACATAAATGGCGAAGGTGACAATGGAAATTAAACAATCGGTTGCTACAGTTGAAAACATATGAGGAAAAGGGACAATGGAAATTAAACAATCAGTTTCTACAATTGAAAACATCTCAACAGGAAATTGCTCATAGAGAAAGGAGAAACACAGAAACGCCAATAGGGAAATAAACTCCAAATGATATTCACTTTTCACTGCAAAATACCAAACTTTACATTCAGAAGGAATGTCATTACATTATCCACCAACCTGAATCCACAAACAAAGCTATACAAACGTCAGAAAGCGTCCTAAAATCACTAAACAAATAAAACAGGAAATAGACTAAGCGAGGGCAGATTTCACTACATTTACAAAGAAAGGAGGCATCTATATAAAAAATGAAATTAAAAATGAGTTAGAACGAAGCAACACATAAATAAAACGAGGAAAAGTCCTAAAGCATAGAAGATAAATATTATTTACATACATTATATGCAAAGTCATACCAATCACAAAATATACCAACAACAAATATAACACATTACATGGAAAATTTATATTTTAAGAAACTAAGCCAAGATAGTACAGATCTCAGCGAAGAACCCATCACGGAATAAGAAATAGTAAATGCAAATTAAGCAACTAAAGTACAAATCCCATGACCAGAGGGCCTAACCGCTTAATTCTCTAAAGCTCCTTGTACCACTATTTTCCAGGAAATCTTCAAATAAAAAGGTATGTTACCAAGCATGACACAAGGGCTTATTTTTAAAAACCCAAAGAGAATGCAATCGAATTAACAAATTCGCGACCAATTACTCTACTTATCACTTATTATAAAGTATTAAGTAATAAAACTGGCCAATAGAACCACGACCACACCTAATGATATAATCAATATAAAGCAGACATGCGTAGGTGATGAAAAAACTATTTTAGACAGCACCTAATCATTAAAAATCATTATAGACTTTATTGAAAGTCAAAACGGACACTGAAGCAATGTTCATAATAGATGAATAACAGGCTTTCAATAGGGTTGAACAAATGACATACCTTAAATCCAAAAATATTTTGGTTTTGAACCGATTTATAAACTGTGGATAGAAATTATGTACAACAATGTATCAGCAGTAGTATAAACTACTGGAGCAATCAAAAAATAAAGTCTCGATAGAGAGAGATCGATGAGATAGCAATGACTTTTACTCTATGTAAGAATCATCGTTTAGCAAAGGATCAAACTACTAAGCAATGAAAATATCAGATGGATCCATATTCCTAACCTAATAAATGAAATAAAGATGCTACAGCGCGCGGATGACTTTACCAATTGCAAGACACAATTTCATATAAACACCTTTAGCAAAAATACTATAAATATGGAAAAGCATTGGGATTCCATATAAATGATGGGAAAACCGAAATAAGTGATACTCAGCAACCGGCATGGAAACCTT
Organism: Unio pictorum; assembly: GCA_030141615.1. NCBI lineage: Eukaryota > Metazoa > Mollusca > Bivalvia > Unionida > Unionidae > Unio > Unio pictorum. Next base: position 33,647 of record JARLTB010000180.1, read on the forward strand.
CACGTCTACCGCCTAAAAAAGGAAATAAGTTAAAACACCTTGCATTTTTGTGTATAAACACGAAGCACCTAAATTACCTAATTATATCAAACAAACTAAAAACCAATCACAATTGTGAAGCTCGATAGTTTTGAACCTTATAGACAGAAAACAAAAATAAATTCATATGTAATGGAAACTACACAAACCAAGTAAACAGACATTACAAATGGAAAACAAGAAAGGAGGGCTAAACTGCCATATTCTTGTAATCAAACAGACCGCAAACATCATGAACATCATTAAAAGATCACCAAATCTTGACAAAATACAATGGCGAAACATTTTTATTTGTTTTGCTATATCTTCAATAATTTATCGAACTCAAATCCTCAAACAATGCATACAAAGTAAAAACAGCACAATCATAACATACAGAACTAACAAAAAAAGGAGCTTACATGAAGAAAATACATACGAACACTTCCATAACGTTTTTACAAATCAATACAAAACACACATATAACATTTACATCCAGATGTAAACTGTAAACAAATCTGAAAGAAATGGGAGAAAATAAAGAACAAGAATATATATATATATATATATATATATATATATATATATATATATATATATATATATATATATATATATATATATATAATATATATATATATATATATATATATATATATAATATATATATATATATATATATATATATACAACGCATGGTGGACAGGAGTTAAAAGCTTTTTTAAGAAAATCCTTCCATACATATTACCATGTATCTTATGCATCACGCAATACGATATCAAACGACTTTTAGATTTTTTTTACCAAATATAAAAAAATACAAATGGATGCCATAAGACAGAACATTATTTATAAAAACACTTATATCTGCAAATGTTATATTATTTGATCGACATAAATTTTGTGTCCTGATTTAATTTTCGCATTTTTCCTTTACAGTTTTTCAGTATTTCACACTACATGAAATTTTCAGCGAGTCGTTTCAATCCATTTGAAATATCCGATGAGTATTTTCAGTTCAATTTCTAAGATCGTTATATATGATCCAGATAATTCATGTAGATATAAATTGGTTGTTTAAATTTATGTTGGAAGTGTAAATTCGGGGAGATATAAAAACAAGGACACAAACGCTAGCCTCGATTAGGAGTAGCTTAGATTATATTACTTCCATGGCAGGTCCGTGTCGGGTACCAAAACATTTATTTAGAATTTGGATAGATTTGTTTATAGTAATAACTCTCTCATCTTCCCACCTATGCAACCCCAAGCCATACTTATAAACAGTCAATTTACTTTTGTGACATTTAAGCCAAAGGAATATTTTATTTAGCTCAACATCTATGAATATATCATTTTGATGATACGGAACAAAGGTACATTATGAGTAGGGTAAGTGTGTGTATTCATTACTACTCGGTTCCGAAAATTTGATTTTAATGTTATGAGCATGTCAACTCTATTGATTTGTGTCGTTGAAAGTCCAACGATCTAGTTAAATGCCGTTTCCAATAAGACAGAACAAGGTAACGTAAGTAGTATATGCTTGGCCGTGAAGCGCATTACGACGATGTTAAAAATCTCCATCCTGAAAATTGGGAGAGTCTATCATCGCAAAAACTTAATTGTGTACTTTGTTGTGAAAATGTACTGTCACCCCATATTAGCTAAATTCGTTTCATTCTAATTAGAGCGTATTACTTCCATTTGTAATAATTGCTACCTAAAGATTTGTATCATCCTCCCCTGCCAGTTGTCTGTATGTTTCAAGAGTTCGTGTAGTTTATATTTTGATGGACCAATAATAGATTCTAAATATTTGGATGTACGGAATGTAAAAAAGTAGGTAACATTGTGTGCGTGGCAATGTTGGGTGTGTAGCATAGAGAAATTGTATATCGCATTTAAGATGAGCAAACTATACTGCTTTCTGTTCGAATCAATATTATTGTATATCATAAAAGGACACTATTGTATTTTATTCTAGTATTGATCTACTCTGCTTCTCCAGTGATGGCAGGATCCGATAAATGAGAACTTTATTGTTCTTACCGGCGATAGCAAGTTGTATTTGAAGTGTGATTCAAAATTCTTCAATTCATTTCTGAAGAAGGTCAACAATCGACTCGTTGTATCCGGGAGTGTGTCAGGTAGCCATCACTTCAAAAGGTCATCACTGTCCATAATTTATCCGTCATAGTCGTTATCGACGGACAGTACAAATTTGCTCCGTATTTGTGTTCAGGTAACTATTCCAATATAGCGAGAATAAGCGAGGGGTTGGAGGGTGTAGTATTTTTACTTACAAGTAACACAAGAAAAAGAGAGAAAGGGATATCTTTTGACATTATTTTGCATGTATACATGTTCTTTAAAGATCAGTCTTATTAAAATCAAATAAAATATACGTTATCGTTTGTGGCCATACCTTCCTCTGTGTGTGTGCGCGCGCGCATGAGTGCGTCATAGGTAAGGTACAAGATGGACCAATATTATAAAAACAGCTACCTGCCATGCCTATAAATTCTACCAAGAAATGAAATTTGTCAACTGCTTAGCATAACCAGTTGTCAAACATATCAGATGTCCCGATGAAGTGACCATTACACGAACTTAATATATTTCCTGTTACAGTTTATTGAATTCGTAGCATCTACTAAAATAATTGTTCTCTTTTGCCCAGCAACTTTCTTTTGAGAGGCCTTAGAAGTTACTTAAATACTGAATATATATATTTGATAATGACTACAAAAAGGATCGCGTACTACATCAACACCAAATGTAATGTTTTTGTCCAAGTGAGAATTAAGGAAAAAGTGAAAATGTCGCTCATTAAACCACCTGCCGAGTCAGTCGCATTCTAGTAACAAGCATCAACAAAAAAAATTTTGTACAGCTACGAACGTACGGAAGAATGACAAAGCTTACAAAATGTTCAGTGCTATAATTTGCACATAAGAAGTTAACTAGTGTGCCTTAGGTAACTTCCTGGTGAGAATGTATGTACCAAGTAGTGCATTTCTAGTGCATAGTCCACAGCGTTCACAAAAGGCACAGCACTCATAGAGCACCCTTGATTTACATTACAAATATATTTGCTTTAGCAAATGTTTAACATTGTCAACATCCTTGAAATATTAACATTTCCTGACTGATTTGATTTGTTCTTCACTTGTTCATTGTGAAGTATCGAATTTTGAAAAAGCATTGAACCTTCAGGTTGGATGCACTGAGCATTAAGATTTTTCACATGTAGACAGCGGATTCTTTGTGAAGAGTCATTCCGAACTTTGTTCTTACTTTCTTGCATTGTCAGTGTTAAAACATCAATTGGGCTAGTCTTCCGATTCAATTAAATTGACCAGATATCTTAACACAGTTTTGAGAAAGAGACCGTTGAGCTTCCGATAAGTGTAAAATATTCATTCTTCAAAGGGAACAGTTCTATAACGTAGTTCAGTTATATTGGCTAACGAAACAAACGATTGTCCTAGGAAAACATTTTAGTAACCACTGCTTATGATTGGCCGATTAAAATTAAGGCGTCTAACTTGGATGTAACGTGGATTTAAAGTGACAACATTGATCGAAATAGTCCGAAATGTTCTGAGAGAAAGACGTTTGGCTCCGAGGTGGCCTAGGTGACCTCGTTAAACGAGAAAGGAACTAGGTGTCTGTCTTGTGAGAACGACATGATTTAGTGCTGGACGCACAAGTTCTAAACTTAACAGCATTAGGGAAACAGTTTCCAGAGGGAGAGGGGGACTCGACAAAACGAAGTCCGAAAACAAAGAAGTGACGAGTGTAGTCCGAAAGGGGGAACTGACTATTTCAAAGTAAAATCTAGTACAAGGGAATCGGAATAGGAAACCTCGAGGGAAAGGGAAACATTGGAACACGGCCGAGAGGACGGTGATGGCATCAGTTGTAAGCATTGGGCTCTTTTAACCACTCGTTATGATGATGAAATAAATCCAGCTTAAACAACGCTATAAAATCCTGTAGATATCATTTAAGTCAAATTTAAATTGCCACTATTGACTTGTTTGATAAATTGTGGTTTTTTGTTCCTTATATAAAGTACTCGTATTGCATTTTGGCTTTCCAATAATCTTGCCCAATTATCTGCTGGTATTCCATCTTTTCGCTCACTCGGTGTCATAATATCGAGCAAGGCCATTCCCTAGATAACGAAGCTAAATCCAATTACCACCCCTTTACTAAAAGGGAGACTTTACATACATTGACCTGGTCGTCTGTTTGTTAAATTTATTTCTGCGGTAACATTTCATTATCAATGGGATATATTATATATACTCATAGATTCATTTATTGCAATGTTTCATAGGTAAGTTTATTTGTTGATCCAAAGACTCAGTTATTTATAGAATCGAGTTGAGACACCAAAATTAATATATGTTGTGCAATACAAGTAGTGTTTTCTTTATTCTTTCAGATGTCACATGTCACATGTTTCCCCGTCATACTTTAACAGTTAAATTTGTTCGCAAGTAAAACAGGTAACACTTTCAAACAAGATACAAGGCAGTTTAAATGGCGTTACTTGTTTTCGTGCAACCTAGAGGAAATTCGTGTATTAATATTAGACTTACAGCGTTCGCTTCCAGATGGAGAGAAATGCAGCTCATATTACTAAATATTTGCTGCATTTGTTGCAGATGAATTTATGAACTGAAATATTGGTGTGTGTTTTTAGTTTTTGACGAGTTAGCATGATCATACAAACATATCCATTTACTGCTGATCGCGCGTAATCGTATGAGTGAAATATTTGTGTAATGTTTTTGCCCTGTAAAGACATACCATCCTCATGGCACTGCTTCTGATGAACACTTCTCTAAAACGTATCTCTTCTCCAGTGTTTAGTCCAAACAAACGTGTATATTATATGTATCGACAATTTTGATAACAAAAGTAAAATAATTTAATTCTTAAAGAGTAATTTTAGTTATAAAGGTAGATTATAATTATATTTAAGAACGACAAGTATCAATACATGATTTGATCATTGCACAAAAGAACTTAAAGGAGTTTAATGACTTGGATCTCACACTACTTATCTACACCAGTTGTGATGAAGATGAAAAATTAAAATGATAATGATAATGGGGAAGTCTTCCATTCCCAAAATTCTCTTTCATTTTGGGATATATGACGATACTATTTTCTCAGTAATGCAAATGTACGAAATGTTATTCATTTATATTTAACACTACAAAACATTATCGAACTTCTTTATCTAAATTCTTAAATTTTTAGGTTTTACAAATTTCTATATTCTAAGGTAAATCTCATTCACTCACTTTAGAATTTGGAACTGCTATTACTATGATTGATTGATTGATTTGTAATGGCGCACCAGCACTATCAGGCAATTTAGCGCCATACGATATGTTGTATGCACAAATGTTTAAAAATGCTAAAAGGTTTAATATCGACCAGCGATATCAAAATCGAAAGTTCAAAGTAAAATGGTAAGATATTGGTAACAGTAAAATATGAAGCTTCCCAATCAACGGGAGATGTAACTGATGTATGTCAATGAGTACTGATGGAAAGATGTTGAAAATAAGAAGCGGTATTTACATTATATAAAAATGCTCTAGGTTATGACATAAAAGTTATAGTTTAAAATCAGATTTAATTCCTTCAGAAAATCTATTATACAAGTGATATGTATAGTGTCAAAAATTTATTTCATGTCATATAAATTATAATACTTATCACGCGTAGGTTGCAGGTCGAAACACACTGTCATAAATTCCATAATAGTTAATGGTTGATTGCAAGTAACGCACTCTGGTGGATCGTCACCTTTTATTCTGTGGTAGTGGGTTTTGTATATATGACCAATTCCGATTCTTGCAATGACTACCTCATCCCTATGGATGGTTCTGTAGGAAGGAGTCCATTATCCCAGGGTTGGTTTGATGGCGTGAAGTTTGTTATTCACTGCATCATACCATGATGCCTGCCACTTCTGGCGTAGGTGTGTTTTGGTTCGAGGTTTCAAATCAGTATATGGTACTCTAAAATCAGATAGTTCTTGGGATAGAGACATTTTAGCAGCGCGATCTACTGTTATTACAATAAGTGGAATGCAGCAATGCCTTGCATATATATATATATATATATATATATATATAGATAGATAGATAGATATATGCACAAACCCTACCGTTAGGCGACAGCGTCTAAATTGCAACCTTTCGGAGACACCGTTGTATATTGAATGCGTACTAGTGATAATATTGCTTATATCGTTAATAATGTATAGAATACTGAAAGGAATATGAAATAACACGTCAAAGTGATAAAATAAAATAAATAACAAACGTACAAATTTTGTCGCCCATTTACTGTCGCCGAAAGGTAAAACGACGTACGCTCATGCATATAACCAATGTTTGGGCTACCGGGTTAATAAAGGTTGATGTGTCGCCAAAAGGTTTAGTATATATCTTGCTCAGATATATTATATCTGTCACCTAACATTAGTATATACAATGTAGTTTCACCATCACCATTACCAGCGAGACGGAAATAAAGTGTTCACATAAGTTGAACGATTTAATATTTGAGTTCTGCTGTCGGCATCCATTGAGTAGTGGATTATCTGCTCAATTCACGTAATCACGCGACCGTGTTAATATACTTATTAAACTAGACTGGAATAACTAAACGTAATCCGGAATAGTGGTGCTTTTAATTCGGACTGTACAAAGTTTTAATCATGAATATAAACGTTGTTATTTACATAGAGATTGATATAGTATATATTTTGTAAGAGAGATGATTAATTTATTTGTAATTTTTTAACTGAATATATTAAATTCATTCATTGTGTACATGAATTTCAGATGATTATACATACTTTTATTATAAGCAATTCTTCGAATCATGTCATGTTCCATTTAAAATATTTTTCATAATTCACTGGAGTTAATTATGAATGGGGACACGGGTGGCCGAGGTGGTCAAAGTAGCACACCTTTATTAGATCATTGACACTAACCTCGGTCCGCGTGGGTTCGAGTCTCAACTCGACCTACGTTGGCATGTGAGAAAGCTTTCCAATAGCTTCCTGTGTGTATGTGGTTCTTCTTTCATCACATATACTGGCCGCCATGTAGAGCCAAACAAAATGGTGTTATACACATACACATACCAACCAACAAACCAACCAATTAATTTTTGTCCTAATTTTAGTCGATAGCAATTGAAAAGAATATGATCAAGAAACGTGAAGAGTATTTTGTGTAATATTCCCTGTTTTCTTGATAATTATATACACATATCTAGAAGAGGAAAAACAGTTTATCACTTTATAGAATTATTGTTTTGTAATATAGCACCACAAAAGACTATGTACGTACTGACTTTTTTCTTTTAACTTATATATTGTATAGACTGCTTTTTAAATTAAGAAAGAAAAAGAAATTATATCCACATATCACCCAGGTGTACCAGGTTCGAATCCAGCATCCTACCTTTCATTTTCTTTTTGATTATGTGGGACCCCTAAATTTATGTGAGGGGCCCTCTGTTTGCACGGCATTTGGAAATAAACTTTCAAAAAAGTTTTATACGATATTGACCTTAACATTTTCTTCCATTGATTCAAAAATACTTTCTCCCTAAATATATACGTTTCAAAATTTACTTACTCTCGGGGCACTTGTGAATGCGGGGCTCGACTGTGCCACATTGTTCTCATCGGCCAGTGTCAGGCGAAACCCAGTGGAAGCCATTAGAACCGTCGAAAATCTTAGTGCCTCCCTCGCAAATTATCTTCTAAAATGTTTTCACTCGGGATTCCTAAAAGGCGTGGGGCCCACAGGACGGTGCCTAACCTGACTATTTGAATTCTGCACTGCCATCGGTCCACAGTCGGCTATGTTACTACTACTTTTTTCTATGCTAATATATATATATATATATATATATATATATATATATATATAGACAGCAGAAAATATATGGTGATCACCTGGCATTATGCAGTAGGAAAACGTTTACTTAGTTTAATATACATATTGCTATCCAAAACGTATGAGCATGACATACAAGAAAAATTGGATTGTGGAAATAACGTTAATATTGGACACATAAAAAAGAAATAAATGAAATATATCCGTTATTCTTTCAATAGGAGCAAATATCCTCTATCAATAAACAGCATACGTTTAATGTATATCCATAAGGGTAAACTGAAAACTCTCTGAACTATTTCCAAGTGGTGTGTACTGACTGCATGCGTTTCAGGCATCCTGAAATACATATTTGTAGAATACAGTAAAGAACGGCAAAGAAAGACACGAAAAATGAATTATTAGACCGTTAATATAGCTATGATTTACGTTTTACCACCTAGTGAAGCTGGGCTAGATTGGGTTAGAAGCTATGGAAATGAAACACTACAGTTGTAGATGACGCTGAATGTAAATAGGGAACATTACAAGCTAATGGAAAAGTTGGAGAGGGAGATTAAGAATGAAATTAATCAATAACCAAAAAATACTGTCAAGTCAAACAAAACATAAGGCGAGGAAGGTAAAGACAATATAGTATTAAATATTTAAATAAAAAAAGATGAGGATATAATAATATCGAAGAGCTCGGAGCTTTCGAAGATTACAAATTAACTAATACAATATACGAGCAGCATAATTATTAAATTAATATATTAAAGCATGAGGGATGTACATCACTGAAGAAATAGCAAAAATGACGTAGCAGGTAAATGCAGAATCTAAAAGAGATAACGCTGCGATAATTAAGCCGAGTCATGGGGGTGATATAAAAATACGCTGCGAATATACTATTCTCGTAAATCCCCTAGGACTCTAGGTCTCAATGCGAGAAACTTATAATTTCAAATGATATAACTGCAGCATTCGAACAACTCTATCGAGACAAATCATTTGGCTCTGTTGGCTTAACGACAAATTTGTATATTACTTTTTAAAAAAAACTAGGTACGATAATATAATAATTCTTCATTTCAGACTATATTGTCCATACATCTAAATCAAAATATAAATATAAAGTAAAAAAATTGTAAACATAAAAGAACATGTATATCATACCTACAAGTATACAGATACATCCACAACAAATTAACTGAGCCCTGCATTGTTAAATATCTCTTAATTCCAATATTAAGGAGAGTATATGTTAATATTATATTATATAATGAAATGACGTACAAGATTAAAGAATGGTTAGAAACACTTGTATATAAGGGTAAATGATATGTAAAAGACCTAATGAGTTGGATATATTTATCGCTTTATAGACTTTAAAATACATAATACGATCATTGCAAAAAGAATTAAAACATGTATAGGAAACAATTAAAATTATATTCCAGACAAACTTTAAGCTTAAAAACAGAAGTTTTTTTTCAAAGCTCAACTTGTAACGAGAAATGTAAAAGCACTTGGAGTGACTTGGGTGTGATAATCTTTGAGGATGAAAATTCAACATATTTTAGAAAAACTACAAACTAACTTACAATTGTTAATCACATGCTAATTTGAAAATATAATATATCGAATAAAGGTCACTCAGACATATGTATATTAAAATATAGAATAAGCTTAACTAGGTAGACGACAATATCATATATCTTAATGACAAATAAATGATTATGTCCAAATGGGTAGGGAAATTAAATTAACCCCACAGAAAATATTAACATAAAAAAGATTGTGTTTGGAGATGTAACATTTTTAAGATTTCACAACATATACCAGTATGCTCATCTATGTAAAACATGATTTACACACACACACACACACACACAATGAAGTGTTGAACTGCAAAACATATGACGAAGATAGAACAAATTTAACTTCAAAAATTACAACTCAGTATGTCACCTTTCAGATAGCGAGCCAGCTAAACATAACGGATATAAAGATATGTGCAAACAAAATAATACATCGCATTATACATGCCATGATTAGATGTGGTAGAGCATCTTGTCTCACTTGGAACAAGAAATACAAACATAATGGTATAAATCTTGTAAAAGTCGTATACATAGATAGTAATGAATGTGGTACGGTTGTACTAGTCATGTCAGAATTTCTAAGAGTCGCAGAACAACAGAGGGGCCTCATCAGATCAAGTGTTGGGGAGAGTGGTCAAACATTTAAAACGAGCTCTGACCTTCCTCGAAAGGGCACCAATGCAAACGTCTATGCCTATATTGGCACAGTGTGCATAATACCCAATAAACATGCGCAAAGGAATAAAATGATTATAAAATGACAAATCAATTGACATTTTAGCGTGCGTATGTGTTATTCCACGCCATCTGACCCTGCAATTTTAACTCTACAAAACAAAAATCATTAACGAGAACATAAAACTAACACCTGCGAATTTTCAACATTGAAACGATTAACAAGCAAACTTTCATTTCAAAATTATTTTTTCTCGTAGCAGAGTTTAGATGTAGAATCGTGAAGGACCAGTGTGAAGGGGGAGCACGTTAAGAAGTGGTCCGATAAACTAACCCCACAAATCTATATTGATACTGATGGACGATATGTCTGTTTGAGGTCACCTGTTCACTCAAATTTTGCCGCATGCAAATCATTCCCGAACAATCCTGCCAATACTTTAGACACATACCGATAATTAGTAACAGCCATACCTAGCGTGATATTCAAAGTGGCTACAAAACAGAAGGGTTGTTCTTTGAAAAAATAGAGCGAGTGTAAGCATGACGAGACGTCTGCAGTTTTATATATGAAATGGTTCCATCATAATACCCGGTAACCAAAGTCATCCTAAGATGACTTTATGGCATGGACGTCTATAACACGAAATCGACTGCATTTGGTGCTGATAGTCAATAAGCGAAACAGTTATATAGTATCATCTCTCTAAATGAACAATTCAATCTGATTTTTCAGTGAGATTTGCTAACGCCTGACAAATGATAATTGAACTCGATCAAAGCATCATTGATAACTACTCAGGAAGTTAGGTCGCTACTGACATCACGTATAATAAGTTGAATTTGGACGGTTTTAAAAGGCTCATATGTACTACGCCCATCATTTTTTTCTTCTTGTTTGTTAGCGTTCGTAATTGTATTATTTCTCAGTAAAGTAAACTATTTAAAGTTGAATTATAGTTTTTTTTTAAATTTTATATAACCACATGATCACGCGTACTCACGGGATTTTGTTTATATTTAAACTGCTCGACGTATTGGAACATAATAAGAAGATTATCTTCAAAACAAATTGAAATGTCACATTTAAATCCTGGACTAAATTGAATAATATTTCACATGATCCGTCTCACTATGAAATTTATAGAATCAGCCAGAAATCTGTCTAATCAGCCTGGTGCATGTTTGAGAGTCATTTCTACATTAATGAATAATGTTAGAAATAATAGATGTATCAATCAAATAAAGTTAAATATAACATGTTTTAAAAATGGTTATGTTCCGTTTTTTTATGTATTAGAAATCTAACGACTTTATTTGAACACAGACTTTCAATTATAAATGATTTTTTTTCTAGTATCGACATTACACAAACAAGATGAATGCAGAATATGAGGAAGGGGTTATTATACAATGAAACTGTCTTGAACGTTAGTCAGGAAAAAAATACATATTCATCCGATTCAGTTATATACAAAATCAAAGGTGCATAAAGAATTGATGATGGAAACAATAATGAAAATGCGTAAACATGTCTTTAATGTTATTACATTTGGTAGATAATTTCTTCCTTTTTTTAAAGATTGAAACAAAAGAGAGTAAATAAAGTGAGAAATGTTCCACTACCCATGTTAATATAATTTTCCAATATAAATATCAGAGTTCAGCAGCGATAAAATGTAAGGCTTTCAAAACGAATACTTTTTGATACCATTATTGAAACATTTTGCCGTATAACTGTAAGAGATGAAAACTGATAGAAAACAGCGGCAATATATCCCATATTATTTAGTACTAAGCGTAGGATCGTCTAAGAGAATATTTATATATATATATATATATATATATATATATATATATATATATATATATATATATATATATATAAACAGCATTCGGATACGCGCTGAACATATTCAATCTATGAAAATGTATTGAACCATCTATTTAACAATCTTAAGTACGTTTGATAAAATAATTACATTTATTTGATCATGAATGAATATAAATAAGTTGCAGACGGCACTTACATAGATTTTGTCAAAATGGGTTAAAGACAGCAATGTTTATATCTGAGGTAAAAATAATTACGACTGGCGTTTTTTTAAGCAAGTGTTCCCGTTGTTTTAGTAGATATCTGATGAAAAGTAGAATATCTGCAAATTTGACAATGTTTTGATATCCCTGCATATGAACTTCTAGAAATGCACCAAAATGACCAAAAATAAATATATGATGTCATTTGCAACATTACGTTGGAATAAGAGCATACAAAATATAATTCGGATATAGGTGCAGCATATAATCTAGAAAATTTATTCAACAATGCACCGACACTTAGTTATTCGTTTTAAAACATATCTCACAAATAAAATTCTCCCTTGTTTTTCTTTGTTTTCCGGGTCTGACTTGGTTTCAGTTTCCCGTCCGAAACCATCTTGACTTGCATATATATTGAATTTGCCTTCTTGTACAGGATATATATTTTAAGAGTGTACCAAAAAAAGGTTCCTGTAAGTAGCTACGAGGTAACAACAATGTTTTTCTTTAATTTAAGAAAAGGTTGTCTTTGAAAACTTATGCGAGTAATAATTTCACTACTGTACATCGAATGTTGAGGAAAGTTGAAACGTATATAGCGCATTACAAACTAACAACGTTGTTGCAAGATCATCCTTATCGTTAAGGGAACCGCTAATTGCAACAAAACTTAGTATAAAATGAGAGAGAGAGAGAGAGAGAGAGAGAGAGAGGGGGGGAAGAGAGAGAGAGAGTTCCACAGTCATATGAACTGTATTTATTTCAATATGAATTTTTTTTAAACTTGTTGTTTTATGGAACATACCATTTTATGATCTCATTAAAACAAAATATTCACGAACAAAGCCTTTCTCTTCCAATGGAACTTGCTCATTGACACAAAATACGTATGTTTATTTACTTTTGTTTTTAGAACTATGCTTAATTTCTTAATGTGGTGTTTGCATGTAACTGTGGTTATAATGGTTTCAATTAAATCTGTGCTGAGTCGACCTTTCCTTCAGAAGGGGTAAATATGAAATGATATATAAAGCTGGCATTGAATTTAAATGAGAAAGAATTACACCGGGTTTCCTCACTCATTAAACTGGTTGGTTAAACAGAACCTTGTATAATTTAGGAATTGCTCAAAGAACCTGAATTTCCTTTTATGTTGATGTATGATTGATGGGTATAATAAATAGTTATAGAAAAATAACTTACAGAACCGTCGAAATATTTTGGAAACTGTTATTAAACGATTAGTCACTCATTGGTTCAATTTCAGTTAAATTTTCAGTACAATTTTAAATTAATTTGATCGCTCTTATTACAAAGTTAAAAAAGTCCAGAATGATTATATGCTTACGTTTTTGTAATTAAATGTCTATCTAAAAAGATTCTAGATACAACATATACTTAAATATGTTTAAACATCTTTTTTTCTTTTCAAAATGTGCAGTACATTGTACATATTTCAGTGTAAGTGTTTGGCAGGACTGGATGGATGCAAGTTGGGAGAAATTGTGAGAATGACGAAAGGATGATAATATATCCTTAACTTGCATGTAAGTCGACAGTGATTATATTTTCGGATTAACAAAAAAAAATATTTAATTGATTAATTAATTAATAATAAATAGGCCTCAATAATTAAACATTGAATACAAATGTAGAAAAAAAATAATAGTACAAATTGATTCAGCAACCATGTGGAGGATGTATAAAACTTGCCGGGAGTGGAGTGGTGTGTATAAGAGTGTCTAAAGAAGATTAAAATGCAGATATATCGAAACAAATTCTGGGGGGATATTACAGCCTTTTAGGAAGGAAGGTTTGCTATTGTGAGATCAAAGAATATAATACAAAATGCAAACAATCTTCTTGAAAACTTCTGGTAAATGCTTATGAAAAACTATTGTCATAATGTAAAGTTTGTACGACAAAAGTACTCTTACCAAAGTGATTTTGTTTCCTTGCAGCATTTTTTTAGGGACATATTGTCTATTTCATTCGCGCAATTATCAACTTTCCTTATGCACAGAATGTCGCTATACTATGAAAGTAAGAACTTTCCGCATATGCAACGCTGTTCTGGATTCGATATTCTTATTCAACTCTTATAGTAACCTCTAGCAGCAATAGGATTTAAAACTTCAACTAGTTTCTAACTGGCTATGATCAAGCCTACCCTTATCAGACACGAGATGCCCCATGGCAATGATGTTTTTATCATCTTCATGCGAATAAAATGAACATACCGTCTATATCGTATCTGGTGCTATTCCTTAAGTCAAGTCTATACAAATTTCAAATATTAAATTTACATCAATAGCATCTTGCTTCGCGTTTCCAAACAAATTTATGATTTCATTATCAAGTAATTATTATAGCTTAATATATTATGTTATGGTCACCCATTTCTAGACTGATCCATAGTTGTCAGTATGACTATTACCGCAGGTCAAATAGTTTACATGTATACCAACCGGCTAATCGACAGAATGTCAGTCGGTAGAAACTGAATCAGGATTGACAGCAGAATATCGCTTTATTCAGAGACTGACATAAATATATCTCATCTAAAATTATTATAAACAATGTATTCGCTATTATGACTACCAGCGAGACTGAAATAAAGTGATCGCATAAGTTCGACGGTTTGAAATTGTGGGTTTTGCTGTAGGCATCGATAAAGTAGTGGTTTATGTAATCAACCGTATTAGTATACTTATTACACTAGACTGAAATAACTGACCATCATCTGGAATAGTTTAGTGGTTTTATTATGGACTGTATAAAGTTTAAATCATGATGATAAACGTGGTTATTTACATATAGATCGATTTAGTATAAATTTTCTAGCAGAGATGGTTGTTTTATTGGTAATTTTTGTAACGGTATATACCATTCATTATGCACATGAATTTCAGATGATTATTCATACTTTTTTATATATGCAAGTCTGCGAATCAGTTGATTAACCAATTAAATATTTTTATAATTCACTTGAGTATGTTATGAATGGAGTCACGAATGGCCGAGTGCTCCAGGGCACACCTTTATTAGATCACTGGCACTAACCTACGTCCGCTTGGGTTCTAGTCTCGACTCGACAAACGTGGGAATGTGCGAAAGATTGCCAGTAGCGTCCTGAGGGTCTTTGGTTCTCACCAGGTTCTTCATCTACCACATATTCTGGCCGGGATGCAGAGCCGAATAAAATCGTGTTATACACATACACTACACATGCACAAACACATACTAGCCTACCAACCAACTAAATTAAATTAAAAAGGTTTTCGTCCCAATGTGGTCGATATCCATTGAAAACAAGAGAATAAAGAAATTCGAAGTCTTTTCGTAATATTCTTTGTTTATTGGTAATTATATCCACGTATCTAGATGAGGATACATTGTTGATCACATTGTAGAATTAATCTTTTGTAATTTAGCACCACAAAAAAATATGTAAATAATAGGTAAATAATAGGTAAATAATATGTAATTAATATGTATACTCTTAACTCACATATTATATATTATGTTTTATTCAATAAAGAAAGAAAACAAATTATATCCACATATCACCCACGTGTACCAGGTTCGAATCCAGTAACCTATTTTTCATTTTTCTTTTTTAATATGTGTATTCAACGTTGAGTTAGGACGGATAATTATGTTACTAATCAGCAGTGGCCTTAGTAAATGAATGGCCTTATTTGGACTACTTCGGTAGGACCACTAGAGGGGCCCTCCGTGATACATTATCATGCGTACAAACGGGCTTTTGTTTATATTTTAAGTGCTCGACGAACTTGGGACATAATAAGATCATCTTAAGAACAAATTTAAGTGTCACATTTAAATCCTGAACTAAATTGAATAACATTTCGCATGATCCGAATCAGCTTGACAGTTTGGAGAATAGGCAGAAATCTGTGCCGAATCGGCCTGGTGCAAGTTTGAGAGTAATTAACACGTTAATGAAATATGCTAGTATGATAGATCAATCAAGAAAGTTAACAGTAACATTTGTTCAAAAATATTTATCGTGCTAATCCTGTTTTTGTTTTGTTATAAGAAATCTAACGAGTTTATTTGAACACACGGACACTCAATTATAAGTGATTTATTTTTATATTACAGACATTACACAAACAAGATGAATGCAGAATGAGAAGGAAAGGTTTATCACAACTAAAACAGCCCTGAACAGTAGAATGGAAGCAAAATGCATATTCATGCGATTCACTTATATACAAAATCAAAGGTGAATAATGAATTGATGATGGAAACATTGAATGAAAATGTGTGAATATATCTTTAATGTTATTACATTTATTAGATAATTTATTACTTTTTAAAGATTGAGGAAAAAGAGAGTAAATAAAGTGAGAAATGTTCCAGTACCCATGTTAATATAATTTTTCAATATAAATACTAGAGTTCAGCAACGATAAAATGAAAGGATTTAAAATACATTTGGCTACCAATGCTGAAACAGTTTTGCTGTATAATTGTCAGAGATGAGAACTGATGGTAAACAGCGGTCTTATGTCCCATCTTTTTCAGTACCAAGCATAGGATCGTCTAAGATAATTATAAAAATCAGTATTCGGATACGTGCTGAACATATTAAATCAATGAAAAGGTATCCAACCATCTATTTGACAATCTGAACCCTCTCCATAAAATGACCCTGACTACTTAATAGTACGTTTAATAAAATTAATTACAATTATTTGAACATCAATGAATTTAAATAAGTTGCGATGAAACGAAGATCATTCGTTCTGTTTGTTTTTCTGAACAATTGTTCCTGTCGTTTTCGTAGATATCCGATGAAAAGCAGAATCTCAGTAAATTTCACAATGATTTGGATATCACTGCATATGAACTTAGAGAAATTTACCAAAATGACCAAAACAGGGGGACCCGTGTGGCCTAGTTGTCTAAAGCGCTCTCCATTTCGGATCACTGCCATCTTACCTCTGTCTGCGTGGGTTCGAGTCTAAGATTCGGCTAATGTAGTTATGTGAGAAAGCTTGCCAGCAGCTTCTCGTGGGTCGGTGGTTCTTTCCGGGGATTTTCCCGGGTTCTTCCTCCACCAATAATACTGGCCGCCATGTATAGCCTATCGTGTGCTTAAAAATAGCGTTAAACCCAAGTACAACAACAACAACCAAAACAGAATATACACTTTGCTATGATTGCATTTACAACATTACGTTGGAATGACAAAAATAAAACTATGAATTTTGATATAGGTGCAGCATATAATCTTTAAAAGTTATTCAACAATGCACTGACACAGTTATTCGTTTCTGAACATATCTCACAAGTGAAATATTCTTCCTTGTTTTTCTTTTATTTTCCGGGTCTAACTTCGTTTCAGTTTCCCTTCCGAAACCATCCTGAGTTGGATAGATATGGAATTTGCTTTCTTGTACACTTGAGTCAATACCAGATTATAAGATACATCATTCCTGTATTCCAATAATGCCGAAACCACCATCTGGAGATACTGTCACACATTTCTATCTTTTATACAATTTATTTAATTCAGAGATAAATATTAAATAGGTTTTCTGGATGACAAATTTTGTGGTGACTTCTCCAAACATATGGGGCGACTTCTCCAGATCGGTGAGGCGAATTCTAACAAGGCGAGTTCTCCGTGATGAGACTTCTCCATGTACCTATAAAATGTACTCCCATGTGTGCAGCTGCAAATAATTGCGGCTTTTAACAAAATAGGTGATATCAGCCCCTCTCCCGAAAATTAACATCGCTTGGGTGAGGGGCTGATTTATCGGCCAAGTTAGGAAAACCGTCCCACTAGAGTCTAAGTGTCGCAATTACGTTCCTTCTACCACTGCATGCCCGGAATACTCTACTATATACTTCCTGCATTTTTGTATTTCTTGAAAGCGACTTTTGCCCCACAGAATAGATTCAAAGAAACAAGAAGACTTTTAAAAAATGTTCTATGAAAGTCATCCCACCGTTTAAAAAAAGAAACTTATCAGTAAATAGCATTCAATACGCACACATTAATGGACAAAAACTGATCCTAGGCAATGATCACTTATTTTGTCATGGAAAGAAAACCAGACAAAGAATATCTTGCCTCAGGATACGAGTACGAGACTTGTATTAAAACAAATTCAAGCATGGACATGTAACTGATCATTCATTGGTCGTATATGGAATGAGTTGTGTTAAAGTTTACTCCATTTTTCCCCATCGGACTTTGATATAAGTAGTAAGCCTCTATACCATGACTGCTCACTTTCGTAGATTATTAAGTTTAAGGTTCCATACACTGAGGTACTCGCCCAAGCGGGTCTCCCCCAGCATCCACACCATCCTGATGAAGTGCCAGCTACGCAGGTCGGAACATGTACGCATGCCAGACTATCGGCTGCCTAAAAGACTCTCATGTGGAGAGCCATACCAAGTATCCCATGGAGGCCAGAAGACACGCTTCAAAGACAATCTGAAAGCAGCATTGAATTCATTCAAAATAAACGCTGATTCCTAGAGCAAACACCAAGCGATCGAGTCACTTGGCGTTCTTCTTCCCACAAATCAAGGATCCCATGTAGGCCAGAAGAAACGCTTCAAAGACAATCTGAAAGCAGCATTGGATTCATTCAAAATAAACCCTGATTCCTGGAGCAAACAACAAGCGATCGAGTCACTTGGCGTTCGTCTTCCCATAAAGAATCCAAAATGTTCGAATCTATCAAGACAGCAGCTTAGCTGAGGGTAACAAGCTGGTAAAAGAGCAATACCAACACTCCTATAATCATGTGCCAAAACATTACAAGGTTACTGAAATTTTGTATAAATTGAAACACCATCTACACATCGTTAAGGAAGCAAAATATCCAGTGTCCTTTGATATCTTGAACAGATGACAATCTCCGCTCCTATGTTAGCATACGAATCGCTTTCTGGTCTATCAGAGAGGAGAGCAATATTGGTGCAAAATTGGCACAAGTTCATAGCGATGTAAAACTGCCAATGATGCATGTCATATGTTGTTTATTCAGAAACGCAAATATCACGATGAGAAATAATTGATGGCTGTACTTATATTTTTTCAGCATTGTGGTTATAACTTGCTCTGAAAGTTATTTTAATGAGAAATGACCACAATAACATCGCATGGCTTACACTATTCAAACATATTTGGAGACAAGTTATGCGCATTTTGAAGGCACTTGCACTGTATATTATGAATATAATACATTAAAATCAAAATGCGGTTAAGCAATGTCTCAGTGAGGATGCCGTTTAAAGTTGCGACTAATACTCTGCTGGAGATAAGTGAATAAACGTCGTTGTGGAAGCTTTACAATCGTATGTGTACATATCGACATGAAACTATTTTCATGGAAGAAGCTTCTAATGTTGTTTCCACTAGCTGTGTACAACAGAGGGGAGTGAAGCGAAATGTGTCAACGAAACAACAAGTGTCCAATTGGAGTTAGTCAATCTTGAAGTCATACTACATTAATTTTACGTAAGGATACTCAGGACATGGTTGGAACAAACCGAAACTAGATAGGAATGGCTGGTAAGAGGGGTGTGTAGTTGAATTTAACGAAATTAAGCAGATAGCTGTATTCCTCTGGCACTGAATGATCACATTCCTGACCTTTAAGATAAGAAAGGACCTTGGATATACTAAAGGTGAGATTCTAATGATATTGACTGGTTCATCGAAATGCATTTAAGTAATATACGTCATTTAAACATTATGGATATGTAGCACTTTAGTTTGAAAACATACACTGTAGTCATGTAGTATTTGAAGAAAAAAAATTGAGAGAAAGGTACAATTCCGCATTCACGTCGATGCATGTCCACATGTATGTACATGAGGACTGTTAACGTATGAACGATGATGTTTGCATAAATGCTCATACATACAAATATGTAGGTATATGCCTATATAAGAACATGCAGCAGATTGTATGTTAACAATGCTGACTCAGATAAATTGTTTTTCCTCAAACCAAATTGTGTTTCAAAAATCACGTAAAATCGTTATTAATGAAGTAACAATTGTCCAAATTTCTTCAATTTAAATATCACAGATTTTCATACTAATACTAGTGAAAAAACAATACTCCGTGGGAATCAATGGAGTACATTTGTACATATTTGCTCTTATGAATAAATATGAATTCAAAGGTTGTGTTGTTACGACTGGAAAGAATAAACATATGACCAAATTGATATTGCTGTTAATCACCAAAGTCTTGTCTAAAAACTTGCAATTGATAATGATGAGTAAGTGTTCCTAATGCCTTACCTACAAATTGAACATAAAATGCAAATGTGCATAAAGCAAACGGAGGATTTAATCATTCCTCTTGTTTATCGCTTAACAAAGTGTACATTTTCCTTTATGTTATACAGCACCAATTTACTGCATTCATGAACATAATTTAACTTCAATACCATTCAAGAAATTCAATTAAGCTGGATTGATCATAAATGAAGAATATGAGTTGCGTTATAAAAGTTATATATTATCATACACTGTAGTCTCGTCCATACCAGCACTGAGTTTTTGCGATTCTGGAACAGATCCTGTGGTGGTCTCAGATTGGGTAACAGGTTCATTTTGATTCCGGATTCAGCAGTAATAATGAACATCGACATTATCTAATTCACCTGCGCGGTTTCCTCTTATTTCATAGCACCTAGCAAAGACCAATTGATAATTCGCAAATGTAGATCTTATTGCTAATACAATCTTGAAATTTGTTTTAAAGTAACATGATCCGATGTAGCAAAACATTTCTTTAAATTTGTGGAACTGCAATTGGGAGGAGTTGCAATTAAAGCTAGATGCGAATTATCAGCCATAAAGGATATTTATCGTGTTAAAGCAATAATGATGTTGGCATCTAATAATATCAATATAATTTAAATACAAGAAAAATCATTGCAAGTCTTACATCGGTTTTAGTACAAATCTTAGCAAAAGACCTAAAATAAAATGCGTTTTAATACATTGGTCACAAATATATACCACGATTATAAGATAAGACCACGTTGAACGAATTAGGAATGCACATTAAAAGATAAAACGAGTGTGTTCTCTATTAATAAAAAAAGACTTGAATAAGACTAATTATTCTAATAAGCTATCCATGTATATTAAAACTAATGTCATAATCAAACCATTTTAAAGCACGTTCTGCAAATAATGCATGTTTTACCTTTTCCATAATAACCAACATATTAGTATCACAATTGTCATTCCTGCCACGACACCTCCGCCAACAAAAAAGTTCTCAAACGATTTATATGCAAACAGAATGTAAACAATAAATCAATCTATCTAGCTATAGTATGTACGCAATTCTCCTAAGTAATGCATTTATACTTCAGTTGTTTGTTTGGAAATAGATCAGGAATGGGTAGCGATGGTTCCTTGACTATCAGCGTGCGTCAAGGTCTAGTTGGATGCATTGTTACGTCTGTTGGTATGAACCTAATTATTTCTGCAGGTTATAAATATTGTGTTTAAATATTATATCGGGATCTTGGTATATATATTGCATACATATAGCAACTGACAGTATGCATCCTACTTTTGTCATATATTCTGACAACTCGTCTTATTTGGTAATCTAATTTAGAACAGAATGTTTATTTCTTATCAAATAATCAAGAACATACTGTAACACTGTACTGCTTATAGTACTCGTGGCTGCATGCAGTGTTCTGAGCATCGGAAAAATACAGATTTACTCAGTTTCAATATTCCTTGTATGAAATACTTAAAAGCCACAACTTACACAATCTTTCAACCGAGATGTTAATATAAAGCAGGTTGTTAATTTTTTACATTGTATTTTTTCCAGACAAAGACTTTTATTATTGGTATAAAAGGAATTTCTTTCTAAGGATAGTTTATGCAAATTTCACGTACTGTGCAATAAATATTTTTTGTATTTATGTTTTTGCTAAATTCGATTGTATAAGCATTTGGTAAATAACTTACATATTAATTATTTCCAGTACGTTGAGTAGAGATCATTCATGGTTTATTATGAGAACTTTGAATAATTATAAATTATACGTCTGCATCTCTTCACGTTTCCTCTGCGACACGCTAATATGACACATTTCAATGCAAAGCAATGTCTATGTTCACTATGTTATTAAAGTTATATGGGAAAATATTTAAGACACCATAACGTAAATATCACGGTCATTATCCATACTAGAGTGAATGATTTCCTTTTGCATTCACTTTTATATCTTACATACATTTGACATTAAGAAATGCTAACTAGCATATGTTTATTCAATGCTTGGGAAGTATAGAACATGATCTGTGTTTGTTTGTTTATGTATGGAATCAAACAAATGTATTTAATATTTATCTCCTTGTCTCTACACATACTTCCCCACAACAAGACTGTAAAGCAATTTGCAAAAGAATATATTTGTGTAACTTAAGCAACGTGTGATGGATAGGAGAAAGTATTTGAAATGAATGCCTAAGCTTTTAACAAATAAAGGAAATACGCGTTGGAAATGAGAATTATAACATATGTTACTTTCAAACACTTGCCTGTAATTGGAGCTGCGGCACACTGTATGTCAGACGCAGGAGTAGTGGATACACAGTCTATATAGAAAAAAAACACAAAATAAAACTTAAATCGTGTGGTTATTAAATATAATATGTACTAATTCATCCAAGTGCACAATTTTCTATACGTAAAATAATTACCCAATATTTAAATGTAATCATTTATATAAAGCTTCTATATGTGAAGGATTTAGTAGTATTCACGAGTGAGACATATAGGTTAAAGGTTATGTAGATTAAAATAATGGAAAAGCTAAAACAGAACTATATTTATAGTAAGGCGTCTTTGAAATATCATATTATCTGAAACCGTGCTTGATTATTGTATTGCCATTGTGTTGCCAATATATAGCATTATGAGTTTATTTATCTCGTGATACTCAATTCACGCAACTATTACGTTTAGAACTGCTGACTGATAGGCGATTCTACTCGTTGACCCTATCAGGGCATATATTCCTTCATCTTCCATTTGCACTGACGTCAGAATAATAGTTATTCTGCTTCCATTCATTCTACATTGAAATCATGGGAAGGTCGCTCTAGAAGGAGGAACGCATGTACCTGCTTCTGGATTACATATCGATATAATATCTTCAGACCAACTTGTTCCACTGCAGAATACAACGGCAACCGTTTCATTGAAAACATATAAAGGGAAAACAAATTCTAATTCCATTTGCTTTAAAGTGCAGGTCTTCAAAATTGTATCTGAAATGTAGATATGTTATTCTAAGACATAATATATATTTCAATTAGTTGTTTCAGTTTCTTGAAACTGTTATCTTAATTGTAAACAAATGTGACAACTATATACTATCATCTTTCCATAGATTAAAATAATAATATTTACAGAACATTTAGTGTCTGAGTAATTTTCCAAATTTATGTAAAGCAATATCTGCGGAGGTAACCTGCTAATAACACCAATTTATTAGGTAAATTATAATTGTTTCAATTCAACGTAGATATATTGTACGTCTTGGATGCAAAAAAATAATTGTACAGTACACACCACAACTATCGACTATTTATGTACCACAATGTGTCCAGTCTGGCAAGATCAATAGCAATAGCATCTGCGGGCAGTTATGTAAATGAGCTGAAACTACATCAACAAGTAGTTGATAGAGTACGGAAATCAGAGTGAGTAACAACTTTTGAAGAAAACAAATTAAGGACAAATTGCAATATTCACCCGTGTTTCTCGGCGCATAGTATGTGGGGTCATAGGCGTTATTGGTGCATATAAGATCAACAGCTAGTTGATGTTATATGCCAGCTTACTTTTGACCAACATAACTGGTCAAATTTTGTTTCCTACTCATTGTATAGCAACAAGTATATTTGTATGATTATGTATTTAGTTTTTCACAGACACCATTCAATGTGTGGCTCTGTACGTTTCTGCAAAACTCATTTCGCTATACAGCCCACGTTTTCTGTTTACATTTGTCTTTGATTATCTGCAAGTACTTACGATCATTAGTTATCAATTTATCCATGTTCTGTCAGCCAGTAAAACGTTTAGACTAGCCATTTTTTCATTGTAATCTCTATAACCGATTATAGAAAACCTACTCGTCGAACCTTGGATATTAGCAATAAACATTTAATGCGCTCCCAGATTGTCTACTCCAAATTTGCCAATTTTTTTTAGTTTTTTGCAGTGTTAACTCAGGTGGTTATGAATAATACCACTGTACAAGACCTGAACTTGATTATAGGAAAATATGGTGTCAAAAATGAACTAATTACCACCGACAAGAAGAATTCTTTGCTCAAAATACCCACTGCTGTAATCATTCATAAAATACCGGTTTTCATCCATGGCATGATAGCATCCTGAATCGTAAAGGGAAACATTTCGAAGTACGAAGGTCACATATGTGGGGAACTTGATTGAAACGTTAAATATTCTCGTTTCATATTTAGAGTCAATAATACTTAAATACCGAACACCATTATTGGTAAATTTTATCAAGCGTTCACCATTATACAGTCTGAAGCTGGTGAAAAATAATATTTATTTCGTTACAAGACAATGGATAATTTACAAGCTCGATCACAAGCGTTATATCCGATCCTGTTTCTCCAACCATTGCCTGCCCTGAAAAGAGAGATGAGAAAGATTCAATTTAGTTTTACTTTTGAAATGACCTCAAAAAAGAAGTTTTCTACAATTTTTGTATTAAGTGCAATTTTGCGCCATTTATATGTTTTGTATCGCTGCCTTGACCCATATTTTAATAAAAATTGGACATGATGATAGTGATATGATTTCAGTTTTATGATTATGACAAATTCATTATTATAAGGATAAAACAACTGGATTAATAACATATACAACTCTACTTCTTCAAACTCTGACGTAGATGAATACAGGTTATTACAGTTTTGTAATTTTGTTAACGTTTAGCTAAACAACGATGCTGGTAATATTTTGAAAACAGCCTTACTCGCGATGTCTCTATGTATTAAGTATTCAGGTCGGCACAATACTAACAATACAAATTATGTTAAGTAGGCTATCTAATAGTACAGTACAATTTGACTATATTTAAAAATGATCTTCGAAAAACGAGTTTCATCCCAATAAATTCCATTATTTGAAGTGAAACACTGATTCAAAATGACACATTTTCAAACGTATAATTAAAACAATATTTTGGATACTTATTGTCATTTCATTTATGTGCATTATACATTGTAGACTTTAATCACGTTTTAGCAGACTAACCACATAAAGATCATTCCCTTCCTCCCTCCCTCTCTCTCTCTCTCTCTCTCTCTGTCTGTCTCTCTCTCTCTCTCTCTCTCATAAAAGTTTTTTTTATACTTTATATTCTTATTTTCTACATCCTCTGTATATAATATATAATTGTATAATGGTACAAACTTGTACGGTGCATAACTTGATATTAATCCCAATTTGTGTTTGCAATAAAATATGTAGACAGGTGCCGATCGAAATACCCGCTATACAGGATATGGATCAAAGCCATAGAAAAATGTTGAAAACAATTCGAAGCAAAGAAAAGGAATATGCGTTTCTGAATCTAATATGAGTGCTAATACGAGTGGGAGGACAATAAACAAATATGCACTTAGAATTTTGTTTACCATCTCTTGATGCATAAATGTTTGCTGAATAGTAACTAAAATAAGCACTCAATCCCTGTGTTGTTCACAAAAGCAATTGATCTCTTTATACCACTTACCGAAATTTACTTTTAATAATCCAAAGAGAACATAATATCCAAACTTCACGAAGTTCACAAACATGATTGCAGCAAAATGGGTTCAGGATCAGAACATGATTGGAAAAAATACGCATAAACCGAATACTCTGGAATATCAACAACAGCAAGACTTGCAAGTCAACTGAACAATGCGATAGCTTTAATTTATATTTCCCTTTTAATTTAAAACACAAATTATTGTCCCTTGAAATCATTAGTCAGCAAAGAAGTTAAATGTCATAGATTTAGCTTTGTCCTGGTACGGAAAATACAATGAGTAATACACGTATGTAAAGAATAAACAATCGAATGTTACTCTAATATAGCTTTGAACCTATTGTTATAAGATGCTGTTATCAACGTACATTCATTAGTATGCACTGTTATGCTACTGATATTTCAATTATATGCACAGTGATTTAATGATCATAGTATTCAGCTTTTTAAGTACCGACCTATGACATTTGAAATGACCGAGTCATATATATTGCCAGTGCGACGGCCCTCGAGGAAATATAGTCCTTGATCCACAAACTGCACTGATTCCAGGCTAATCCATATAGTATTACCAATGAATTTGACAAACCAACGTTCAATAGTTACTACGTAATTCGACTGTAATGGGTTTAATAGAATGCTGATAGGCTCCATGTATCCTGAATAAAACCCAATGAGAACACTCTCTTGATAAGCAGATGGTCACAAAACCAGGTGTAAGTCCATTTTTTCTCCTACACCGGTTTCCACTCGTCTGTCAGGAAAACAATTATATTCTCCTTAAAAATGTAATGACTTTAAATACTACTACTACTACTACTACTACTACTACTACGAATAATAATAGAATAATAATAATAATAATAATAATAATAATAATAATAATAATAATAATAATAATAATAATTATAATAATAATAATAATAATATCAATAATAATACTAATGATGATGAAGGATGTAATAATAATAATAATCATAAAAAAATATAATAATAATAATAATAATAATAATAATAATAATAATAATAAAAATTATAATAATAATAATAATAATAATGAGATCTTTATATAGCGCCTAATCTTTAGAAGATCTAAGTGCTTTACAGCATTTATAATAATCTGACAACAATAAACAAAAATAAAAAAAAAAAACAACGAAATTAGAAAACATAAAAAAATGCTAAAATTTAAAATTATTTAAGGTTGTAAACATTAGGAGCAGAGATGGGAACAGACTTTTTTTTATTACCAAATCGACTAATGGTGACTAAAATAGAAGTCAATCAATGACTACACCTAGATTTATCTAAGCAAATGTTGTAGTCATTCCTCTCTGCTTCTCTCTCCATGTGTGAAATTGTCAATCTGAGGATAAAAAATGTTTTGTATATAAATCAAACAAAATAAATAATTCAGACAAACGATCAATCTGAGACTTTTTTTAACTTTGAGTAATATACTTCCTTGGTGCTGCTACAAATTAGCCAAATATTTTATCGATACATGTAATTAAATCATTATATATATATATATATATATATATATATATATATATATATATATATATATATCAATAAAACTATGTCAAATATCCGAGAAGCATATACAATATTAGATTAGCTTGAGGACGCCAGGAAGCAATCAAAAAATATATTCCTTTGAGAGATTCGCTTCGAAGAAAACTTCAAGAACGCCAGGAGTCACAAGTTGATTATGTAGAAGGTACAGAAAGATTATTTAAACCTATTACTGCAACAACTGAGAAACTTGTATGGGGAGATATCACTGATCCAGAAAAAAAGGAAACCTCTTCTTGTCACAGTACAAGAAACCGCTAGGACAACACAAGAGATTTTACAAGATCTTCCAGCTAGAATAGCTACCGCACAGCCTCAACAAGACACTGATAAACTTTACACTGAAATAGCTGATAGTAAAGGAAAACTTGCATCTAAATCTAAAGCAAAAGGATAAAATGTTGAATTGATTAGTAGATTTAGGAAGGTGTTTATGGAGATCTTAAGAAAAAAGTTAAAAAGAAGGATATTTCTCATGCTGCATATGATAGTTTTTCTCGAACGTCTGATATATTAAAACCTAAGTATGTTAACATAAATGCTGATAACTATTTTAAATGGCTATATCGTGTGTACTACAATAAAATTCAGTCTAGAAGTGATGACCCAGTATATAATGAATATATTAACGATATAAATAGATTTTATTTAGAAGACTCTCAACAGCAAATAGGACAACAACAATCCCAGTATCAACTACCTCCACCTTTTCAACAAATGGAACAACAACAACCCCAGTATCAACTTCCTTCATCTCTGGAACAAATAAAACATCAGAGGATGACGTTGTAAGCTGAAAATTTAGAAGTGATCAAATAAAATAAAAGGTGAAACAAAAAAGGAAGAGGCGGAACAAATAAAAGAAAAGTTGGAAAATATATAAAAAGAAATGGAACAAAAAGAAACCAAACGACAGGATAGATTACGCTCTTCACTAGGTATTTAAAGGGATTCTAGTGATGACTCTTCTGGAGCTACTACAGGAAGTGGTTTGGGAAATGATCCTATCACCTGCCCGGACAGCGTCATCGCTGACGTGGATAAACTAGAAAGTGTCATAGGGGGAAAACGCGCTGGAAATACTTCTCAAGAAGTTACCAACGAAATATCTGATATATGTCGACGATTATTTACCGGTGGTATCATGGACATCAATGCCTATCGAGAATTTATCGATGAAATTACAGACGACTAAATCCCTTGACATATAATTTAGATCATGGTGAAAGATTAAATAAAATGATCGTACACAATTCGTATCGTAGACCAAGAATGGTCAGAGTAGTAAATTCACGATTACCAGATTATGAAACACCCTACGGAGATAAACTTGATGATGTTGTTCGGGGTTTATTTACCAGGATAGCCCCTAAATCAATGCCAATTGCAAAACAATTATCAATGAAAGCTATCGATTTTATTCACGACAAAGCTCCTAGCGCAATCGGTGATCGTGACGGTAAAACGTTTTCGCCGGTCAAGGATAGACTTTACGGTTATTACGACAAAAAAAAAAAACAACTGAAATTGCTATTTACTGAAGCTATGCCTGCAAATGAAAGTAAAATAAAAAAATCAGGCCGCAACCCAAAGATTAAGGGATCTGGCTCATGCAACGTTAAAAGAATAAGAAGATAACATAACCGCTAATCTGATAGCAGGAAGTGGTCTTCGTAGATAATTACAATTTAGATCATAATAATTACAATAAAATGTTCAAGCCTGAAATTGATACAGCATTGGATATTGGTGAACCAGTTCGTAAAAATGATTCCTTGCGTTATTATCAATATTATTCTACGATGCAGTACAACCAAATCAACGTGGAAGAATAGAATTAAAAGTACAAGATACAAGTCGGTATTTCTTACCCGCTGAGGCATTTATCGATGTCGAGGGGTGACTTATAAAAGTTGACGATACAAATTATGAAGCTGCTACTAAAATTGTTTTTGTCAATAATGGTACAATGGCATTTTTCAGTAGTGCCATATACACATCATCGATGAAAAACATATCGAATCATGTATGCAACATGTTCATATTGCTTCGACAATAATTGGTCTAAAATATACTCTGATGACTATTCAAGATCAGCTGGTCCATCTATGATATTTGCAAAGGATATACCCGATCATGCAGATCACACAGATTTAAATACTGATAATGTAAGAAGCGCAGGTGGAGCCGCAGACGTAAATGCAGTACTATCAAGAAATAACCATTTTAACCTTGGAATTATAGCATGTAAATCAATGTTGAACGCTAATGGAGAATTTTCGTGTGTAATTCCATTATCTAATATTTTTGGATTTTGCAGAGATGTTAAATAGGTTATATTTGGTGCTAAACACACTATAGTACTTGCCAGAAAAGACTCAGATAATGATGCAATTTGGCGAGCCGATGGGGTTATTGATGAATCTAAAATAATGATAACAAAATTATCACTGTGGATGCCGGTAATGGTTCCATCTATCATAGAAGAAAATAAATTACTTTCTTTCATGAATCAAGGTGGTAAATCACTGCTGTTGTGGAAAACAATGACTGCAAATAGTACTCAAGGTAATGGTGCTGGTCAATTTACATGGCATATATCGGCACAACAGTGGGTTTCAGCACCATGAGATATTTTTATCGCACTTCAGTCAAATGCACGAGTAAATAATCAGAAAAAAGTACGATGATATTTGACACACTTCATGTTGCCGAGGTTAGCTTAAGAATAAATGGACATCAAGAACCTGCCGAAGATATAAAGTTAAATTTTGAATATAATAATGTTGCACGTGCATATCATCGTTTAATGTCATTTATGGGGCGTGATCTAAATGTAGATACCGCTTTGCAAATATCACAAAAAGATTTTAAAACATTATATCCGATCTATTACTTTTTACTGGAACATTTAGATTTATACAGACAATTTAATGTTGATGGCACCCCGTAAAAAAAGCGCACGACAAATGAGCGCCGGCAAAAGAGCGCAGACATAAGAGCGCAGACAGAAGAGCGCCGACATAAGAGCGCAGACATAAAAGCGCACTAATTTGCCGACAAAAGAGCGCCGACATAACAGCGCAAACTAAAGATTCGTTTATTCGTATAGGTAAGCATCGTTTATCGTACCTCACGTATTTGTTTAAGTGCGACCAATTGTCTGCGCTCTTTTGTCGGCGCTATTTTGACGGGTCACCGTTGTGATTGTGGATATATATTTTCAAGCTAATGTAGGTATTTTTCCTGATGGTGCTGTATGTCCACCTGTTGTTCCTACTGGTTTCAGAGCTATTGCTGTTATATTTAGCGACAGAGCAGTATTACTCGAAGGTGTTGGTGGATAAATGCTGATTTTAAATTATCTACGTTAAATACCGAACATGTTGCCGTCAGTGGTACATTATCCACGTTAAAAACCGAATACAAACTTCACACAAACGATCACAATACCGTAGACGGAAAATTATCTACGTTGAGAGCTGAGAATGAAGTTCACGTAGGTGTGTTTACAAATCTCCGTAGAAATTTCAGAACGATCGATGAAATTACAGATGGATTGTTCGGAAAACCATTATTCGTTGATACGAAACTTTCTGATATTAAAACATCAATCGATACGATTAAGAAAACACAGGGAGATAATGTAAGTGATGTTCATAATATTATTGAAAAAATTGATCCCCTTGAAAAATATCAGGTTAAAGTTCTCCACAGGCAGATTAACAACGTCGTATACACAATATCATCAGGATCAACAACATGGTTTCAAAAAATCATACTATCAAACATACCGCGGAAGTTACTGGCGTGTACAGATTGTCTGTGTTTAGTAGTGCAAAATTCGAGATATTTAAAACGTATCCATGGCGTCACTCAACAGACAAGTTTTCTGGAACCGTATATGTTGTATTAAACCGTGGAGACGAAAAAAAACATTTATCCTGGTTGCATCCGACAAAATATTAACTGCATCAACGATCTGGTGGTGTCTGGAATTTGTTGCCGAAACACCTCAATTGATTACAGCGTAAAAAATATGGACGACAGATACAATCAAGCTCGTGAGTGACAAGATAAATTAAAATCTACCGTAGAAACTTACACCATAAAAGTAAAAGAAATATCACAGACGTGTAATTATCATTGTATACTCAGTCTCAGCGGTTGTTGCTGCAGCCGGTCTTTAATGGTCAACTACGATGGCTGAAGTTTTTAATATAATCGCAAATAATAACTACATGAACAAATGAAACATTATCCGATTATGCGGTGAAGTTACACGCGGCAACGGCGGCGTATTCTAAACTATCTCAGTTAATATCTGAAAGCCTCAACGATGCTTCAATATCGGAATTTAAGTTCGCATTAATGACTAATATGTTCTCCGAAGCAATGACTGTGATATAATCTACACCCATTAAAGTTACAGATAAATAGATAAATATCAACACAAGAACTATTGCAACAGATTGTCACGAACACAACAGCGGTGGAAACAACTATGATATCAGTGAGCACAACCAATCCTGAATTTAGTATTAATTTTCCAACTGCAATTTCAGCAAGGGAGATTGTATTTGCACGACTACGAGTATATCATAGTTGGCCAAATTTCAGATCTGCACCATTTGGTGGATTACCTCTAAATAAGTCGCTTGTACTTGCAAACAAAACTAAACCAGATGGAACCCAAGATTTCTCTGTTGATTCTATCCCCACAGGTAGTTATCAGATTGAACAAATCAACGATGAATTCCAGAGCAGAATAACATCAACAACAAAAAAAGAATAAAAAATAACTATTACTGTTCACGAACCAACATTATCATCTGTGATTGAAGAAAAATCTCCCAATTACGTCGTAGATATTTATCGATCATCGATAAAATCTGTTATAGGATGGCCTGAAACTCCACTACATCCTGATGATGTTATCAGATTTAACAATAATCCATATGCTGAAGGCAGGCAAATTTCACCAGAGATTGGAAATATAACATCAACGATTGCAGTCAGTCTTGTATGTAATGTAATCAATGGTAGTTATCAAACAGATCTTGGGATATCAAATCAAGCTAAGCAAGGATACGTTTTTAACACATTTACTCCAATGGTTCCAACTGAATCCTTGATCGTGCAAGAACCAATCAATCTGAATTATCTACACACGCATAATCAATACTTGTCAAGAATTAATTTTAAACTCACCGACCAGAGTGGACACTTGATTGATTTACGTGGCGTGGTTTTACTGATAAATCTCAACGTAAAATCTTAAGACTTTTATCGTAAACGAGTTTTTGATCTTGATTCACGAATTAGTCGGATAAATATTACATATGTATCATGTTACATATTGATGAGTTTCGTGACGAAGATTTTTTACTGACGCAAGAACAGTTAGATAGATTGCGGCGAGAACATATTTCTATGATCACGTGTGACCGTGATCAGATTATAAAATATGCGCATTCCTGCATTAAATTTGATGAACTTAAACAAATATTATATAGTTCTGAATACAAATCTGATTTCAGTAAAACAGAATATTTCTTTACACATTTGATTAAATTTCATCTTTTATTATCCATTTTAGTCAATTTTATCGTTGAGAAACTGTCAGAGTTCTGATTTTTTTAAAGGTAAAAACCCCAGCAATTCTCTACATGATTTGTCGACAATCATCTTTCTTTGGTCTATTTTTTCGGGTATATTTTCTTAAAAATATATCCGATTTAAGTTGATTTATGAGCAAAACATGGCAAATTTATCGATAAATCATTTAGATAATGGCACATTACAAATATTACAATTTTGATAGATTTTTCTATGATATTTCTACTAAAATGGGTAAAAAAAAGATGCAATTTCATCAAAATTTACAAATCTGAAAAAAAAATATATTATAACAGAATACAGAATAAAAAAAATATTATAACAGAATAAAAAAGATAATAATAGCAGAATACAAAAATATAATAACATAATCATACAAATTTTATAACAGAATAAAACAACAGAACTGTAGAGGAATTAATCCAAGTTGTCATCGGTAACGGCGTTTTCATTTATAATCTTTTTTAGTTGTCTCACGTGTGTGTTGGTAATTTTGTTCGTTTCATATTCGTGAGACAGTTTTGATTTAATATTTTCTACTGCGATAGAAAGTGGTACAAACTTATCTACATCTGTATCATTTACCATTGATAAGAACTGGAACATTATAGACTGTATGTTCTTTATCAGCCTATACTCCGTAGAAAGTACCACCTTCAAGATTTCGTTGTTGGATTGACTCGAAATCACAAATTAATTTTTCTCAATCGAGTTGTATATTTGTATTTTCATTTTTTTTATTTTTTACTGCAGATATTATAGCATTAATATTCTCGATGTTCATATATAAAACATATATTTAAATTTACAAAAATATTTTTTTGGATAGCGACAAAATAAATCACAATCTACGGAGAAATATGTACTATGGACTTATCTCCCATTTTTCAGTTCATTTACATTTCAGTAGTATATGAGTGGAGAGAGGTAGCACATTTTTTTTTATACTGAACATCATAGTAATATATTTTACTAAAAATATCCCAAAAAATAAACATATTAAATAAATAGTAAAGTAATATAAGCAACATAACTAAAGAGAGACAGTCTCTCCTTTCAACAGTATTGAAATGTATTTTTTTGTTTATATTTTTTGAAAATGCTGTGTTAGTAATATTTTCTGCGACATATTGTTCCGAACGTATGTGAATATAAAAAAATTGACCAACTGAATATATTGATGAAAATATTATTTCTTCGTCAGTCTCTGTGTTGAAAGATTTAATCGCCCTCCTTACAACTGTTTTTTTTCATACTTTCCAGTATTACCACATACAGAATTTTGACTCTGCGTGATAGCTCTCAGATTATCCAAGGAGTTATTTGTCGGATTTGAATTTATATGGTCTACTACAAGATCGTCTTCGATCACCCCACGGAAACACTCAAAAACAAACCTATGACAGAAATATGATTTTATTTTATTATCTTTCCAAAAACCAAACATGAGAAAACCAATATTAATAACAAAACCAACTGGTTTCTTTAGTCGACAATACCTGATAACACCATCACGATTTGCTTCATAGTTCGTTATGATAGGTTGTTTCATAAATTCCTTTTGCTTCATTATATATAAATATCTTTTGTTCTAATTAATTATCTGTCTTTATCTTTACTTTGAAAACTAATCAGATAATTCTCCTGGGTTTTTAAAGTCCTGTCGCTATCATTATTTTTGAATCATAATATCGATTCAGTTCTCTGTATCTTTTACCACCACATTGCACACAAAAGCGTGTTTCACCTCGTACTCCAACACCACGTTGTAAACACGGTTTTGGTCATGGACTTCCATTTCGGACACGTTGCGAGTGGATTCCGCAGAATTCGTTTACGCAAGATCTGTTACAAGGAGTAACAGAGCCGATCATCAACCACTTGCAGAGATTCCTTGTTTTAATCATTATATATATGTAATATTGTTAATTTAAATACTTGTTTTAATTATAATGATGGGATAATTCAAGAGATTATCCAAGATCGAGCTTTTAAAAATTAAAAAAATTAATCTTGACAGAATATTCCTTGTGCCGATGCGAGTTCTTGTTGATCCGACAGATTAAACTTTGATCAATAAAATACATGACGCCAAAAAGTAATTTCAGACAAATGAAGCATCTCATGTGTGGCTGTCGTTTAAGATTATAAGTGACACTACCAATATAGAAGCTACGATGAACGACAAACGATCAGCGATGATCATTAACTACCTTGACGATAGAAAATATATTTTAAAAATCAAGTTTATCGTACTATCAGATACAGACAAGTGGATTATTCGTGTTAAACGTTATCCTGTCCTTCATAACGAAAAAACTGCCACACTGAGTAAAGGTTCCAAACCAGGAATGTTGACCGGTATTGATAAACTATATTACGAAAGATCTTATCCTGTAACAGCGTTTATTTATGGGATATATCCGCTTCAGAAACCCAACATTGATAATCTAGAGCCGCTGAAATTCTCATGGGAAGGGTTTAACGGATAACCGGCGTAATGTAATAAATTCGTGGGCAGAAATAGTCAAAGATATCGGAGCATCTATCAAAGATGTTGCTGAACTAGGAAAGAAATTAAAATTTCCTATAACAGTAAAAACGATTACAGGAGAGATCTTATACGAATCGAAATATAAATCAGCTTAAATCGAAATTGTTGGTCATAATGCGCATGCGTGGATTAATGCAGTACCAGTATTTCAACGCAAGAGTACGGTTAAATTCTATAACGGTGATATGTTTGACTTTATTAACGAAATAAGTAAAAACGATCCTGTATCCGTGTGGTTGTTTAGTTCTGAAAATGAATCCGATGAGTTTGTAAGACCAAATGGTGATATTTATCGAACAGTATCCCTCCACGAAGAAATGAGAAAATATACCCCTGACGAAAAATTAATCGGTGAATGTTTTACTGTTCCATCAGTTGCAGCTCATTTTGCTAGAGAGAGAAATTCCTGGAAACCAACTCGGTTTGATTTTCTTGATGATATAATATTAAGTTGTGTTAAATATGGTCACGGTGGACTGTGGAACCGTGAATACTAGCGTAAAGATGTTATCTCGGTTGATATGGTTGCATGTTATCCTGGAAGTTATCTGGGATAAGGAGAGTGTTCTGGGTGTTTTAAAAGATTCGGTCACCCGATACACCAGATGACGTGAGTATCAATAAATGGACCATTACCTGATTTTGATATTACTGTATTCGCTTGAATCGAATCATTCAAGTTTACAGAAAATCTTCATCTTATTTGTTATGTTTGGTTCGATAGATATTTTTCAGAAAAGAAGTGGGCTTCAATAGTACCGTTACGATATATGCTTGACTGTTTAATGTTGACGTTGATTGTCAGTGAAGCGATTATATCATACCGAATGCAGTTACCACAAGAAAAGAAATATTCTGATGAAGAAAATTCTGATAAAACCGACTTTCAAAATAAAATTGCAAAAGATCTTGACAAGAAAATAATAGGTAAATTTACTCAAGGAGGACCATACGATCATAAACGACATTGTACAAGATTGATCATGGACGTTGCTGAATTAAATTTTATACTCGCTGATACAACTAAAAGAAAAACATTTAGATGTCGGGATACAGCTTTCTTATCAAATGGAACTAAGTTAGGTACAATAGTGAGTTATATTGATGGTGATCACCTCAGTATACTCATTTAAGATCTTCGATGCTCGCATACGTTTCGATTAATCTATTATCGATGATAAATAAAATTCGAGAGTTTGCTGTCAGAGTAGCTACTAATTCGTTTTATATCTGCAAATATATTCAAGATTGCTGGACCAACTAAATATCATCAATCATGCACCATGGGGTGAATGGAGAATAAAAAAAGAAAATGTACTCAGTTATTCTGAATCAGCCGATGTTCCAATCAAAGATATTTACTGTAGAAATAATCAGATATTAAAACCATCGTCTGCATCATAAATATATGATCCCGTAGCTAGACACAAAACGATTTATCTCAATGGACCTGGAAGATCAGGAAAGATGTCACTTGCGATTGAACTATTTCAGAATTCAGAAATGATTGTTTTGACTTGCGCGAGAAATGACCCAACGAGGAACACAGTCATGTACTTATCACAGTTTTTTTCCGATGGAGCGGAGACGCCTGGAATCCTAATCGAATGGGAGATAAATATTTTCCGAAGATCATAGTTTGGGATGAAATATGTAAAGTATCGCTGGAAAATCTAAAAATATTTATTGATTGGTTGTTGACGAAAAACACTGCTGCAATAATGTGTGGCGATCACGGTAAATCATAACCTTTTGTTGGACCGTCTGCATACGAATGGCTAAAGAAATCCGATGACTATTACGAAGAAATAACTGACGATCATAGAGCACTTGATTCAACATTGAGGGAATTTAAAAAAATTAATCAGAATACAACCCAATAAAATTCAATGTGAAGTAATGCGTAATATAATTTTAGAAACCTATTTGAACGACTTTTGGGATGCGTGGAGACCCAATGATCTGATAGTTGCAAGTATAAAGCTAGTTCGTGACACATTTCAACAGAAATTAATTCTGCTACATCAAGAAAAATTCGCAGAGTTGCCGGTACCATTATGTTATCGCCCAGCAGATACGCGACGACAGAATATTCTCGTTGACATACCAGGACAAACGGAGAAAAAAATCTCGTGTTGAATGATATTGTTTTAGTTGATGTCAGTGTTGTTGATAGCGCGTTATCGGATTGGACGCTAGGATACGCAATGAAATTACATTCATCTCAAGGAATAACTATTTTTGATACAGTTGTCTGGATTCTGGATGATCATATCGAGTGGTCGAATTTAGTTTATCTTGCGGTGTATCGCGTCAGGAAAATATCACAGCTAAGTATGATTGTCGTGGATGCTTCAGAAACCACTGGCAATGTTGACAATGATATAGTAAGAAAAAATTAGATAACTATAAATAATATGATAAAAAACAATGTGACTTCGATCGTGACGTGCAATTTACTATAACATTGAAAGAACAACTTGATTATCTCTGTGCAAGCTCTAATTGTATAATGCTGTGGCAATACTCGAGTAAAAATCCTAGGCAATTTATCGTAGATAGAAAAGATAACAGTCTTGGTCATACACGTGATAATGTGATGTTAACTTGTCTTGAATGTAATCGGCGTAGAGGTGCTAGTTAAGTGCATGTGGTGGTAATTGTGTATCCTCGGGAATTACCTCTAATTGTTCATATGTGAATTCACGTTGAGGGGCAGTTGAATCTAATCTGTAGTTTGCAGGTGTACCTGTAGATCGTTCCACGCTGGATATCTTGTGTGTTGTAATACTCCAAATAGGATCTGTTGCTCTTTTATTTCCTCCTTCAAGTTCACCTCGTTCGTATAAATACCTGACGATGACATTACCTAATATTGGCTGCGGTGAAACATTATGCTGTATTGGTATATATTTCCTTGTAATCGCATTAATAGGTTTCATGGCTGTTGTTCGAGTACCTCATTGTTTAATGCAGCTATCACACTTGATAATCTTGCAACCCATTCACGAGATCTTCTATCCTGAATGAATTCCTTCGCGTATTGGTATCCAAATCATCGTTCCGCATGCGTTCGATTAAATCATTCTACGATCGCTTGATCACGATGAATTTCAGTATGTCCTCGTTTTTATTTTAACATTATGTCGCTTCATTAATGGTGATACTGCACCAAAACATTTTTCCCAGGAGCGACTTGTAATAGTTGTGGCCATCGCAAGGGTCCATGTCGATAAATCCGTTCGAAGGCAGATGTAACTTTGGTAGCTGTTTTAGTTGATAATGGTTCTGCTTCTTAATATCTACTTGCAACATCAACAACGGTTAACGCGTATTTAAATGTTACTATACGTATACGATCATGAGGTAAAAACAGAATATCAGCCTGATGAACTTCATTAGGAACTTTAACATCAAAATGTACGTACTCGATTCGTTTAGGTGGTGGTAGGTAAATTTGACATAATTTATTGTCGTGCTAACCATGCTGAGTCGGTAGAACATGTGACATTTGCGAGTTTATCCTTTGAGTCTCTACCTTTCCAGTATCCTCATGGGCTATAATAAATTGATTCCATTATAATTAATTACCCAGCACATATTGATAATTTGCTTTTCATCGCAGATTTTACTAACCAATTGGCTATTCCTTCCTTGAGATTTTTATTTTTTATGGAATTCAATGTATGAATCAATTTCACATCTGCGATATGTCGTTGTTCTAGAGCTTTACTTTTATAAGATACATCATGAACGTGACACGCTTTATCGATTGCATTTGCCGAATATTCAGCGGATTTTGGTTGATCATGTTCATCAAGTCTGATATCAAGTCGAGTGCCAGGACCGCAGTAATTATATCCTGGAATATGTTTTTCTCCACGATATTTAGCCCACGGAGTTCCTGGAAATGTTGACATTGATGTTGCAATGTCACCACCGGTGTTTTTTGTTAAAAAAAAAGTTTCTTTCTGCCATATACGGAACATTTTCCACTGTATGCTATTCTTTTATTTTTTGTTGTAACCGTATATAAATCAATAGTTGGAGTTTTAACTTTACAGCGTAAACAATATAAATCCATGATATAATTATACCATGGATGTAATTGATTTTTCAGAGACACGAAAACGAGAATAAGTAAAACATCATCCAGGGTTACCAAATTCGATAAGAATAATTCTAATAGGCTCGTCTGGATCTGGTAAAACACAATTATTACTTAATTGATAATGAGATGGTTGAAATGGAATAAATTGTATTTACTAGCACCATCTGTATATGATCAGAGATGCTACGAAGTACTTAAGGAATTTAATGAAAACGCACGATTGCTGAGCGGTGATAATATTATTGATTTTACAACCGACATTGATGAAACACAATATGTCGATGATCTTGATGGATTCGTTAATAATTTAGTTGTGTATCAAGATGCAATGCTAGATAAACAATCAATCCGGCAAGAATATTTTCTCGAGGAAGACATCAAAATACTGATGTTATTTATGTTACTCAGCGGTATACACAAATTCCGAAAGTAATCAGAGATACTTGTAATATTTTAGCTGTATTTAATGGAAGTGATACACACACGCTAAGAAATATTCATCAGACCTGGTGTAGCGGAGATATAGATATAAATAAATTCAAAAATTTATTTTCACGTGCGAAAGCAACCCCGTATGATTGTATAACAATAAATCTGCATGGTCCCAGGACAAGATATCATGTAGGTATAGATCAAATATTTGGCTAATTTTTAGCAGCAGAGAGGGTGCCCCCTGGCGTTAGATTGACAAAATAACGATATCCTCTAACTAAATTAAATAGATATTATTTGATATATGAAGAATTGTACATGGCTTCGTCAAGGAAGCACAGATACATGTATTAGAAAATGTCGTGGAGAATACTGCAAGAAAGATAAATATATCCTATCAAAAAATCCACATGCTGGTCCTCGACATTGTGTTGGATGCAATGTTGGCGTTCGAGGACAATATCTGATTTGCAATGAATGTGGCGGAGATAAATACAGAACACTGATGGCGTCGTATAATCGAAAAAGGGGTTTTGATACCTAGAAAAGAAACCCCTCCAACCGAGGAAGAATACTACTCAAAGTTCAGAAAAGTCTCAGCTTGATCGTTTGTCTGAATTATTAATTTTGTTTGATTTATATGCAAGATTTTTTTTTCTCAGATTGACAATTTAACATATGGAGAGAGCAGCAGAGAGAATTGACTACAACATTTGTTTGGGTCAATCTAGGTGTAGTCATTGATTGACTTTTATGTTAGAAAAAATTAGTCGATTTCGTAATAAAAAAAGGGTGACGTTTCGATTTCGTCTGTTCACCCTCTCTGCTGCTACATTATTAGGTCTCTAACCTTCATCTTGCAGTCAGCAAATGTACTTTTAAAGAATATTTTTGAATGGGATCACTATGTCTTTTTGTCTAGATTAAATGGGCAGTTCGAAACACGTTGATGGGCCCTGGTATGCAAAACAAGAAGGTTGTTCATCTGACTTCAATTTCATAGTGGAAATAATGGGTATACGATTTTCGGAAGAGAAGCGAAAGTATCTTGCTGTTGTTTACATATGAGTAAGGTAAGATAAGTATGCTCTACTGGAGTCCGTCAGTAGCATTTTGTGTTTGATTCTGGACAGAATGGACAGCCAATGTATGGTACAGAGCAGTGGGGAGGTGTGCTCTGATCGTGGTACTCCTCTAATGATGACCTGAGCAGCTGAGTTTTTAACTTTTTGAAATTTCTGGAGTAGATATTGAGACGAACCAGACCGAAGTGAGTTACAATAGTCCATTTTGGAAAGTACTAACGAACACACAAGTGTTTTAGTGGCATCAACTCAAAGGTATTTCCGAATGAGGCATATGCGTCTCAGCTCAAGATATGTAGCCTTGCATATGTTCCCGAAATGTTGGTGCAATATGAGAGCACTGTCCAGAGTAACACCTAGTTTTCCTAGTGACTGTGCGAATGTAATGTTGGTGTTGCTGATATATATCGTTTGAGGTAAAGGGTGTGAATGTGAAAGTCTTTGTGTCGTGATCAACATGGCCTCATTTTATCATCATTCATCTGCAGCTTGTTACATATCATCCATGATTTCACATCAGAAATGCACATCTCTACCCCTTGGATGGTATATTTGGTGAAATACTGGATGATGATCTATGACATCTGAGAGAGGCTGGTTGTATATAATGATGATAATATGTCCAATAACAGCCCTGTGTGACACACCACAACGAAAATCAACATGGCTGGAGTGTATTCCCTTTGCAAATACAATTTGTGTCCTGTTAACTAAGTACGGCTTTATTGTAAATACCAAATATATGCTAGAGACGGTGCAGTAATATATCATAGTCTATTGTGCCACGTGCTGCAGACAAATCAAAGTGGGTGAAAATGGTAATATTTTCGCTATCCAAAGCAGAGAAAATGTCATTAGCTACTTTAAGAAGAGTAGTTTCAGTACTGTGGCAAGGGCGATATTTAGACTGTACATTGCTAGAAAAGATCGTTTGAATTCAAATGAGACACAAGTTTGATTAGAAGAACTTTTCCTAAGACCGTTTATACGAACAGAAGATTATAAACTGTGCGATAGTTCTTTAAATCCTCATGGTCGTGTGTTTGTTTCTTTATCAGATGCTTTACAATGTCAGTTTTGAAAACCTCCTGGCATCCGGGAAAGGTATTAATACCATTTTTCAGTGAAGGCAATATTGGATATAATCACTTAGGTAGCAGTTATGTTGGAAGTGGATCAGGTTCAATTGCTCATAAATAATGTCGAGGAAATTCTGTATCGCAACTTTATGGTGAAGATGAGTAAATTAAAATTGTGTCGCTAAGTTTATCTCTAATGGTTTCTATCTTGTCACTGAGGACATTGCAAACAGGTCCGGAAGGTCTACTACAAAGAAGGTTCCTGGAAGTGGTGTACATTTATTTTTTGAAAATAGTATGTTAGAAATCTCGAAAAGCTCTTTGCAGCTTGAACACTCTGCTATCTTAGTACTGTAGTGTAATAATATGGCTAAATGGACTTTGTGACGTTTATCTTCTCGGTTTCATAGATTTGCAGGTAGTTATCGACTTGTACTGCTGTAGGAAGTAAGCTAGTTGTTAGGTTTGCTTGGATGTCATGCATTAGTTTGGTTCTGT
This sequence comes from Unio pictorum, assembly GCA_030141615.1. Lineage (NCBI taxonomy): Eukaryota > Metazoa > Mollusca > Bivalvia > Unionida > Unionidae > Unio > Unio pictorum. The sequence continues at coordinate 76,723 of JARLTB010000180.1, forward strand.
TTATCATACGGGGGTTTTTCCTAGTAGCACATACAGTTGGAGGGTTAGGGACTGATACGTCCAGATGACATATACTGCCGAGGTGATCTCATGCAGTGAGATACCGTATAATATTAAAATCAGGTATATGAAGAATCTAGTCTAAAATGTGACAATGTTTATGGGTGGGTTGGCTGGTTAAGTAACTGTTTAAGGTTGAAAATGAATGGAATTTAGGATTGTTGTGTATGGCTTTCCATGACATTGAAAGTGAAAGTTGAAATCTCCAAGAATGACCATGGTTGCCACCTATCAAACTTGCAAGCTCCAGGAGATTCGGAAACTGCTCCAAAACGAGAAATTCAGTCAGCTTGTTGTTCTACCAGCAGGAAGACATTAGAGGCAGAAAACATGGAATGACCTTTGTACTAGTGTGAGTGTTGTTTGGATTAGTTCAAACGATGTGTGGCAGAAATTGAAGGTTGTGTTGTGTTTAAGATATTTTACCATGGAATTATTTGTGATGACAGCGATTCCAACTCCACGAGAGTGGCGGGTAACGACGTGATGGAGTAACCGGTGGGTGTTAGATAGGCTCACTTTGGCTCATCTCCTGATATTTTTTGCTATGTTTCTGTCAGGAAGAAGAATTCGATAATCTGATCGTTGATTACAACAACTATTACTGTACACTTTTCAGGTGGTCGTACTGACTGGGCGGTGAATAATGCAATACAAATAATCCGGGTATTTGTGTTATACACAAGAATATATTGGCAACACGATCTTTTAAATGATTGGACCCATTTCACCTAGTTTACATTAGACTTAAGAAATTCAATCCCCTTACGAGATCATATAACGTTCTCTACTTTTCACCTCGGTCGAAAATTATTCTTTGAACTTACTTTTAACAAATGTAGCTGAGACGATAACAAAGCTTTTGTTCTAAAATATGTTGTTGGTAAAGGTGCATTAAGAAATTCTCAGTCACTGCAGTATCAATTCCAATAAATAAATCCTGCCATCGAGCGAAGATAGTATTAGGTGCACATCAAGCATTCAGATTTGTTATATACAATTTAACTCAGAGTGCACGATGTAAAATTTAAGAGATATATACTGTTGCTGCGATTACCAAAACCGCTTTGTCAAGTTTGCTAGATATAAACTTACTTCCATCTCATTAATTGGCGCCCTGGCGCCGCAAATAAATGACTGCGTGAATATAACGATATAAGAATAATGAGCAGCACCGACCATGCATGTCCAGGAGCAGCAGAGAGGGTGAATCCTACAACGTTTTGAGACAAAATTTGATTGAAATCTTAAAACGAGCCGTCCTATAATCTCATTTTAACCAAAAAGAGGGCGAACCCTACAACGTTTTCAGACAAAATTTTGATTGAATCTTTAAAACGAGCCTTCCTACGATCTCATTTTAACCAAAAAAAATGTCTCAGGGGCAAACCCTACAACGTTTTCAGACAAAAAATTGATTGAAATCTTAACGAGCCTTCCCTACGAAATCTCATTTTAACTAAAAAAATGAAAACGGAGATTTTTACGATTTTTTAATTAATTTTGGTCGCAACTTGTTGTCATCCACCCTCTCTGCTGCTACAGGTTAACAAAAAATAATAAATGATTTTAACCGAATATTTGATCCAGTCTTTAGGACTTTACAAACAAACTAATCGCTAACACCTCTTCTTGTAAATCAATCAGATTATTTGACTGGTCGGTGAGTTTGAAATTAATTCTGGTTAATGAATTATTATGGCATCGCATGTAGACAGGATTAATTGGGTTTTCAATAATTAGGAATCCTGGAGGAGCTATTGGTGCAAACGAATAAAGAATATATCCCTGCTGAGCTTGATTTGATTGTTCTAGATTAATCTGATAGCTTCCTTCGATAACATCACATACTAAATTAAGCGCAATCACTGAGGATATATTCACGTTGAACGGAGCGATATGCCTACCGCCACCATCTGGATCATTATTATGTTTGAGGATTTTTATTTCCTGTGATGCTGTTTTTTTCCATGCATCATGAATTATTTTAAAACCAACATCGATGGTGTCACTGAGAAGTTTTTTTTAGTTCCGGTACGTTATGTCCCGGTAGTTTGAATGTCGGAGTATCTTTGACGGGAAATTTATATTGTTTTGCAAATTCTGTTCTCGATAGGGGATTATCGTCATCTAATATATCCTGAATAATTTTCAGATTAAATGTTTCCATATCGTCGATAATTTTATTGCATGTTTCTACGACGCTGATAAATTCATCTCGGGTGAGAGAGCCGGATTTAAGCGATATTAACAACAGCGATAAATCATTATTCATTGCTGTGAAATTTTTAATGATTTCAGGTTCGTTAACAAAATGATATCCCTCTATTCTATCCCCTGGCCTCACTTCTCCAGTTGATCGGTATCCGAGACCAAAAAAATCTATAGTAAATCTATGATCTTTATAACTCCTTATTGGATTATCAGGTTTTATTCTGTCGGTGATATAATCAGTTTTTTGTGGTTCTGGTAAATCAACGGTTTTTCCCCCTGGTGGTAATTCAGGCCATCCTAGTACGGTTCTAATAGAACTTTGATAGATATCTACGACGTATCCTTCTGTGTTTATCTCAATTGCGGATGATAGCGTCGGTTCATGAACTGTTATAGCGATTTTCGATTCTGTTCCAGTAATCGATTTTATTCTACGCGCGAATTCATTATTGATTTGTTCGATTTGGTATGATCCGGTTGGTATCGAAACAACTTTCCAGTCTGGAGTTCCGTCATCTCTATTCTTATTCGCAAATACCAGTGAATTATTGGGTTGTTGACCACCAAATGATTTTGATCTGATATTAGGCCAACTGTGATACACTCGTAGTTTTGCTAGCGCTATCTCCTTCACGGGGACTGGGCTAGGGAAATTCACACTAAACTCGGGTTCCGTTGATGTTATTGATATCATGCTTGTTTGTACTGGGTTCGTGTTCTCCACTACTCGTTGAAGTAATTCCATCGGTGTCGTCATTGTTATTATACTCATGTTGTATTTCTAATTTTGACACCGCGGAATCATAAATACTGACCATCACTGAGAACTCACAATCTGGTATAGTTGAGATTATTGAGATCATTTTGGTTTTTGGGTTCGTGTTTGGGTTTGTTTTTGGGTTCGTGTTTTCTAATTCCATCGGTGTTGTCATTGTTATTTTATTCATGTTGTCGCTCTAATTTTGATATCGCTGAATCAAAAATACTGACCATCGCTGAGAATTCACTATCTGATATAATTGTATTATCGAGTGACGACGATATCATCAGGGATAACTGCGAATATGCGGTTGATGCAATATGAAATTGAATTAAGTAATTCTGCAGTTTACTCTGGCTGCATGATATCTTTTTTGCTATCCCGGTTGATATTCCCCCGATTGTAGCCACCGCAGAAATGCAAATTGGAACTACAACCGGGGCAATCATTGTAACCGATGCAAGTATTATTCCGGCGCCAGCGAGAACGCTTGACACAGAGTACATAGTAATATCAATTGCGGTGATTCTTCGTCGGTATTTTTTTATTTTTATTTGATACTCCTCAGTGAGGGTTTTGAGTCTAGTCTGAAATTCTCTGACCTGATCATAGCGACATTGCGTTGATGAAATCATTGTTGTTATTTTAAAACTACTAGTGTTTTCAATTATTTGTCATCGTTAGCGGGAATTGCTAGTACTTCAGCCAGAAAAATGATCTACGAGTTATATGCACCAGGCTATTTTTGATCTAATGGTGGAGCTATCAACCGCGACGAAGTGAAATTCTGGTGTTATGCCAGTCTCGATAATTAACGTCGCGACGCCACCAGAGTAGGTTCTATTGTTCATGATCATATTAAATTGATCGATAGAGGCCCACGTTAACCTATAGATACCATCAACCTTCACTTCCCCCTCATCCCACAAGAGATCGATGGTAATTCTAGGAGCTTTGTCTCTTATCCAATCCTCGATTCCATGTTTGACCGTATACACGATATTTTTAATGCGCTTGTGCGGAATCCTTACCTTTTCAAGATTTTCTATTAGTTTAGAAATATCGAGATAATTTGCCTTGATTTCATTTTCATTCATCATTCTTCCCGCGTCCCTGTTAAAAAAGAATAGCGATAGATAGTTTTTAATTTCAGCGAGAGTCATGCCAACCACAAGCGGGGTTCCAAAGAATTTATGTACGACATTTTTGCGAAAAGAATTATAACCTCGTATATGATCATCCAGCTCACGGCCGTGGGTGGTAATCTTGTTGTCTTGGGTGGTAATCATGCTGTCTTGGGCGGCAATCTTGTTGTCTTGGGTGGTAATCATGTTGTCGTGGACGGCAATCTTATTGTCATGGGTAGCAATCATGTTGTCGTGGGCGGCAATCTTATTGTCATGGGTAGCAATCGCGTCGGTGATTGTAGACACAAGTGCGCCTGGTTTAAGTTGTCCACTGTTGGAATATAGCGCAATAGAATTTTCAGCGGCGTCGCGCTGCCGTATCAAAATGTCATTCAATGACACATCACTGCTTTTCAATTTACCCTGTTTGTCCTGAAATACAACTATTTCGTTCGGGTCAACACTTGCTAAATTCAACGTCTCAGCTATTTCATCTTTGATTAGTTTTTTTACATCACCCGTTGCAGTGTCATCGGGTTTGGGTTTCAAAGATCTCCCCCAAATATCAATCATGTTATTGTAAAACTCTTTCTCTCTCTAAAATCGTTTTTGACGACTTCGTTGAAAAATCTTCGATTTTCGCCAGCGATTACTAGTGTATTCATTCACGACAACATGTGGTGGTTTTCCGCTTGGGTTACTCAAGGAGTTAGAAATAGCGTTAAGGACATTTAATACTTCGCTGCCACATATTGGTGGGTCATTCATTTGTTGTGTTGGTAGCGTAGAATACCAAGTCTTCATTGGAAGGGTTTTTATATAACGCATAAACTCTTTTGGTGGGGCTAATCCATATGAATCGAAATAGACAATCCCACGTGGATCAATAGCGTATGCAACCGAGTGAGTTCCGGGTCCGGTGCTGTTATCTAAATTAATGATTCCGGTTTCAACGCTGTTTGGTTGATGTGGTAATTGATCTTTCATAAAGACACCTCTGAAGTTTTTAATCGCGAGTTTTTTAGCAGCATCGAGTAAATCAAAATTGGACATCGGAATCAAAGATTCCACAACCATAGGTTCCTGAGTCAAAGACTCCCAATTAATAAACCGGTCCTAGTCTTAGACCCTTTCCGCTGTACCACGAATACGGGGTTCCTGGTAGTCTTAGACCCTTTCCCTTTTTTTTATATCCTTTCCCAGTTGCCTTCTTTAGTGCCATTCCTGCTGCAGTACCAACGGCTCCTAACGCTGCCGCTTTAGCCACCGCTGGGGCTGCTGCTGCAATCAATGCTGGAATCGCAGCTAACAACGGAAATATACCGCCTGTTTTAATCATATTTTTGATAGCAGCCGCAGAAAGAGTAATCTGAACACCCTTTTTTGCTACTAGTGCATCATTGAAATGTTTCATCCGACGAGTTGTCAGCGATAGTTTATTTGCACCACCAGTCATTTGGTTGGGTTTCAACGTGATTGTGGTTCCACATTTTTTAGCTGATTCCAATTGCAATTTTTTTAATTGACCGGGAGTTAACGCAACACTAATATTACTATATGACATTATACATAATTGATTGATTCTAAATCGTTTACAATTTGAATTACATGTTTTCCACTGGTGCATCTACCACTCTCATTCTTCCACCAACACCTTCAAGTAGCATTGATTTATCACTGAGAATGACAGCAACCGCTCTATAATCAGCAATAGCACCACGAGTCACATTAGCTCTAAAATGTATATCAACAACAGATTGTCTCATCAAATCGAGATGTTCCAGTGAGAAGTAATAGATCGGATACAGATTTTTAAAATCATATTGTGATATTTGCAAACCAGTATCCACATTTTGATCGCGTGCCATAAACGACAACAGACGATGATACACGCGAGCAATATGATTTTCTGTGTAATTAAGTTGTATATCCTCGGATGGTTCCTGCTGGCCGTTTATTCTCAGTGAGACGTCTTTCACACCTAATTGATCAAATATCATATGACTGAAACGTTGATCGCCAACTCGTGCGCTATCTTGTAACGCAATAAATATATGACGTGGCGCAGAAACGCCTTGTTTTGATGCTAGGTTCCAAGTGAATAACCCGTTGATATTTGATTGTTTAACATCTGTACTCACGGTTAGCCAACTTAGTAATGATTTTCCTCCTTGGTCCATAAATGATAGTAATCGTTCTTCTGCGGTGATTGCTGGAGTCAACACTGGCATCCACAATGATATTTTTGTTAAATTGACTTTACCGGCATCAGCATTTGGATTTGCATTGTCTGCTGGAATCCTCCAGATTGCGTCACTATCATCACTCTTTCGTACAAGCGATACTGTATGCTTCGCTCCATAAATAACTTTTCTGACGTTTCTACAGAATCCAAATATATGATGCAGTGGAATCGCGCATGAAAATGATTTACGCGCTCCTTGCAACATTGAAATACGTGTTGCAGCTCCTAGATTGAAATTAACATCGTTGTTTATAATCATATCTTCGGCATCAATATTAGCGGTACCAGCATTATTCTTTGGTCGTCTTACAACAAATTGTTTTCCTCCAGCGGTATTTGTAGCATCTTTTGCAAACATCATAGAAGGTCCTGCTGATCTTGTATAATCATCAGAATATCTCGCTAACCCGATTAGTGTTGTAGCCACATCAACATCGCGATCTATCGACTCGATTTCTTTTCCATCAATGAGATATCTAGCACTCTCAAATAGCGCCATGATACCATTATTGACAAACCCGACTTGAGTACCAGCTGGATACGGTGCTGGTACAGCAGGAGTATCATCAGCTGTTACAATTTCTCCTTCTACTTCAATAAACGCTTCACAGGGTAGAAAGTATTTACTGGTATCATGGACTTGAAGATCAATTCTTGCTCGACTATTTGAGTCTATGGCATGATAGGCGTAATATTGATAATCGCGTACAGAATCATCCTTGCCAACTGGGGCGTCTATATCAAACGCTGGATCATGTGACTTTTTGAACATATTATTCTATTTATCAGAGTCTAAATCGCGATTTTCCATTTTCATTGTCGTAGTTTTTTAAAGCCACTTCCTGCTATCATATTTGCAATATTGCTTTGGTCGGGGGTTAAAACCATCGACGCTAATTTTTCATCTACTGCGTTATTTATAATTCTACTAACACTTGCAGGCATTTCCGCTGTAGACGGTAACGGTTTTGAAAATCCTTTGGATTTCATCCGTGATTTCACTAATGATGTTAATTTATTCTTCGCAGTTGAAAACGCTTTTCCAGCAAGATCTCCAACAGCACCAATACCCTTATCACGAATAACATCAATTGCTTTCATTCCTAATTGTTTAGCCAACGGCATCACTTTTGGAGCCATTTTCGCAAATAACCCTAAAATGGTATTACCTAAACCATCTCCGTAGTATGCTCTATAAACCGGAAACCGTGAATTAACTACGTAGACGGGGGTTGGTTTATCATGATTGTAGTGTATGATCATTATTTGAAATCAGAAACAATTTTTCAATTGTTATTTATCTAATCGAATGACTTCGTCATCAGATTTTTCAATTCAGTCACTATGATACCCACTTTCCACTAACTCGCCAATGAAATCTCGATATGTGCTGATATCCATGATACCACCCTGAAATAATCGTCTACAGATATCAGCTGCTTCATTAATTATTTCTGGAGAGTTATTTCCAGCTCGGAACCCTCCTACAAGAACCTCTAATCGTGATATATCACTGAGAACACTACCAGGACATGAAACGCTAGCGTTTCCAACTAGACCACTCCCCAGAAATTTCTTCTCATCGTATGGCTGTCTTATTTGGAATTGAAATTTTCTCTTGAAGTTTCTGTATTCCTTCATCCTTCTATCTAAACTCCCAGTATTTATTTCATACACTATATCAGCCCATTCATTATGTGACATTCTATAATCCGAATAATTGTCCGTGAAAAACTTCTCTTGTGAATCATAGCTGTTAGCAGCGAATTCACCTAAATTGTCTATATCCTCGTTGAGAATTTGTTGTTTAGCGCTCTCGGTAAATATAATTGATTTAGGTACTCCACTAACTAGTTCTTCCTGAAATCCTTTAAATTTTCGTTCTGAAGCGGTTGATATATCCTGAGGAAGTGATTGCAAGGATTTTTTTGTTTGTTTAGTTCTTTTTGCTATTTTTTCTAACACAGGAATAAGACCCTCTTCTTTTCTTTTACCGTCAGGATCATCTCCCAGTATAGCACGCTCTATCTTCTTCGTTGCTGTGGTTACTGGTTTAAACAATTCTTCAGATCCCGCAGCAAAATCAGTCTGAAGACTCTGTCGTTGTTGTAGTTTATTCCGTACAGAGTCACGAATTGGTACAAATCTCTTAATTGCATCCAGTCGTTCACGAGCCAATCGGGTTGTTAATGCTTCATTGACCATTATTTGAAATCAGAAACAATGTTTCAATTGTAAAACACTTTTCCCACTTTTTTGACATATCATAGATGATTTTTAACACCATCATGGAGGTGTTTTAACAGCTCTATCAGGTTTGAGGAAATTCACATAATTGCTATAAAAATAAATAATACTGTGACTTTCCTCACTTTTTTGACATCAATGACATATCATAGATGATTTTTGATACGGTCATGGAAGTGTTATTTCATCGTGAGACACCTTCTATCAATGATGAGGAAAGTCACATAATTGCTATAAAAATAAATAATACTGTGACTTTCCTCATTCTAGTTTTGATCAATCTGAACCGTCCATCAATTTTTATTCAGTGTGAAATATTTTCACTGTTTTTGACATTATCAATCAAAAAATGCTAAAAAAAATTAAAATCTCTATGAGGGACGGTCACAATCAAATAATGATAAATGGTCAATCAAAATTGTTCATTTTCTTGAATTAACGCCCGTAGGTTTCTAACTTTAGAATTAACCTCCTTTTTCAATTCGTATTCGTACCCCAATTCTTTTCGTATTCGTTCTACGATGGTATACAACGGAGCGAACACACTTACGTCACTGGAAAATGCGAGAGAGTCCCGAATAGAATTCTGAATTCTCTTGATGAGCGCATACTTCTTTGGTAGCATATACTTGTTAGTGCTAACTCCGTATTCTATATCCTGAAAATCAGACATGATTTGATCAGGATTTAACCCATCTGATAGTTCAATATCCCAACTTTTCAATTTTGAAATCTCGGATAAAATGCTATTCATGTTTTCAGAATTCATTATTCTATAATAATGATATATTTCTAAATGAAAAATATGACGCATTAGACATAACTAAATTTAACTTTTTGTCCCGTCCTTTTTGAAATAGCCGATCGATAAATCCCCTCTGCAACTCTTCGTACTGAGGGTCCACAAATATCGAAATGCCTACCGGCGCTGGTTATTGATTGAAATATTTTTTCTTCGTTAGTTATCGTATTCAAAGATTTCACAGGTCTCTTCCCAACCGTTTTGCATTTTCCAGTCTTCCCTCGTTTGGTATTCTCACTTTGAGTAACAGCCTGCAGATTTGATAAAGAATTATTCTTTGGATTAGAATCCTTGTGATCAATAACAAAATCATCCTCGATCAATCCATAAAAACATTCAAATGCGAAACGATGATTGAGATAAGTTTTCTTCCCAACAGTAAACATCAAGTACCCTTGATTATTCACAGAACCAACTGGTTTCTTCAGTCTACAGTGTCTTACAACACCATCACTGGATGCTTCATAATTTGTAATCAAGGGATGGTGTCTGAATTCTTGGTTCATTCGTATACATAATACTATTGTTTGTCTAATTCATTGTTTGGTTTAATGATTACATCACTGGAGAATCTTTCGATGTAGTCTTGAGGAGTTCTTATGATTTTGTCAGGGACGTTGTCAGTGTCAGGGACTTTTTCAGGGTCATAATTTCTGATTGATTGTCCATTTTTTATTCTTTTATCATAATAACGCTTCAACTCCCTGTATCGCTTTCCACCGCAATTCAAACACAACTGAGATTTTCCCCTGATCCCAACCCCACATCGTATGCAGGGTAACGGGCCAAGGCTTCCACGTCGAAAGCTTTGCATATGATACCCACAAAACTCATTTCTGCATGATTTGTTACACGGGGTTGTTGATCCAATCATAAGCCACTTACAGTGATTCATTATATATAAATTCTTCATTTAAATGCTTGTTTTAATTATAGCATGAGGGAATTAAGGAGAACGCCTTCGAAAAATGCTGAATTCAATGCTGATAAGGAGTTTAAGAGATTATTGAAAATTAATCCTAAATTTAATATCGATAGACCCAAAAAACGTCCAAGAGACGGAAACATGAAAGAGTTTAAGAGATTATTAAAACTTAATCCTAAATTTAATCTCGATAAACCCAAAAAACGTAACAAAATTAATCTCAAACGTCCAAGAGACGGAAACATGAAAGAGTTTAAGAGATTATTAAAAATTAATCCTAAATTTAATCTCGATAAACCCAAAAAACGTAACAAAATTAATCTCAAACGTCCAAGAGACGGAAACATGAAAGAGTTTAAGAGATTATTAAAAATTAATCCTAAATTTAATCTCGATAAACCCAAAAAACGTCCAAGAGACGGAAACATGAAAGAGTTTAAGAGATTATTAAAAATTAATCCTAAATTTAATCTCGATAAACCAAAAAAAACGTCCAAGAGATTACCCTGGAAAGATGCTCAATTCAATCTCGATATAGTTTCTAATACACCAAAGAATACAATTCTTGATAAAGCCATGATTAGTAAAATCAGAGACTGTTTTAATGAATTCAAGCGTGATGGAGCATCTTATTGTTGGTCAACATTTCGAATTGATGGTGTTGTTGATGCTACCATGAATGATGAAAAAGCAGCAGTGATAATTTCACGTGTTGGGGGAAAAAGATATTTTTTCCGAATCAAATTCATTATCGAAGTCGATGGCAAATGGATTATTAGGGATAAATTCGAACCAATTCTCAAGAATAAAAAAGCTGTCATTGTGAGTAGAGATTCCAAACCAGGAATTCTAACCGGAATCGATAAGCCATACTACGAAAGATCTTATCCCGTAACAGCAATGGTTTATGGGATATATCCGTTAAATGATAAACCCGATATCGCAAAACTAGCTCCTATGAAATATTCGTCAGGGCTTAATTGTGTAGCAGAACGAATAATAGAACATTTCACAAATGCGTCCCGGGGAAATAAACTAACTGATCTGCGACGTAGGAAAATAACCGAGTGGGAACTGACAGTGAAACAGCATGGTGCAAAGATTTCTGATATAGCTAAATTAGAAACATCATTAAGATTTCCAATAACCGTTATGACGATAACCGGAGAGGTTTTATACGAACCGAAATATAACAAAAATGGAGCGCCAATACAGATTATTGATCATAACAAACACGCGTGGACACCTGCGGTAACAGTATTTCCACGAGAACGAACCGTGAAATATATCCCTAAGGAGTTCGTCGGGGGTGTTTTCTATGAAGAGAAATTATTCGATGCTATTCATGCGTTGTGTAAAGATGATCCTGTGTCAGTGTGGTTACTTAGAAGTGATGAAGATCCCGAAATAGGATTTGATCAATTTGTAAGACCAAATGGCGAATTATATCGCGTTGAAGAATTAGATAACAGAATGAGAAAAATCGCTAGTGATTTTTCACCGGAGAATTCCCATGAAAAACTACTCACGGATAGTTTTACTATTCCATCAGTGGTAGCTCACTTCGCAAGAGAAAAAAACTCATGGCGTCCAACACGAAGTGATTTTCTCGAAGATGTTAAATTGAGTTGCGTCAAATTTGGTCATGGAGGACTGTGGAATACGAAATACTCACGTGATGGTATGATTTCAATTGATATATCCGCGTGTTATCCCGGAAGTTTTCTCGGATATGGGGAATGTAGTAACTACTTCAAACGATTTGGACACCCCACGCATGAAATGACTCGTGTTGCCATTAATGGACCATTACCTGATTTTGATTTAACCGGATTCGCTCGTGTGATATCATTCGAATTAGCTACAGGGTTACATCCGTGTAGTTATGTTTGGCTCGGTAGACACCTATCTGAAAAGGCCTGGATGCCAATAGTGTTACTACGATATATGATTGATTGTGGTATGCTAATATCGTTGATTGTTTCCGAGGCTATTATATGCTATCGAGCTCAGAAAGAAGTTTGGCTACCACAACCCGATCTAGATAGAATAATCAGCGAACAGCGAAAACAATTCCCTGATTTCAATGAAGAACAAATCATGAATCGGTCTAAGAAGTTATTTGAAATTAAAAAAGAACAAGCAAAAGATTTTGGACGAAGAATAATCGGTAAATTTACCCAGGGTGGACGATACGACAATGCAAAATATTCTTCGCGGTTGATCATAGACGTCGCTGAATACGATTTTATTGTAACGGATTTAATGAAACAGGGAAAACTTGTATCCCGTAAGGATGCTTTTCTATCCAATGGTGAGAAAATGGGTACGGTTGTTACCTACTGTGATGGATATAATTCCCAGTATACACATTTGAGAAGTTCAATGCTAGCCTATGCTTCTATTAATCTATTTTCGATGATAAATAGATTTCCTAATACCGCGGTTAGAGTGGCCACTGATTCGATGTATATACACAATAAGTACAAATCAGCTGTAGCTAAATTCACAGATCCCGAAGAAAATTGGGGGCGTTGGCGATTTAAAAAGGAGATGCTACATGAGTATTGTGAATCCGCAGACGTTGCCATGGATGATAAATATCTTTGTTGTAACCGTATTGAAATTCAATCAGAATTTTCTAATGCACCACCGGTATCTGATCCAGTATGTAGATACAAGACAATTTATTTAAACGGTTGTGGTGGGTCAGGAAAGACAACTCGTGCAATTGAATTATTTCGTCGGTCAACCATGATTGTGCTAATACCGACTCACAGACTCGCCAGAGAGATGATACAGCGAGGGGTAAATGCCTGTACTTACCATAGTTTCTTTCGATGGAAGGGTGACAAATGGACTCCTGAGCGTATGGGTGATAAATTCATTCCTGAAATCATAATTTGGGATGAAATATGCACAGTGTCATTAGATGTATTACAAACATTTCTCGAGTGGTTGTTAAACAAAAACACAAAAGTCGTCATGTGCGGTGATCACGGCCAACCACCACCATTTGTCGGTGCATCTCCACATGAATGGCTAAGGGGTTTTGTAGACTATTATGAAGAAATTACCACTGATTATAGATCAATTGATGAACGATTACGAGAATTCAAAGCGCTAATTAGATTACAACCGGATAGAATCCAATGCGAAATAGCGCGTGAAGTGATTTCAGAAACTCCAATGAATGATTTCTGGGAAACATGGAGACCAAATGATTTGATAATTGCAAGTAGAAAAATAGTCAGGGACACACTTCAGATGAAGTTATTTGAATTGCATAAAGAAAAATTTGCAACGCTTCCAGTACCCCTTTGTTATAGGCCATCGGATACACGAAAACAGAACATTGAAGTTGATATTCCAGGACAGAGTGAAAAACAAATTCTCGTATTAAATGATATTGTGCTGGTTGATATCAATGTCGTTGAAGATGCATTGCGTGCTAATAAATCCCCGTGGACGCTAGGATACGCAGCAACAATACATTCTTCACAGGGATTGACTATATCGGATACAATTGTTTGGATGGTGGATAATCACATCGAATGGTCGAATTTAGTCTATCTCGCAGTATCCAGAGTACGAAGAATAAATCAGCTTCGAAGAATTGTTTTCGATGATAATGACACAACAATGGATGATATTGATGTTAAAATTATTAATAAAAAACTCTCCGGTTACAAACAACAGGACAAAAAGAAACAACGAGAATTTGATATTGATGCTGAATTAATAATCACTTTGAAGAAACAACAGAATAATCACTGCGCGAGCTGCAATTGTATAATGCGTTGGCAGTATTCGGATAAGGATCCTCGCCAATTCACCGTAGACAGAAAAAATAACAGTCTCGGTCATGTCAGAAACAATGTGATGTTGACTTGTCTTGAGTGCAATAGACGCAACGGTGCTAGTTAAGACCATGCGGTGGCAATTGAGTATCCTCGGGAATTACCTGTAGTTGTTGTCGAGTAAATCCTCGTTGAGGGGCAGTTGAATCCAGTTTATAGACTGGAGGTCTACCCGTAGATCGTGTTATACTAGATATCTTGTGTGCAGTAACACTCCAAATAGGATCAGTAGCCCTTTTTCTACCCCCTTCAAGCTCTCCTGGTTCGTATAAGTACCTCACAATGACATTACTACCAAGAATTGGTTCTTTGAAATCTTTTTGTGGTTTTTCAGGTATTGACTTCTTTTTAATCGCGTTGATAGGTTTCATGTTGATTGTTCTAGTAATCTCGTTATTCAGTGCAGTAATCACAGATGGTAACCTTTTGACCCATTCACGGGATCGCTTTTCTTGAATGAATTCTTTTGCGTATTGATATCCAAATAACCGCTCAGCAATCGTCCGATTAAATCGTTCTACAATGGCCTGATCGCGATGTAGCGCAGTATGCCCTCGTCGTATGGTGACATTATGATGTTTCATTGTAGGTAACACTGCACCCTGAAATTCCTTGCCAGGATCAACCTGCAATAGATTTGGCCAGTGCAGAGGACCTCGTCGATAAATCCTTTCAAATGCAGAAGCGACTTCAGTGGCTGATTTTGTTTTTAACGGTTCTGCTTCTTTGTATCGACTTGCAATATCAACTACGGTTAGCGCGTATTTGTAACCGTTATCATGTGGCAGAAATAATATATCAGCCTGATGAACTTCATTAGGAGCGGTCACATCAAAATGCGAGAATTGAATTTGTTTAGGCGGTGGTAGATAAATTTGCCATATAGCCTGTTTGGATAACCAATTAGCCGCAGTGGTTTTTTTCACTTTTGCAGCACTAGCGAGTTTATGGACTGCTGATTTACCCCTCCAGTATCCTCTTGGGGAATAATAAATTGATTCCATATTATTAATTACCGGCACCTAACATCAATTTACTTTTCATAGCCGATTTTATTAAAAAGGAAGCCAATTTTTCTTTGAAGGATTTATCAGGAATAGCATTTAACGCATGAATTAATTTCACATCCGCGAGATGCCTGTTTTGCAGATTGCTGCTTTTATAAGCAACATCATGAAGGTGACAGGCCTTATCAATGGCGTTTATTGGTTCTTCACCGGGTCGGGACTGATTTTGATCATTGAGTCTGATATCAAGTCTGGTTCCCGGTCCACAGTAGCTATATCCTGGAAGGTGCTTTTCTCCGGGGTACTTTGCCCATGGGGTTCCAGGGAGCTTTGCCAATTTGGCTGCGATATCACCTCCTCGTTTTTTTTAAAAACATCTCCGGATTGTAAAATCTTTGATTTTGTAGAAACAAATCTGAACTTTTTAATACCACATGTTGAACATCTACCAGTAAGTGCTGATCTGTTATTTTTAGTTGTAACCGTCGTCACATCATTTGTGCTAGTACGCGTTTTACACTTCATACAATATAGATCCATAATTTATGTATAGAGATATGGATATAATTGATTTTTCAGCGACTAAAACAAGAGAACCAATTAAGCATCATGCAGCGCTACCAAACTCTATCCGGATGATTATAATCGGGCCATCTGGATCCGGTAAAACGCAATTGTTACTCAATTTAATAATGAGATGGATGAAGTGGGATAAGTTGTATTTAATTGCCCCTAGCGTAGATGATCAACGATGTTATGAAGTGCTAAAAGATTTTAACGACAGCGCGGTAGAAAAATCCGGAGAGGGTATTATTGAGTTTATAACCGATATCGATGAAGCACCGAGCATTGATGATATTGATGGAGATATTAACAATTTAGTCGTATACGACGATATAATGTTAGATAAACAAAAAAATCCTGCTAGAATATTTTCCCGTGGGCGTCACAAAAACACTGACGTGATATATGTCACTCAACGCTACACTCAGGTTCCAAAAGTCATCAGAGATAACTGCAATATTCTTGCTGTATTCAACGGAGTTGATACTCATACTCTTAGAAATATATGGCAGACATGGTGTTCTGATATGGACTTCAATCAATTTAAAAACTTCTTTAGTCATGCTCAGTCAACCCCGTACGGATTCGCAACAATAAATTTGCATGATCCTCGGACACGATATCGTATCGGACTCGATCAAATATTCGGTTAAAATCGTAAAAGAATTATTAACCTGTAGCAGCAGAGAGGGTGGATGACAACAAGTTGCGACCAAAATTAATTAAAAAATCGTAAAAATCGAGCGCAAAACATGTTCCCTATCAATGTCGAATTATAGATAATTCAATGAGGTTTAGAGTTATATTAATGCCCTTCGTTTTCTATGAAAGGGATATTTTCAGACACATATATTTGTTGAGAAACAATGACGTTAACATGGTACAACGCACAGCAGGTAGTCCAGTCATGTTTGCGATTCAATATAGATCCAGTGAGTTAACATTTCTTATTATGTGACGAAATACCGACTATAAATACAATATATGAATGTCTTTGTCTACAGTACTTACAAATTAGAAAATGACAGCAGAGAGGGTGAATCCTACAACGTTTTGAGACAAAATTTGATTGAAATCTTAAAACGAGCCGTCCTATAATCTCATTTTAACCAAAAAGAGGGCGAACCCTACAACGTTTTCAGACAAAATTTTGATTGAATCCTTAAAACGAGCCTTCCTACGATCTCATTTTAACCAAAAAAAATGTCTCAGGGGCAAACCCTACAACGTTTTCAGACAAAAAATTGATTGAAATCTTAACGAGCCTTCCCTACGAAATCTCATTTTAACTAAAAAAATGAAAACGGAGATTTTTACGATTTGCCCATCGGTCGCTTTGACATTATCTTGTTTGATCACATTAAACATATTATTCTTCTTCTTCTTGTTATTATTATTATTATAATTATTATTATTAATTTTTTTTAATTCATTCATTCATCAAATGATATGACCATACTGACATTACAAAACCCAAGAGATTAATTTGCATCTAAATCAAAGCAACGCAACAATTAATTACCGCTGACAAAAGTATAAATTCCCCCGTTACATTCCTTGTTCTGGTGGAATAATACTTTCCTGTGTCCTGTAAGGAAACGTAGTGAAGATTAATGGACAAGTCGAGGGAGTTTGGTATGGTTGCTCTTCCTCCTGTGATGGATGCGTACAGTCTCTGCTTATACTCTGCAACAAATTCCACCTGACAATAACCGTTCTTGGCTGCATTCAAAGCCAACATGTTCTTCTCTTGTTTAGTTTATCTTGTAATCGGAAGAAAGAACACTTCTATGTCTTCTTTACACGTACTTTCCAGATGCCAATAATAAGTCGATAACTGTAGAGTTGATCCCGTTTTAGCAAATAGTGTTCGCTCTTGAAAGATAGATAACAGGTATGTTTACCTTGTACCTTTTCCCATCATGAAATAATATTCTCAGAAGATTGTTATATTGTCCAATTTCATTCCTGCGATACATTTTATTATTGCTCTCTATATTTAAAAAGAAAGATTGAGATTCGAGTTGTGACATAATTTATTTTAATTAATCTAAGCAGCATTTATGATAAGTAAATGAATATATCACACTTGGAGAATTCACACAATGATAAGGCGCGAGATTATAAAACTATCACAATATAATAATCACAAAAATACGAGCACCATGTTATATTCTGATGTGCAATAGTTATTTTCTTCGATATCTTTTACACGATACTGAGTACAAAAATGCACCCATTTATGTTAAAGGTGACTCCAGGAGAGTCGTTTAAGGTTTGAACAATGGAGCAGGTAACTTATTAATGTAATTGGCGGATGGATGATGGCACGGGCAATGCAAGTAACTCACAAAATACTCGCTCTCCATACGTATAGCAGAGCAGAACAATATGCATATGAACAATTGACACCACTGTACTTAATCTGTAACATGAAAATACTAAAAGTTTAAATCGATCCGTGTCTGTGTGTTACGCGACTAAAGGAGACATTCTTCCCTATTCCAGTAAGGTGGTTTACGAACGCTTCTAGATCTTATGTGTACTGGTGCAGGTGGAGAGTGGATATGTCTTGAGGATAAACCATCTGACCGAGGTTTGGTATCCTCTATGCTCTATGACGGTGTATTTACCGAAGACCAAGTCTCTGATGCAGAGGTAATAAGAACACTCTCTGCCGGGTTAGAGTGGTTGCTGTAAAGGGGGGGGGGCGACTGTCTCATTGGGAACTGACTGCGTGTTTCTGATGCTGATAACGCGTGGCTAAGCAATGCTCTGTAAGTATGCATGGAAACAGAACTGGTATAACATTCCACTTCACTTCTGATTCTGCGTGTTCTGGCTGATTTAAGAGTCGCTGAAAAGGGATTGAGCATTGGGACATAAAATTACTGGAGCTGATTGAGATGTGATCTTTCGGGACATTTTGGACCATGAGAGCTAGGGCAAGGTAGAAGTAAGTTTCAAGGTAGCATGAGCTTCCTTTGAAGGGTTCTCTGTTTTCCTTTTCTATTTTCTTGCTGTATCTTGAAGACTGGTATGTCAGGATGGGAAATCTCTCTGACTATATAAGGGTGTTGTTCCCAGTAGTCGGTCAGTTAATGTCTTCCCGGAATGCAACTTTCTTAGCGAGTACACATTAGCTGATGTTTAGCTTAGAGGCTCGAACATTTCGGTCGTATACATCACTGTTACCTGTAACCTGTTTCCTGGCCTATTCAGCAGTACTTCTGTAAACATAAAGCAGGCGGTTTGATGGTTCTGCATATAACTTGGCATCACCTTTAGCAGCATTGTGGGCCTAAACTATTGGTCCGATGCGCTATTTCCAGTCCAAGTTCCGGTTGGCGTCCAGTGTTCCAAGTAATTTAACAGGGGTTGGGTGAAACAAAAAAAACCAGCTGAACCGTTCCTCGAGTGGTGATATGGAGTAGTATGAGATTTACCTACTCAAACATAATCCATATTTCCTTTATCATTGAACGTTTGAAGTTCCGGCCTAGGTAGCTGTAGAGCATTTCAGGGAAAGATTAAAAATTAAATGAAGTTCCCACACAGGTCTTTGTCTTGGCCGGCTGGCTGCAGAGGATAACAAATTTAGCATATTTGGGGAAATGTTCTGTGATCAGAATAATACGCTAAAAGCCACTCTGACACCTTTCAAGTGATAAGAATACCATTTAAACCAGCTTCATTGGATGTGTTGGCTGTATTGAGATTAATTCAATAATCGTTATAGGTCACTTTATCAATATGCAGAGAGTACAATGCTCAGTGGAGGATTCAAGATTCTTATCTAACCAGGGTCAGTAATAGCGCTGCATTGCACACCTCAGACACTTGTACTTGCCATGCTGACACACATAGTCATGAATGCTTTAAGAAATAATGTTCTAAAATGTACGACTTTGTATTTATCGTTATTACAGAAGACTTCAATTCTGACTGAAGGTCCCGCAATACAATGCATATTGAGAACTACAGAGTAAACTCTCCACATGAACATATAAACGCTCATTTCTATACCTGTCAGAGAATAGGACATATAAACATGCATAATATGTATACAGCTATTTATGTATTTAACACCATACAAAATTATTATACCACTAGGCTTACGAATTTGTCAATACAACCCACAATTACGTATTGGTGAATATTAGCTACACTAAGCAGTGAGTATGTATGTGTTTTATTTGTATAAATATTCTGTTCTCCGTGGTTACTAGTGCTTACTTACCAGCAGATAGTTTCAATAAGCAGAAGAGAAGAAAATATCAACAGTATACAAAATGTAAATACATCAAAAAATAGATGCTATCTACTCAGAAACATAAAACAATCGGACCTGTGAACAATTGAAAGACTTTCAAGTAAATGTAACAATCATCTGACTTAAGTTAAAAAAGGAAATCTCTATTTCCGAATCCTTTCTCTATCCATAAGATAAACAATTGTCCTTAGAAAGTAATGTACTATATGACTCAGTTACCTTGTAGGATTTTATACATTAAAACCAATCAAGACTGTTTTGAAGTTGTGTCATCCTTTAGACTCTTTTATAATTTCTCCTGTTTATTTTAGAAACTTTACGTTTAATGGGGCTCGTAGCCATGTAGAATGGTGTGCATCCATCCCATCAACGTTTTGTTTTTGTTTGGCAAAGAAATTTGAAAATTACGTATATTTATTAAACTAAGCAGTGAGTATGTGTGTGTTTTTATTTATAAACTATTCTGATCGCTCGTGGTTACTAGTGCTTACTTACCAGCAGATAGTTTCAATAAACAGAAGAGAAGAAAATATCAACAGTGTACAAAATGTAAATACATCATACAATAGATGCTATCTACTCAGAAACATAAAACAATCGGACCTGTGAACAATTGAAAGACTTTCAAGTAAATGTAACAATCATCTGACTTAAGTTAAAAAAGGAAATCTCTATTTCCGAATCCTTTCTCTATCCATAAGATAAGCAATTGTCCTTAGAAAACAATGTACTATTTGACTCAGTTACCTTGTAGGATTTTATAAATTAAAAACAATCAAGACTGTTTTGAAGTTGTGGCATCCTTTAGACTCTTTTATAATTTCTCCTGTTTATTTTAGAAACATTACGTTTACGAGGGCTCGTAGCCATGTAGAATGGTGTGTATCCATCCTATCAACTTTTTGTTTTGTCTGGCAAAGAAAATTTGAAAATTAAGTATATTAATTAAACTAAGCAGTGAGTATATGTGTGTTTTTATTTATATAACTATTCTTATCTCTCGTGGTTACTAGTGCTTCCTTACCAGCAGATAGTTTCAATAAACAGAAGAGAAGAAAATATCAACAGTGTACAAAATGTAAATACATCATAAAATAGATGCTATCTACTCAGATACATAAAACAATCGGACCTGTGAACACTTGAAAGACTCTCAAGTAAATGTAACAATCATCTGACTTAAGTTAAAAAAGGAAATCTCTATTTCCGAATCCTTTCTCTATCCATAAGATAAGCAATTGTCCTTAGAAAACAATGTACCATGTGACTCAGTTACCTTGTAGGATTTTATAAATTAAAACCAATCAAGACTGTTTTGAAGTTGTGGCATCCCTTAGACTCTTTTATAAATTCTCCTGTTCATTTTAGAAACGTTAAGTTTAAGAGGGCTAGTAGCGATATAGAATAGTGTTTATCCATCCCATCAACTTTTTATTTTGTCTGGCAAAGAATATTTGAAAACTACGTATTTTGCTTTGTATAGAGATGAAATAGTTTCCTTATATTTTAGCAGCAATGTAATGATTATAAAAGATTTTCTTTCTTGCTTTCAAATAGGAGCAGAACATCCATTTTGTTTGGGTCCAAACTTCAATTAAGACTTATAACAACAACATTTATTCTGCATCGCAATTATTATACTTCTTGCTGGAATGGATATATACATTTCATACTAGCGTGATTAAATTACAACTGGTCTTAAGAATATCAATAAAATGCCTGTTTACCATCCTGGGAAAATGAACCATAATTATTGTG
Organism: Unio pictorum; assembly: GCA_030141615.1. Lineage (NCBI taxonomy): Eukaryota > Metazoa > Mollusca > Bivalvia > Unionida > Unionidae > Unio > Unio pictorum. The sequence continues at coordinate 98,565 of JARLTB010000180.1, forward strand.
CAATACGCGGTCGCAAGTAATTACATGGGTACGTTACAACACTAGCAAACAAAATGCTTTCACACGGTGACTTTGCATTTGTATTCATCGAATGAAAAATGTTTTAAAGCCAGCTCAATGTGTTGCGTGTTTCGATTGTAAGATACCACAATGACATTGCAATACGACTGCAACATTCTCAATCACAAAACAATGTACCAAATGTTACTTTTATTAACGTTCTTGTCAATAAATGATATTTTACAAGCTATTGTTCATTGAGTCATCTGTAATAATACAAAGATAATCATAACTCCGTGCATGAATGGCATGGTGCCAATCATTGTCCTCTATTTCTAAGAACGTTTAGAGAATAATATATATAAACTGAAAGGCTATTATACGACCAGACAGTATAAATAATTCATGTGCAATCCCATAATGACTACAAAGCGAACAACTGATTTCACACTTTGTTTATATTCTTGCTTCAAGATTTGTAACAGCCTTCTCGAGCAGAATGTTAGCACATCACGTCATGCAGTATAAACATGCACCAAATACCCAATGCAAAATCTCTATCTAATTGTAAGATGCCATAAAACCTCTTGAATGGTCTACGTTATGACATCAGCTCCTATAAATTGGTTAGTTAATAGGGCTGGGACATATGTTTCATATTCTTTTATAGAGGACGTGAATGCAAATAAAATGAACATTTGGTTGTGTTACAATATATGTATTACTTATTTTGAGGCACATTTATTGGAGGACGGACTTAAAATATACCATCAAGACAATTTATAATCATACATAGACCTCATAATCAGAGTTGGGAATACAAAGACTTTCAAGTCAAGAAAGCAAGGCTCCAAAGTAAGAGATATGATTATATATATTTTCTGTTCATGCACCAGCATTACGTGCACAACACAAATGAACGCTACTTGCAAAATTAAGAAGCCCATCTCACGGGTGTATGTCACTTTTGTATCGGTAAAATGAATATTTCGTCATATCGTCTGTGTACTATTGGCTGCAGAGGAGGCGCTGCTCAGTTTCATAATAAACAATGCAAAAATATTCCAGACAGTATGTACAGACAATATCCAGATAAAAGCGACTGAGGTTTAATTAGAATGTATAAAATGAATTGTTAGATAATATAGACTACCTCAACTCAACCCACACGCCGATACACTTACGAACTGCACGGAGTCGTAATTAGTGACTGTTAATAAGGTCTAATTCACTGTGATCAACTTGTACACTTAGACCACTGGTCGCAGAGAGGTTGAATAAACATATAGTCTTTGACAAATGCACATATACGTCAGAGTTGCATTCTGCAGATATTTTAACATGATATTACAACCAGTGAAAAGTAAATATGATGAAATGTAAAATCTAAAAGATAGAACACTAGACATCAAACGACTACCGCATCACCTTTCGATGTATATGTCGAAATACTTGTTATATCTTGGAGAAGAAACGTCAAAGCAAGACATGTTTCAAGAGAGACAAATGTCAATATATCTTCTATCATAGTCAAGAGCAATGACATTGGTCAATGGACTGCCCTAAGAAAATAAAATAACCGATCCAAGAAACAAAATCAGCACTAGGAAGAGAGGGGTTTAAAAAGCAAGAAGATGTACCTTCCAAAAAGGAAAAAGAACGGAGAACCGTCCTTAAAGACAATAAAAGAAGACGAAAAGAAAAATAGCAACAAAAAAGTGGAAGAACAACCTGTAATAGTAAAGAAATTCAAAACAAGGAGAGAGTGAACTGTTAATGTCGACTAACCGGTGTCGATCACCACTGTTGGTGTCTCAGGAATAGTGGGTGTGTGGAGGTGGTTGACTGTTTGGCTCGGCAATGTTATTTTCGCGTGGTTCGTATTAAAAGAAAATCTCATATATTTCTTTCAGACTCCTTAAATTTGCTAAAAGGTATAAGAGTACCGCATCGTTTTGATTTTCATAGCCTTCGTCTCTATGAAGCTATTTATCCTCCGATTGTGGCTTGTAATGACTTGCTGATGTTAGTGTCTTTCAGTTGTTCAAGGATGGATATAAAGCAGATGTTCTATGGCTTGTTCATTTTTTTCAACCTCACTCGGTAGGTCATAATCACTAGGTCGTGATCACTCCCATTATCAGCCCCTGAGAATGTCCTGGTTTTTGCTCTATTGACGCTAGATAAGTAACGGTTGTGAACCAGTAGTTATGTTGGGTTCCATTTGGTGCGAGCCATGTCCAGCATCGTGAAGGTGTATGATGGCCCAAGGTGTTTGCTACTTATTGTTGCTTCTGAAATCGAGCAGCAATCTCCCTCTTTCATTGGTAAGCTCATTGCAAGAAGGCTCACAATGACCAACCCAATCTTTTAGAGCATCGTTGCCAACTTTGGCGATCCAGTCTCCTTGGATGATGGGGACGTCTTTTGTACTGACCATGCTTAGAATACCCTGCAGTTTGTTGTATAACTCCCCAATTTCTTAATCAACATCATCGGTAGTTAGGGCATAGACTTAAATAATAGTGGTGTTAAAGGGAGATTCTTTCAGACGAATGGAGATGATTCTGTTTGATACGAGGCGGTTGCTTTTTACCAGAACCGTATTTGAAAAATGCAAATAAACTGATCCGAAACTTGGCTAAATAGTCAAGAAATTTGAAACCAAACGCCTTTTTAGAATTTTGGGACATCGCTTGTTTAATATTGGAAGCAAAACTTGGTACAATAATGTATCCATTTAGCTGCATATAACTGTTTATGGGCCTTCGTCTGTACCCACCCGTAAAATGTTTTGATTGAAAGCGTCGATTTGAATAGCTGTGAATCAGGTTATGTAATGAAAACTTGATTAGTAAATGCATTAGAATAATGATTTCAGATATGATGGAGGTGTCAATTTCCATCTTCTAGTCATGGTGGCAACACGTGAAGCAGTTTCTAATGAATCAATGGATCGGATGCTTTCATTTTGCCGTTTTTGCATCGTCGACAGACCAAACCTTGTTGAATTTTGCGCCATAGTTATAATGACCTCTCACATTTGTTTTGAGAGACTGAAAACAACATCCATGTATATAACTTCCGTTGACACTTACAATTAAGTACTGAATACAAAATAATCGAAGAAATATTCGACGAAATAAAATTTAAATACTCCCTGCAATTCAAATGAACGAAACGATAATGTAAATGTTTGATTTATATAATTCCCTGTTTGCCATAATATTGGGTGGCCCCCTGAAATGAGAATTTTCTATTTAACCCATGGTCGGTGTTCATATGTTGATTTTATTTACCTTTCTATAAGATAAAAGTAAGATTATTCTGATAGTAAAGGCAATGCATAAGTGTGGTTACATAGCATACAATTATTATATCGCGTTATTAGAAATAAGTTTAATTGCAAGGAAAATGATATTTTTATTGAAATATTTTAATACAAAGGAAACATCTATTTTATGAAATATAATGAATCAAAAAAAAATATTTGAGAATTCGAAGAGTTTATAAAACGTTGTCCAACTATGTTTAAATTATGCAAATATAGATATGCACGTTATGTCGGAATTGTGACAGATGCACTATTATATTATAAAAGTTTAAATTCACGTTCGGAGACCTTATTATATATATATATATATATATATATATATATATATATATATATATATATATATATATATTACTAACTTTCTATCTTTGCTGTTTAAAATGTACTCCATTACCCTCAATGTCGAATTACTTTGATGTTTAAATATTTACCGTGTCGTTCGTTTACTTTGTTATCGTATATTTAACTTGTCTTTCGTGTACATTGTTATCGTATATTTATCGTATCTTACTTGTAGTTTGCCTAAAGGAATTACTGGCTATACATAATATATTCATTGTACTAAATTAAATTTTTATAGTTCAGATACAACTTATATGAATCCTAGTTCCTGACAGACAAATCCTCACGTAGCTCGAAATATTAGTTGGTTTTTTTTCTCACCTCCAAATGTATTATGTTCTTTGATTATGCAGTGTCACGCAATAACTAACGATACTAGTTCCAGGATTCTAGTGTAACTACCTTAATATTTATTTATACTAGCCTGAGGTTCTTTCCCTTGTTTATACTGAAATATAACAATTCCAGATTTTTTATTGTACGTGCATTGATGTAAGGAATATTGTTATTTCTGAATCCGCATCGATAATAATAATGGGTGCATATAATTGAATAGGGTGTAACAGAATTGTAACCGAATGGGTATTGAATTAAATGAATGATTCAAACACAATGTGTGAAAGATGAAAATGTATTAACTTAATTAATAAAGAAAAATCTATGATGTAAAAATACAATGATTCTCACACACGCTCAATATACAATTGATTAAATCACTCTATACTATCACACATTGAAAACAAACCAATAATATTATATACAGCTTCAAGAAACATCAGTTTCAAATAATAGTACACACTAAGATAATCATATAGTTTCAAGTATAGACTAGGCTTGGGATACAAACAATCTCAAGTTTTCAAATACGTTAAAAATGTTCTGCACTGTCAGAAAGATTCACAAATCTCCTGTAATTCAACTAAGATTCAAAATAATCTTATGTAAAAACAAATGTACCAATTTAAACAAGAATTGGAATAAACATATGCTTCTTGACCCTTGTACAGTCGCACGATTCATCCACCGATAAACCGCAGTTTCACCACGTTCCTTGGGTTGACATACCCTTTTGTATCACACCCTGATGGATCCACTACATGTACGGTCAGTCATACGTATACACGTATAGACAGCATACAGCACTCTTGTATTAGCTACGTCTACAGTCGTGGCTTCACCACATGTACAGACAAACGTACATACTTATAGAAAACCTAAGAAACGTCGTAACCATCTTGTAACGTCGTAACCACATAACGTCGTAACCACTTTGTAAGCTACAATAAAACCAAACGTAATAATAATGAGTTCTGGAAAAATACTAATACATAAAGTCTTAAAAAACAACTTGAAATTCACAGTTCAACGTTTCAAATATGCGTTGTAATAAATGACTCATTACACGATATGACAATACAAACTCAATAAACTTATATCAAATAAAATAAACATTCAACACTCACCCCTATGGGTGTTAGAAATAACACGTCAAAATACTTGCTCTCTTCACTAGATCCGAAAGATCACTGTGTCGATAATACCTTAATCTTGCTAAATTCATATGACAGTAATGTTCAGGGTAAACTACCCATGCATATCGTGATAATGATAACCGTAGTCACAAGTAGTTTACGGCGGCACGAGACATGTTTGTTCCGTCGCTCGTCTGAAAAAAAGAAACGCCTGTTCATCCGAGACAACGCTATAAGCACAACACAAATAATCAAATATTTCTTAGGCAAAACAAAAGTTTTTTCTTTCTCTTTCTAATTGTGTGACATATGGCAAGAATATAAACCAGTTTTTAAACTGCTTTGCTTGGATCGAGTGCTTTGCAACGTGAATGGCTTAATCCAAATTGTTTTTATCCGAAAGTAGGATAGTTCATTAATAAAACTAGCTTCAAGTTATAACTGAAGATCTTACACGTCCTTATCAATAATATAGTCGACACGCATCATGGCGACATTTTTAACAAGTAGATGACACTGTAACTTACACGTCCTTATTAACAATATGGTTCATACTCTTCATGGCGACATTTTAAAGAAGTAGATGGCACTTTAAGAACAAAGAGGAAAAATAATGCTTTAATATAAGGTACTCTCAGACCGGTTCCATTTACAACTAAATTAAAAATGTGTATGTGAGACGCAAGACATGAAAATATATGCTGACGTTTCTTAAATAAGGGATAAATAACATGTTTCAGGGTTTAAAGAAGAACATTAATACTATGATACATCCGGGGTATTTGCTATTTTCATTTACGTCTCTCAGTGTTGCTTGGTGATTGATTTTGGGAATCGTACGATTTTTCTCAGCACGAATAATTTGCACATTTCTATGAGCGGATGTCATAAAATATAAGAATCTATAAGATATTACGATTATTCGTTTGTAAAATCAGCATTTATACCTTTCTAACATAGTGAGTCATCTGGATATTTTGGTTATAAACAGTCCAGAAATTGAATATATGAATAGGTTTTTATATATGTTGTTTTGGACTGTTTTGTTTTGCATTTCATTAAGTACTAACATTAGACTTTAAGAGACTTGCTTGTGACTGATATAAATGTGAACCAATTTGTCTTGAGATCCCTGGATACAGAGATTTGATTAAGAGGGACATTACAACTCTGAACTCTTGGAGTTCCGGAAAGATGGCCGCCATCGCTTGACTGCTTGAAAGTGAGCTCTTCCGATTTTGTACTATATTTGTGATATTTGTGCTTGTTTTCTGTCATCGTCTACATTGTTGTGTTTCATCATGCATTGGCTGTTCCGTTCGTATGTGTTGGTTCATCTCCTTGTGTTGGAAGCGAGAGCTATTGGATTTTTTCTCAGCTGTTTTCTCCCGCTGTTGAGACGTAATTTGTTTTTGAATAAACCGCCATCACGTGACCGCCTACACTACGACGAATCCTCATTAATTCGATTAAATGACCACACCTTGGTTCTAGAGACTACATTGTGCGCAAGACTGAACGAACTGGGAATTCATTCATCATTTCTTAAATGTAAACGGAAGCGAAAAAAGAAACGTTCCTTCAAAGCTGGCCATCGTAGAACAGGAAGAAGGGTTCCAGTTATCTCCCTTTCGCCCGTAACGGATAAACAACTTAAAAATTCTGCCGTTAATTTTAATAACCTGGTTCAAATTCCTCTTAAATCGTCAACTGTCCAAGGGATACCACTACGTATTGCATTATTCAACGCTCAATCAGTAGGATAACCGGAAAAACGCACAGAAATTGTTAATTTTATCAACGACCAGATTATTGACATCTTCTTCCTTACAGACACTTGGTTACATTCTGCAGGTTTTGAAAGTAAGTGTGCGGATTTAACACCCAGCGATTACTCCATCAAGTCGTTCCCCCGCAACTCTCGCGGAGGTGGAATTGCTGTAATTACAAAGAATTCCATGATCAAATGCCTCAAGTACCACACAACCTTCAACTTCTGCCACACATCGTTTGAACTAGTCCAAACAACGCTCTCACTGGAACAAAGGTCAGTCCATTTTTTCTGTCTCTACCGACCTCCTCCTAGTAGAAAAAACAAGATGACCGAATCTCTTTTTATGGAGCAGTTTCCAAATCTTCTAGAGTAAGGAAATTCAATAGGTGGCAACCTAATTATTCTTGGAGATTTCAGCTTTCACTATGACTGTCCTCGTAAACCAAACACATCAAAACTTCTAGATTCCATTCATGGTTTCAATCTTAAACAGTCAGTTAACCAACCTACCCATAAACTTGGTCATATTTTAGACTGGTGTCTTTATAGACCTGATGATAATATTCTGCAATCAACCCTTGTATCCCACGAACTTGCATCGGATCACCTCTGCATTGTATGCCATCTCGACGTATCAGTCCCTGACCCTCCACCTCTATTTTCTACTAAGAGAAACCTCCGTATGATAAATAGAACCAAATTCATGCAAGACATCCAAGAAAACCTAACAACTTTCTTACATCCAACAGCGGAACAACTTGATAACTGCCTGCGTTCATTGCTTGAAAAACATGCCCCAGCCACCAAATGCAGAGTATCAATAAAAAAAGTGTTCTCCTTGGTATAGCAGTGTTAGGGACCAGCTTCGCACTGCTAAAAGACATCGCCGAAAAGCAGAGAGGCTTTGGCTTTCCAGCGGACTCAATATTCATAAAACAAATCTACGAAGCCGCTAAGAAGAACGTCACAAACATAGTCCATTTAGCCAAATCATCCCACTACAGTACTAAGATCACGGAGAGTTCCAGCTGCAAAGAGCTCTTTGAGATAACTAGCAAACTAATGTCAAGGAACAAATGTACACCACTTCCAAAGATCTTCTCTCCAATCGACCTACCAGACCAATTTGCAAATTTCTTCAATGACAAAGTTAAAACCATTAGAGATTCGCTTGACAGCACAATTTCGACTGATTCGTCACCATACAGGTATGATGCAGAATTTCAGCGCCAACCGTTACGAGCATTTGAACCTGTTTCTATAGATTTAGTACGGACAATCGTGATGAAAAGTGCACCAAAGTCTTGTGAACTTGATCCAATTCCGACATCACTGCTGCTTGAGTGCTTAGAACCAATATTGCCTTCACTAACTGATGTTTTTAATATCTCTCTCTCATCAGGGGAATTCCCATCATTTTTCAAAACTGCCATCGTAACTGCTGAAAAAACCAACCCTGGACCATAACAAGTTAAAGAACTACCGCCCAGTTTCTAATCTCCCCTTTATATCAAAAATCTTAGAAAAGGTTGTTCTAACTCAACTTGTATCTCATTTAAATTCAAACAGTCTTTTTAGTAATGTACAGTCTGCATATCGCCCTCGCCACAGTACGGAAACTACTCTTCTGAAAGTATTTAGTGACATTCTCTCTGCTTTGGACAGTGGAAAGATTACAGTCCTCACTCTCCTGGATTTATCTGCAGCATTTGACACAATAGACCATGACATATTACTTCACCGTCTCCAGCATGTATTTGGCATTCAGAATATAGCCTTACAGTGGTTCAAGTCCTACTTACTCAACAGGACACAAATTATATCTGCAAATGAAATACACTCCAGCCCAGTTGACATATGTTGCGGTGTTCCACAGGGATCTGTTCTTGGACCTGTTCTCTTCATTCTTTACACTCAGCCGCTCTCAGGTGTCATAAATCATCACCCAGTGTCGCACCCATTGTACGCTGATGACACCCAAATATACAAGTCTAGCCACCAAACTGAAGCTGATGCTACCATCCATGGAGTAGAGAAGTGCATTTCGGATGTGAAATCATGGATGACATGTAACAAGTTGCAGATGAATGATGATAAAACTGAGGCTATTCTGATCACAACACAAAGACTTTCTCATTCACAACCTTTACCTCAGACAATAAATATCAGCAACACCAACATTAAATTCTTACAGTCAGTTCGGAATCTAGGTGTTACTCTAGACAGTACTCTCACATTGCACCAACATGTCATGAACATCTGCAAGGCTGCATATCTTGAATTGAGACTCATCAGTTCCATTCGTAAATATATTTCAGTTCATGCCACGAAAACACTTGTGTGTTCATTAGTACTTTCAAGACTGGACTATTGTAACTCAATTCTGTCTGGTTCATTACAATATTTACTCCAGAATCTTCAAAAAGTTCAAAACGCAGCTGCACGGATCACCTTTAGAGTACCTCGATCAGAGCACACCTCACCACTGCTATATACCCTACACTGGCTATCAATTCAATACAGAATCAAACACAAAATTTGTTCTCTGTGCTAAATTTCAATGACAGACTCCAGCCCAACATACCTATCCAGCCTCACCCATGTGTATACACCAGCTAGATCCTTGCGCTCTTCTTCTGATAATCGTATACTCATTGTTTCCAAGGTGAAAACAAAGTCATATGGACAAGGTTCGATTGCATACCAGGGCCCGGCGACGTGGAACGAATCGCCCATTGAAATTAGACACAAAGACACAGTGGTCCCTTTTAAGAGTGCTCTCAAGACTCACCTGTTTCGACTTCAGGGACAAATTTACGACCTAATCGTATTTTGTATCTTATATATTTTCAGCATGTTTTTATGTTTTCCAATTTCATTGTTTTAGTCATTTGTTGTTCTGTAGTGTAGTCATATCATTATTGATGGTGTAAAGCACTTAGAGCTTTGAAAGATTATGCGCTATACAAAGTCCTCATTATTAATATTATTATTATTATTATCATTATTATTATTATTATTATTATTATTATTATTATAAAAACTTTTAAATAATTGTTTGATTTTTTTCTGTCATTTCATGCTTCCTTTCAGCAAGTTACCAATCATATTAGTCTAAAGTGACATCATTGAGCAGGCAAGGCAGATATATTTCTAATGAGAATTGGAAAGATACAAGATTTCCGACCTTAGTGTACGGCAGTAAGATACCGCGATGATATAAGTTAACAGTCTTCAAACGCATCGTGTTTTTGAAGTAATTTCACTTTTTCTGAACAGTTTGTAAAAGCAAATTGCCTTCACTGTCCCAGTTTTCTAAGGAAAACTTGTATTTAGTACTATGCGCAATACAATCATAATTTACGAGCTATTTCCTAAAGAAATACGTACCGAATTATACCTGTATTGTGTTGACGGATCGAAAATTTCTCCGAAATAGTAACACTAACATATACTTTATACATTAAATAAATCGAAAGCTCGGTTAGTAGTCAATATTCTATCTCAACCAGTCTTTTCATTACCAAAGTTGTTTTATCACGTGATTGTTGTATCTGTAACATTAACATAAATGTAAGCATCACAAGTCCTAATTACACACGTTTAAGTTCACAGTCTGCTTCCGCCCCTTCCGATTGGTCTTTTTCAGAACTAATAACAATGTTGAAAATATTATGTTTAAGGATATGTTGTTTCTGGCTAGTTTTGATAGGTTTACTTGCCCCATCATATGTCGAAATATATTAAAATTCGCATGCTAAAGGGTTCCAGTTATATTGGCTATGAATATGAAAAAGTGTAATTATCATTATTACGGAAAGCCTTTTGCGTGAATCTGATACTTGCTGTATATCTTGAAGAGCCCATCTGTTTTATGTGATGAGCCATTGGAACCATTCACATCAATGATTCCAGTTTATTATATATCTTATATGTAATGCGTGGGAAGTGTCTTCAAATAGTCTAGTCTATCATGGAAATGTGCATATGTTGTGGAAAGTAATTGCAACGCAAGATAAATAGAAGAAGCAATTTGAAAATAATATTAATTTCATTGAAACGTATATTTGTATTAAGTGATACATAGCACCTAATACATTAGAAAGACCAGTTAACTTCGCATCTTCAACTGATGTAAGACAGTTGGATCATTACTATATGGTTATGTGGGTCCAGACAGAGTATGTCAAATTTCATGATATAATTTAAGGTTCTAAGCATATAAATGTATCACTGACTCTCATTATAGTTTATATTAAATGTATGACAGGCTCTCATTACTGTTTGGATTAAATGAATGACTGGCTGTCATTATCGTTTGGATTCAATGTATGACTAGATCTCATTATTCTTTGTATTAAATGTATGACTGGCTCAAATTATTGTTTTCATTCAATGTATTACTGGTTCTCATTACTGTTTGGATTAATTTTATGACTGGTTATTGTTTGCATTCAATGTATGACTGGCTCTCATTATAGTTTATATTAAATGTATCACTGGCTCTCATTATATTTTATTTTAAACGTATGACTGGCTCTCGTTACTATTTGGATCAAATGTTTGACTGGCTTTCATTATTGTTTGTATTCAATGTATGACTGCATCTCATTATTTTTTGTATTAAATGTATGACTGGCTCTCGTTATTGTTTGCATTCAATGTATGACTGGCTCTCATTCTAGTTTCTATTAAATGTATCACTGGCTCTCATTCTAGTTTCTATTAAATGTATCACTGGCTCTCATTATTGTTTGTCTTAAATGTATCACTGGCTCTCATTATTGTTTGTCTTAAATGTATCACTGGCTCTCATTATTGATTGTATTAAATGTATCACTGGCTCTCATTATTGATTGTATTAAATGTATCACTGACTCTCATTATTGTAGGATTTTTCACTTCAGATTAGTCGGGAGCTACGTAATATAGACAACATCACATACAAACTTTGAGGAAGTCAAATGACTCACACTTTTCCTCAGATATGGTTAACGGAAAATGGATGGACATTAGAGTTAGAAGAATAATCACTACTGATTTGTAGTTAGTATTTCAGGAACACATAACCATGCTCGATGACACAAAGAAAACACGAAGTATGATATAGAAAGGTAACTGTTCTATGGGATGGGGTATAATGGTGTGAATGAAGACAACGGGATAAGACTTGCGGGTCATACTGTTCGAATTCAGGTTTACGGTATACATTTTGGGAATCATGCGATTTAGAGAAAAATTAGTTGAACCTTAACTAAGATTGACAAGACTCTTACATTCTCTCAAGGATATACTGTTTTGGTCAGTAATTGAAAACAGTAAGTATTACTGATTTTAAGCCCAAACGTATAATGGTATTTGCCGAATATAATACAACAAACGTAAGTCGCGAGCTCAACCCTAAGATAACAATATCTTTCCTGCACTGAACAAGCGGCATGAAATTACGAGTCATGCAGGTCATATACAATACATTACGTGCTAAAGCCACAAACTGTATGAATGTCCAAAGAAAGCAAAATGGAAAATTTGAATTATCCGTGTACTATTATTGCAGTTTAGAGATATAAACATTAGTAGTGCGTATACACGGTAGAGAATAGACGGTAAGAACTGACAACAGCAATAAATGGTACTCTAATGACCCATATATCTTTCACATTTTGGAGAACAAAACGTTTGTACGAAATGTTCACCTAAGACCTAGTATTTATTCCTTAAGTGAAACTTTTCCAACGAGATTATTCTACCTAGCGTGGATTTCAGGTTTATCTGTGCATTGAAGCCTAAAACACGAAAGAATATATGTGATCTGAGCTTAGTTGCTTGCTACCAGACATTTCATATCTCAGATTGGCAGGATATACATATATTTTATATATATCAGCAACATATCAAAGACGGATTATCGTTGTTGTCAATGAAGTTGTGGCAAATCACTTCAGAGAGACGAGCACGGAGTGTGGTCAAAATTTTTAACAATGATTTATTTACATAAGCAGCAGCAGAGAGGGTGAACAGACGAAGTTTTCAAGCAAAAATAAGGCTTCTACGGAACCGAAATTATTTCACATAAAAGGCTGCTTGGAAAATCCTATGGATTTTCAATCGAAGATTTTACAGAGTCTCCTTATAGAGAGAGTGAACAAAGTTTTCAAGCAGCAATAAGGCTTTTACGGAAACCGAAATTATTTCACAAAAAAAGCTTGCTAGCACATCAACGACGACGCCAATGTCGTTGTCGCAGCCCCATTGGTGTTAACGGGTTAACCGAATTAAACATAAATACGACCTAATCCGACGCTATATCGTGTCTGAGGATCGTGTATACTTATCGTTACAAATCCATGTGGGGTGGCTCTGGAACCGTTAAAGAAATTTTGAAATCGATTATAATCCATATCGGAACACCACGTTTGCCAGATATATCGTAATGTATGAGTATCAACTCCGTTAAATACACATAACAAATTACAATTATCTCTGATCACCTTCGGGATCTGTGTATAACGTTGAGTGACATATATCACATCAGACTTGTTATGTCTACCTCGGGAGAATATTCTAGATGGATTCTTTTGTTTGTCTAACCTTACATCATCGTACACAACGAGATTGTTAACACATACATCCAAGTCTTCCACGGATGGCGCTTCGTCAATATCTGTGATAAAGTCAATAACGTTTCCGCCATAAGCTTCTGAAACAGTTTCATTATAATCTTTTAACACTTGATAACAGTGCTGATCATCTACGCTCGGGGCAACTAAATACAATTTGTACCAGGTCATATATTTCATTATCATTGTGAGAACAATTGAGTTTTACCACTTCCGGATGGTCCGATAATAATCATCCTGATAGAGTTTGGTAACAACGCGTGATGTTTTATTTGTTGTTTTTTTCTATAGCGCTGTGAAATCAATCACTTCCATTAGATATAACATAAATATATTATGGATCTATATTGTGTGAAATGTAAGAAGCGTACACCAACTATTGACCTGACAAATGTTACCACGAAAAATAACCGAGAAGCGGTTGCTGGTAAGTGCGAGGAATGTGGGATAAAAAAATATCGATTTGTAAAAAAAAGCGGTGGTGATATCGCCGCTAAGTTAGCTAAACTCCAGTATCCAGGTGAAAAACACCTTCTGGGATATAATTATTGTGGACCAGGAACACGATTAGATATTAGACTTGATAATCAAAATCACCCCAAACCTGGTGAAGAACCAATACATGCTATCGATGAGGCTTGTCGGGTACATGATATAGCATATCGGAGTGATGATTTACAACAGCGTCATCTCGCAGATGTGAAATTAATTCATGCGTTGAATTCTATCACTGATAAGTCCTTCAAAGAAAAATTGGCTTCATGGTTGATAAAATCGGCGACGAAAGGTAAATTAATGATGGCTGCGGGTAATTAATAGCAAAAGAGATTACCAGGTGTAGTTACCGCGCTGAATAATGAGATTACTAGAACAATCAACATGAAACCTAACAACGCTATTAAAAAGAAGTATATACCTAAAACCCCAAAAAAAGATTTTTCAAAAGAACCAATTCTTGGTAATGTCACTGTAAGGTATTTATACGAACCAGCAGAGCTCGAAGGTGGTAAACAAAAGAGCTACTGATCCTATTTGGAGTGTCACCGCGCATAAAATATCTAGTATAACACGATCTACGGGTAGACCAGCAATCTATAGATTGGATTTGACCGCTCCTCAGCGAGGATTTACTCGTGAACAATTACAGGTGATCCCTGAGGATACTCAATTACCACCGCGTGGTCTTAACTAGCACCTCTTCGTCTGTTATACTCAAGACAAGTCATCATCACGTTATCGTTGGTATGACCAATGCTGCTATTTTTTCTGTCTACGGTAAATTGACGAGGATCTTTATCCGACCACCTCCAACGCATTATAAAATTGCAACTCGCACAGTGATTATTCTGTTGCTGTTTCAGTGTAATTATTAATTCAGCATCAATATCAAGTTCTCGTTATTTTTTTTCTCCTGCTGTTTATAACCAGATAGTTTTTTCTGATTATGTTCTTGACGTTGTCAGCGCTGACAATATCACTTACTGTAGTGTCATTATCATCTCCTGACGCTGTCAGGACAACTCTTCGAAGTTGATGTATTCTCCTCACTCTGGACACTGCAAGATAAACTAAATTCGACCACTCGATGTGATTATCCACCAAACAATCGTATCTGTGATAGTTAATACCTGTGATGAATGTATCGTCACTGCGTAACCTAGCGTCCATGGAGATTTATCAGCACGCAATGCATCCTCGACGACGTTGATATCAACCAGCACAATATCATTTAACACTAAATTCTGCTTTTCACGCTGCCTAGGAATTTCAACTTCGATATTCTGCTTTCGTGTATCCGAAGGCCTATAACACAACGGTACTGGAAGTGTTGCAAATTTTTCTTTGTGTGTTTCAAATAATTTCATTTGAAGTGTGTCTCTGACTATGTTTCTACTTGCGATTATCAAATTATTCGGTCTCCATGTTTCCCAAAAATCATTCATGGGAGTTTCTGAAATTATTTCACGAGCTATTTCACATTGGATTCTATCCGGTTGTAATCTGATTAGTTTTTTGAACTCACGTAATTGTTCATCAAGTGCTCTATGATCAGTATTAATCTCTTCGTAATAGTCTACATATTTCCTCAGCCAATCATGTGGGGATAAACCGATAAATCGAGGTGGTTGGCCATGATCGCCGCACATGATAATTTTTGTGTTTTTGTTTGACAACCACTCAAGAAATTTTCGTAATACTCTCAACGATACCGTGCATATTTCATCCCAAATAATGACTTCAGGAATAAATTTCTCACCCATTCCATCGGGAGTCCATTCATCACCTTTCCATCGAAAGAAACTATGATAAGTACAGGCATTCACCTTGTTTAATCTCTCTGGCAAGTCTGTGGGTTGGTGTTAACACAATTATGTTTGATTTGCCACGAAATAATTAAATCGCACGAGTCGTCTTTCCTGACCCACCACAACCGTTTAAGTAAATAGTTTTATATCTACATATTGGATCGGATATCGGCGGTGCATTAGAAAGTTCTGATATTTGGTCACACTTCAAGTATTTATGGTCCTTCGTAACATCTGCTGATTTACACAACTCGTGTAGTGTCTCCTTTTTAATTCTCCAACTGCCCCATTTTTCCTCTGGATCTGTGAATGCAGCCACGTATGATCTATATTTCTCGTGTATATACATCAAGTCAGTAGCTACTCTAACAGCGTATTCAGGAACTTTATTTACCATCGAATATAAATTAATAGCAGAATAACTAAGCATAGATGATCTTAAATGTGTATATTGGGAACTAGATCCATCACAGTAGGTAACAATTGTACCTAATCGTGTTCCATCGGATAAGAAAGCGTCTTTACGATTTACAAGTTTTCCATATTCCGTTAAATCTGCTACAATAAAGTCGTATTCAGCGCTGTCTATGATCAACCGCAAAGAATATTTTGCATTGTCATACCTTCCACCCTGGGTAAATTTACCGATTATTCTTCGTCTAAAATCTTTTCCTTGTCCATTATTAATTTCAAATAACTCCTTAGACCAATCCATGATTTGTTGTTCACTGAAATCGGGAAATTGTTTTCGTTGTTCGCGTATTATATCATCTAGATCATGTTTTGGTAACCAAACTTCGGTCTGAGCTCGATAACATATAATAGCTTCGCTGACAATCAGCGATATCAGCATACCGCAATCAATCATGTATCTCAATAACACAATTGGTACCCAATATTTTTCAGACATATGTCTACCAATCCAAACATAACTACACGGATGTAATCCTGTAGTGAGTTCAAATGATACCACATGAGCAAATCCAGTTAGATCAAAATCAGGTAATGGACCATTAATCGCAACACGAGTCCAATCATGTGTGGGATGTCCAAATCATTTAAAATACTTTGCGGCTTCTCCGTATCCAAGAAAGCTCCCAGGATAACACGCAGCTATATCGATTGCAATCATACCCTCGCGGAAATATTTTGTATTCCACAGTCCGCCATAGAACTAATTGACACAACTCAATTTAACATCTTCGAGAAAATCACTTCGTGTTGGACGCCATGAGATTTTCTTTCTTGTGAAGTGGGCTACCACTGATGGAATCGTAAAACTATCCGTTAATAGTTTTTCATGGAAACTCTTTGAGTTTTCAGACGTGTATTCATTAGCGATTGTTCTCATTCGTGAGTGTAATGTTTCAATGCGAGATAATTCACCATTTGGTCTTACAAATAGATCAAATCCTGATTCGGAATCTTCAGCGCTGCGATGTAGCCACACTGACACAGGATCATCTTTACAAAGCGCCTGAATAGCATCAAATAATTTCTCTTCGTAGAAAACATCCTTACAGAACTCCTCAGGGATATATCTTACGGTTCTATCTCGTTGAAATATTGTTAGTGCAGACGTCCACGCGTGTTCGTTATGATCAATAATTTAAATTGGAGCTCCTCTCGATTTATATTTCGGTTCGTATAATACTTCACCATACTTTATCGTCGCTACCGACATTGGGAACTTTAGTAATCGTTCCAACGTTGCCACATTTTGACTTGTTGCCCCGTGCTCCTTCACGCTTAATCTCCATTCATTTATTTTTTTGCGTCTTAGATCAGTCAATTTGTTCCCCCGGGATGCATTCGTGAAGTGTTCTATTATTCGTTCTGCTGCACTATTCAACGACGACGTTTTCATAGGTGCTAGTTTTTCAATACTTGGTTTATCATTTAGCGCATATATTCCATAAACAACAGCTGTTACAGGATAAGATCTCTCGTAGTATGGTTTGTCAATTCCAGTCAGAATTCCTGGTCTGGAATCTCGACCCACAATGACTGTTTTTTTATCTTTGAGAATTGGTTCAAAATTTATCTCTCATAATCCATTTTCCTTCCTCTTGGATAATGAATTTCATTCTAAAAAAAAAAAAAAATACCTTTTCTCCCCAAGATGTGAGATTATCTCAGCTGCTCTTTCGTCGTTCATGGTAGATTGTGGGTACATTGACATCATCATCAATAATTCGAAATGTCGACCACGTATTAGATGCTCCATCGCGCTTAAATGCATTAAAACAATCACGAATTTTACTCAATACGGTTCTATCGTCTATTAGACTTTTGGTATATCAGAGACTCTATCGAGATTGAATCTAGCATTTTCCCAAGGCTTAATTTTCGATAATCTCTCGAACTCCTATATATTATAATTAAAACAAGTATTTAAATAGAGAGTTTATTATATAATGAATCATTGTAAATGGCTCATGATTGGATCAGTAACCCCGTGTAATAAATTATGCAGAAAGGAATTCTGTGGGTATCATATGCAAAGCGTTCGTAACGGAAGTCTTGGACCGGTTGCTTGTATACAATGTGGGGTAGGAGTGAGAGGAAAATCACAGTTGTGTCTGAGTTGCAGTGGCAAACGATACAGAGAGTTAAAGCCTTACTATCATAAGAGAATCGTAAACTCCATCAATGAATCTGACTGTACCCCTGACAGCGTCAACGACAAGATCATAAGAACTCCACAAGACTACATTCATAGATTTTCAAGTAATATCATATTTCAACCAAATAATGAATTAGACATAGTATTATGTATATAAATGAACCAAGAATTTCAACCACATCCAATGGTTGTAAACTATGAGGCATCCCCTGATGGTATTGTCAGACATCGCAGACTGAAGACGTCAGTTGGTGCTATGACTAATCAGGGGTATTTGAGGTTTTGCGCTGGAAAGAATAGATATAATAATCATCGTTTCGTGTATGAGGTATATAATGGATTGATCAAGGATGGTTTTGTTATTGATCATATAAATGGGATTAAGACTGATAATTCTTTGAATAATTTACGAGCTGTTACACAAAGTGAGAATACTGCATCTGGGAAAACTTGTACTTGTAAAAAAGTTGGCAAGAGACCTGTAAAATCATTTAATACAGTAACTAACGAAGAAATAGTGTTTCAATCTATGAATAGCGCCGGTAGGTATTTTGACATTTATGTCCTCTGTACGATGCGTTGCAGAGAATATAACCAAGACGGTGATTTCCAGAAAAACAAATGGACAAAAAAAATCAGTTTTTATACGTCTGAATTCTATTTTGCATTATTCTATAATAGCAGCATGGGGAGATAACTCGTTTAGGTATATTACGGCTTAACAAAGAGAGGTACTCTCGGTGTCACCTAATTTCAATGGTAGTTTTTGATTGGTTGTTATAATTATCGTAATACCCAGCTGATATAATCAATTCTCTGTTTTGTAAGAAAACAAATCAAACACGAAGTGTTTACAAACAGTTGTATTCGCTTTGTTTGTATTTTTTTCAAGTATTCGTTCTTACTTCAGCGTTGTCAATGATCACAAAATTAGGTTTGAATTTATACAGTAAAGTCTTATTAACATTCATACCAATGCGCAATTATTGTGTAAGAGTCAATAAGAAAGTTTGACTTACCTGTACTGGAGAAATGAAAGTGGGTAGCTTATGATCTGAAGAGTCTTTTATAGTCCACGCAGAGTGAATAATACAAAAATCCCCAATGATTCATTGATTATGGTATGCATTGATAATACAATACCCAATGATTCATTGATAATACAAAAATCCCCAATGATTCATTGATTATGGTATGCATTGATAATACAATACCCAATGATTCATTGATAAAACCCACCTGCGTGGAATATAAAAGACAGTGTGTACTGTCGTATACGCCATTCGATGTATGGAGTTTTAATTGTAATGCCCAGAAACATACCCTGATAAACGGAGATATGGCATTGTGCTGTCTTAGATAAGTATATTTATATCCTTAATTAAGTTATATGTATTATACTGTCTAAGAAACATGTCAAAATTAACCCCAATTTTTTTATTTTTTTATTTTTTGTAATTGAAAATATACAATGTATAAAGATATATATATAATGAATTGTGAAAATATTAACCAGATTATAAATGAAGTATTAAATCTGAAAAATCAGAGAATTCAATTGTCAGATGATTTGAACCCTGAACAAATTATGACAGAATATCAGGATATTGAGTTTGCAATTATTAATAATAAGTACAGCCTTTCCAAAAAATATTCATTAATAAAGCGGATTGAGACTTCTATCCGTAATTTTCTTGTTTATTGTGAAGATGTTGGTGTGTTTGTCCCGTTATGTATTATCGTTTGAGATTGTAAGAAGAGATTTGGGTCGAGAATATGAAATTAAAAAGATTATTAATTCGAAAGTTAGGGATATAAAGAATCTAATTCAACAGAATGAACAAACCCTTTAAGAGCCTCTGTTGTATAAACTGTGTAAAATACTTCAGTCAGACATGTATAAAATACAGGTATTCTAAGGTAGTTTTAGTGAAACAATAACGGTGAAATTCTATACCAGCTGGGCACCACGCGCGTTATCAAAGAATGGAAATACAAGTATGGCCCATTCAACCAACAAACAATAGCGGTGAAATTTACAACCAGGAAGTTGTAACAGTTATACTATATCCTTCGATTTTAACACTGAAATATTTCTTTTGTCATTGGAATAAAATCTTTGGAAATGAAAAAATTCGTAGGTGAAAATCCATAGGATTTTCCATTTTCATGATGAATATCCGATTCAGGTTAGTATTCTCAGTAACTCTTCAACGTGCAGGCATGAATGAACATATTGTATAATTTGATCGTAGTCACAATTAATCGTTGTTATAGTATTCTCTTGCAGCGGTTGTAATTTGGCTTCAGTAAGTAGAAATTTATCATCGTTGCCGATGTCATCAATGATTAGTTCAACGTGAAAATCTTCGTTCAAATCTCTTTGAGATTTATGATGAAAAATTTCCCTGATTGCGTTTTCGAGTTTATGTTTCTTGTAAATAACTATTCGCGTATGCTGATACATATTATTGAAAAAATCTACACTGCTCTAAATTGCAAGTGTGAAAATCTTTGATTTTCAATGATCAACCCATCACCATTGTAAATGGAATATCTCTTTGAGATTTTCACCGTAACAGCTTTTCCATATGGAACATAACATAGAAAATCTACGTTTTGACCGTAAAATCTCGAAGAGATTTTTCACTGAATAAATTATGATTTTTCATTGATTTTCGATGATTTTTACTGATTTTTGATAGCTTTTTGATTGATTTCCATGGAAAATCACCAAAAATATAGAATCTCTTTGAGATTTTCACCGTAACAGCTTTTCCCTATGGAAAATCCCATACAAAATCGACCATTTTCCACTGAATGCAGTAAAAATGCATCAAAATCAGTGAAAAATGCATAAAAATCAGTGAAAATCAGTGAAAGTCATCAAAAATAAATTTATTTATAATTTTTTTATTGAAATTACTTGTTGAAATCCTGAAGGGATTTTCACGATGAAAGTCCGTAGGACTTGAAAATCATTTGAAATTGCAAAGCAATTTACGATTTCACATCTAACGTGATTTGTAATTTTTCCCCTCGAAGATCAATTAAGATAAACCCTGGTTGGTTATTCTAAAATTCATCCTTCTTATAAGTCGATTAGTGGTTTCCAAGTAGGTTAAATGAGGTGGATTCATCACAATCAGACCCCAAGGAAACATTTGTGGAAAACGTGTATAGGATGTATCCTAGTTTAGCGTTATCTGATTTTGAAACGTCAATTGCATAACTCCCTAGCACTGCATCACAAATAACGTGTATTGCAATAACTGATGATATATCAACGTTGCCGTGTGATCTGTGTTTCTTATTTTTATACGGTGAATTATTCGATGATAGAATTTCCACGTGAGGATTTATTTTAAACCATAACGCGTGAATTTGTGGGAAAAATTCATCAATGAGTTTCCTCAGCGACGCTTTCATTGATGGTACATCCTATCCTGGAAATTTCATAAATGGTAAATCGCTATCAGTACGTGAAAATACTCTTTTGAACTTCGTCTTTAAAGCGCTGTTATCTTCATACACCAACGAGAGTAATCTATCATTGAGGTAGTTCATATCGGAGATAATTTCATTTAATTGACGCTGTTCTTGTTTGATTGTCTCACGTTGAGTTGTTAAATCGAGTAACAAAGATCGTTGTAGATCTTCTCGAAGTTGATTTAGTTTTGTTTGGAATGTTTGTTTCATCGTATTGAAGATCACACTGAGACTTTTCTCTGATACCACAAATACACCTTGAGCGCCAAGATTAAATAGCCACATTATTCTACCATACTCTATCTATATTTTCCAAGTGTATCAGTTTCTGTTCCATCGAAGACGTCATACAAGAATTTTTTAATAGATATCACTGGCACGTAGAAAACCAATGTCAAAATTGTAATTGAACTTTGGATCTACAGCAGGTAATTCATCAGTGAAGAAATCGGATTGCTTAGGTTCAGGTAACGCGTGATGAACCGCAGGAAGATTATTCAACCACGTTGTGTGGATCCGTGGGAAGAATTCGTCGATGGTATCGCTGAGTTTTCCTCGTAACCATTGTACGTTATATCCTGGAAACTTAAAATCGGGGATATCTTCAACACGAATATTATATTTTGTTGCAAAATCTGTTTTCGTTACAGGATTATTTAATATAAGTTGAATAATTCGCTGATTATACTCATCCATATCGGAGATAATTTGATTACACACTTCCATGTATTTAATGACATCATCGCGGCGTGGTGGAATTTCATTAATTGCTGTTACTATATAACCGCGAAATCGCTCGAATTCTTTATTCATTTCTGTAAACTGTTTAGCAATATGGGGTTCTCTCCCTTTCCAATCTGGTGTAGGAAGTAAATCAAGATCTATCGGTATAATAAATTTTAAAAAACCAAAACCATCAGAAAAACCACCACCACCACTATGACTTGAACCCTCAAAACCGTGAGAATGTTTTCTCGTCGAAATAAAGTCAGATTTTACAGGTTAACGTGATAGATCTTTTATGTCGACGGTGCCTGGGATATATTTAGGATCCCCCAATAAAGTTCTAATTGAGCTGTTGTATATATCTACGGCGTAGTCAGGTGAATTTATCTCGATGGTTGTTGACAGTAACGGTTCATGTCCGTGTATTTGAATGGGGGATTTATCAGGTCCATCTGGGACGTCGATGGTATTTTTTCCTGTGATTGCTTCGATGGATTCTATGATTATTTCATTGATATCTTCGATGTCATATGCGCCGGTGGGTAGGTGTATTGTGTGCCATTCTGGTTCATCGGTGCCGGGTTTATTTTTATACGAAAATGTAAAACTATTGTTGGGGAGTTTACCATTAAACGGTTCTGATCGCACATTTGGCCAGTTGTAGAAACATCTTAATTGCGTTAGCGCTATCTCAGATGCTGCCAGCGGATGGTTAAATTCAACGCTGAACTCTGATGTGTTTGTTACCAGCGATATCAATTTTGTCTTTGTCGTGGTAGTATTTTCTACTATTCGTTGAAGCAGTTATTGTGATGATGACGTTGTCATTCTTAATGTAATTGTTACTATCAACGTTGAAATTGTTTTCACGCTCCAATTTCGACATCGTTGAATCATACAACCGAACCATTTTCGAGAATTCATCATCGGATATAAATTCGTCATCGATGGATTTTGTTGAGATCAACATTGACAATTGCGAGTATGCGTTGGATACTGTAGTGAGTTTAACAACGTAATCGTGTAGTTTTCGCTGGGAACACAATGATATTTGTTTTGTTATTATTGATACAACCCCCGAGAGTGTTGTCGCCGCGGATATATAAATTGGAACAACAATCGGGGCAAACATAGTAACCGAAGATAGTATTATTCCAGCACCAGTGATTGCACCAGATACCGAGTACACGGTTACGTCAATGAGGTTGATTCTTCGTCGGTATTTTTTTATTTTTACACGGTATTGTTCAGCGAGTATTCCTAGGCTAGTTTGAAATTCTTTCACGGTATCATAACAGCATTGAGATACTGAAAGTATCATCGATGATGAAATCATTGGTAATGACAATTTATTGAAATTGCTACGCAATTTTTAATTACAACAGTGAACAATTCATGGATACTCAGTTGAAAATCCTGTGGATTTTCCATTTTTAGTTTAGTTGTTTACTTAAATCCGCTACGAATTCCACATACCACGTTGTTGAAACCCTAGTCAAATTATTATCAGTGGATGTTATCGTGAATTGTTCAGTTGTATCCTTGTCGATGATTGTTCATATTGTATTATTGACCCCAGATGAACTCGACGATGATATATTAAACAGAGTTGGTGTCACTAGTGTTAATCGATAAATACCTTTGACGGTTGCAGTGATATGTAAAATGTTATTTGTAGGTGTCCACGTATTTGATCCGTGTTGAATCGTGTATACTACGTTGTTGGTTTTCTCATCAGGAATTTTTGTTTTTTGAACGATTGCTATCATCCTTGTTGCATCCGCTACGATGGCATTGCTGGTCGTTTTGAGATTTTCAATATATTTTTTAATAATCGCTATGTGATCTGAAAATGATCTATTTTCGACGCCAACTCCTAATCGATTATAAATATCAATTATATCGTCAATGGAATTTTGTTGATTCGTGGTGATATTTTCCAAAGTTGTTTTAATGTCATCAGGTTTCACATCCTTACCAAAAAAATTTGTCGATAGCGTCATCGGTTTTTCTAAACTTTTTACGTAAACTATTAAATTGACCGAGATGAGAATCAAATTCAGCTCGTAATTTTGGTAAATTATCGACGGTGGATTTTACTTGAACGATATGTAAATCAGGGTATGCACGCGGAACACCAAAGAAATTATTTATGGGAGTTTTAATAGAATCAGTTATATCCTGTTGGAGTTGATTAAATTTGGTTATATGATCGTTATATTCGTCGCGTAGTTTTTTTAGATCTTCGATGGATTGTAAACCCGTTTGATCGCGTATTTTTTTAATTCAACTAAGTTTGCTATCGATGAAAAAGCTCTCTTGATCATTCGTTTTACTTGTCCGACAATAACTCCTTCTTCGGAAGGACGTGATACTGATCTTCCAAAAGTATCTGCCATGTTATATTACATATTTCTCTTTAAGTGATTTTTGGATGGAAAATTCGTAGAATTTTTATTTACGAGTTTCATCATCGTGTACTCGTGGATGGTTTTATGAGGTAATTTAGAACTCGTCGAGATAGCTGTTGGCGCGTTAAGAACCTCTCGTCCACATATTGGAGGATCTTTTAATGTCTGCGTGAGTAGCGTTGAGTACCAAATTGGGATTTTTGACGAAACTTTAGTTTGAGTTGTAAACAACGTAGACACATAACTAAGAAATTCCATCGAGGAGGGTAATCCATACGAGTCAAAATAAATAATCGACGCTGTATGTATCGCGTAACAACCCCAATGAGTTCCAGGTCCAGTGTTGTCATCTAGATTAATTATACCAGTTTCTACGATATGTGGTTGTGGTGGTAATTGATCTTTCATGAATACACCTCTGAAATGTTTTATTGGGAGTTTCTTTACTGCTTCAGCGAGGTCAAAATTAGACATTAGAGTATTCAACTGTAATGTCTTGTGAACCGACTTCCCGGTAATCTGAATCCTTTTCCCTTTTTTGTATTTAGCACGAACTGATCCACCGGTTTCTTTCTTTACTGCAAGCCCTGCCGCGGTACCAATAGTTCCTAACGCTGCCGCTTTAGCCACCGCTGGGGCCGCTGCTGCAATCAATGCTGGAATCGCAGCTAACAGCGGGGATATACCATCGGTTTTAATCATGTCGCCGATCGCAGCTTGTGAAAAGGTCAATTTGATTCCTGTGTTAGCCTTTAATGCTTTATTAAAATGATTAATCTGAGTTTTTGTCAGCGATAATTTATTTGATCCACCTGTTATTTGTTGTTTTTTAAGCGTTATCGTTGTGCCACACGCAGTAGAATTTTTCAATTGAAGTTTTCTTACTTGACCAGGTGTCAGGGTGACATTAACATGATTGTACGACATTTTATTTAGAAGGATTTCCAATTACATATTTTCTATTGGAGCGTCAATGACTCGCATGTTTCCACCACCACCTTCGAGCGTCATAGATTTATCACTAAGAATAACAGCAATTGCTCTAAATCCTCCAAGAGCATCACCGATAGGAGCTTGAAATTTTACATCAACGGTCGAGTGTTTAGATAGATCAAGATGTTGCAACGAAAAGTAATAAATCGGGTACAATTCTTTAAAATCCCATTGTGATATTTAGAGTCCAGTATCGACGTTTTGATCACGACCCATATAAGACCATAATCAATGATATACTCGTCCTATTTGATTGCTACCGTAATTGAGGAAAAGTTGTTCTGCGGGTTCTTGTTGATTACTTATTCGCAATGATACTTCACTGACACCCCATTGATAAAATATCATATGAGATCGTAGCTGTAAACTATCAGCTGCAGCCACAGCTATGTTTGAGTTCGATTCACATTCTGTAGTGCAACAAAAACATGTCTCGGCGCGGAAAACATTACTGCCAAGTAAAAGCCCCAACGACGTTACTGGTTATTGTAGCTGTTGTGATATCAGACCAACTCAACAACGATTTTCCTCCATGATCCATAAAAGATAGCAGCCGAGTCTCAACAGACAACGATGGAGTCATAATTGGCATCCATAACGCTAATTTTGTTAATTCTACATTACCATCAGTAACACCAGCAGCATCACTACGATGAAGAGCATAATCATCAGTTGATCTTCGCGTGAGAACAACAGTATGACTAGCACCAAAGATAACTTTTCTTATATCTCTACAAAATCCAAATATATGCGACAATGGAATCGCACATGAAAATCTACCAAAATTGTCTATCATCTATCATCTTTTTTCGCAACAACAGGTTCAGTGGCAGTAGCAGCATCAACAGCAACAACAGTACCATCTGGTTTATTTGGTCGTCTTACATCGAATTCAATATGACCAGCGCTATTGGTAGTATCCTTCACAAACATCATTGAATGACCCGCAGATTTAATAAAATCGTCAGAGTATCTAACTAAACCCATTATTGTGGTTGCAGAATCAACATCGTTATCGATGGATTCGATGCTAGTAGAATTAATTATATATTGCGCGCTGCTAAATAACGCCATTATGCCATTGTTGACAAACCCAATCGGAATATCTTTGAGATTATCAGCAACAGCAAATGGAGTATGATCATGCTTTACTAGTCGTCCTTCTACACACTTCAAGAAGTATTTAGATGTGTCATCAAATCTAAGTTCAATTCGTGACCTTGTATTCGGATTCTGGGCGCTATACGAAAAATACTGATAATCACGTATAGAATCATTTTTTCGTACAGGAGCATTAACATCAAAAGCATCATCTATCTCATGTTTAAACATTATACTATAACGTCGTTGATCTAAATCATTAATCGTTTCAGACCAGAACCAGCAATTAATCTCGATCGCGCTTTTGCTATTTTATTAATTGCGCTACCTTCCTTAGGTGGCATTTGATTCGTAGATTGTAATTTTACTGGTTTGAGGTAAAACCTTTTGCCAACTACATAAGCTTTTCTTTAGCGGCATCAAACGCATCAACAGCTTTGTTACCAACTTCTGTACCAATTTTATCACCGAGAACCCCAAAAGCTTTTGACGCTATTTCCTTACCAATCGGTGGCAGTTTTAGGGCAACTACAGTAAATAATCCACAGACAATATCACCGAGTCCATTTCCATATGTCACCTTGTACACTGGCAATCGTGAATTTACGACATAAACAGGTCTTGCTCTATTCATACTACGATGTACTATCATTTTATTTAAATGCTATATATCTAATCGATGATCAATCGCGGTGATTAATCGCTGTAATAATCATCAGTAAGTTCATCGATGAAACTACGATATAGTTGTATATCCATTACACGACCTTGAAATAACCGTTTACAGATTTCAGCAGCTTCGTTAATTATCTCCGGGGAATTATTTCCAGATCGTTTTCCTCCAATGAGAACTTCTAACCGTGATATATCATCGAGGATACTTCTTGAACAGGGTATATTACCACCGTGATAACCCAGACCGGATTTTTCAGGTATATCTTCAACTTCAGCTTTTATATTAATTTCCTCAGGAATAGGTTCTTCATATGGTAGTAGACCTTTTAATACTTTTTTCTTTTATGCGACAAAATTAAGGTCTTTTTGTGAAGTTGTAGTTCCACCATGTTTTCCCAAATATATTTTTTTGTACCACTGGTCAAATTCTATACGCTTACCAAAACTAGTATTTACATATCTTTCTTTTTTCTTAAATGTTTCAACCGCATATCTAGCTAGTTCATCATTTGTATATATATTTCCAATTTCACCCAACGTTGTTGTTGTAAATATTTCATCGGGTTGATATACCCTCCTCCCCCCTTGGATTTTTGTTCAGGTTGTTCATCTACTGGTTTAGGTTGTGCAGCTACTATATCACGGGGAAAACTTTTTAAAGATTCTTTAATTTTTTAGTTCTTTTTGCTATCTTTGCGGTTTCTGTACCAACTTTTGCGGTTTCTGTACCGACTTTTTCAGAAGCGGTTACAACTTCACAGTTGCTGTAGTTATCGGTTTAAATAATTGTTCAGTATCAGCGGTAAAATCTAATTTTGCTTGTTGTCGAGCTTGCAAATTATCTCTGAAAGAATCTCTCACCGGGAGAAATTTCTTAATCGCAGCCAACCGTTCTGTAGTTAATCTAGGTAATTGTGCTTCTCCGACGTTTGCCATTTATATAAAAAATATATCGCTAATTCATCATTGTATCTATGGCTAATTTTGTTAACCCGTTAACACCAACGAGGCTGCGACAACGACATTGGCGTCGTCGTTGATGAATTGCTAGCAAGCCTTTTTTGTGAAATAATTTCGGTTTCCGTAGAAACCTTATTGCTGCTTGAAAACTTTGTCTGTTCACTCTTCTATAAGAAGACTCTGTAAAATCTTCGATTGAAAATCCATAGGATTTTCCAAGCAGCCTTTTATGTGAAATAATTTCGGTTCCGTAGAAGCCTTATTTTTGCTTGAAAACTTGGTCTGTTCACCCTCTCTGCTGCTACATATATGTAATGTAAGTTTATATTTATTGGCTTAAGCTCACAAGGTACTCCCTTTGGTGCTGCGTGTATACGTTTTCTAGGTATAAACAAGTTTAGCATGACATCATGGGAAATATTGTATCTTTAGGTGACAACATGCAACAATTTAGGAACGAACAATAGACTGCTGGTCAAAGGTAATCTTTCTTATTTTGAAATCATCCCAACCTGAACATTGTGCTTATATGTCTCTTAACTTTTAAAGGTTTTGCTTGTCAAGTAAATACATGCTCTTTCGGAAAGGATATGTCTCAAGATCCGTACATGTTCACGGAATGATACCATTCAAATAGACGTTGGGAATGGGATGTATAGTTCTATTACAAAAAAAGGAATTCAGAAGAACGTATTTGTGCTTTATGACACTTCAGGTAATTTATGTAACTGCTCAATATTACAAAATGAAGTTTATGTGACTTTCATACACCATGCCTATGTCGCCATGACATTCGGACTGTAAAATGAAAACAAGAAATCGAGTTACATTGCGCAATTAACAAACGTGTTAATTGAAAGTCTAAACCAAGACAAACGTAGAATGAAATTATTGTTGTAAGTTATCAAGCATTTATTTTTATGAGAACGAAGAATTGACACAGCACAGTACACAACGTCATAAATTTCACTTTAGAACAACTTCTGTGTCTGAATACACAGCGTAAACTGTAGTCAAAGCATTGATAGGGAATCGTAACCTAATTATTATGTTCCAATGACGACGATACAATTTACTTTAAATCAGGGTTACGAATGCATTAAAGTTCACACGAAGGAATGAGAAGTGAAGACAAAACAAAAACAAACATTTTGAAAAGGGACTTCATTCATAGTTACTAACCCAACTATAATAAGATGTATTGTGACAATTATACTTATCATTCACATAAACAGAAAAAAGGAAATATAAAACATATCGAGCACTAATATATTTTAAAGAAAGCATTATATAAAATATGGTAAAATGTGAAAAACATAAGAAAAAATCGAGAGAGTTATATTTACGTTGTGTGGTAAGTTGTATTTGTAGCCAATAACAATTGATAACCTCCTAATCTTCTAACTCCCGAATACATCTCTCATCCGTTGTCCATACGTAAATGAAAATGTTTCGAGTATACATTTTGTTGCATATAACCTTTCAACATGATGCTTGTCTATTTGTCTATTAGTCTAGCATGCATTACATAACATTATGCAGAGGTCATTTGTGTACAAATGTTTTTACTAAGGTTATGAGATCAAATTCTCGTGAACAAGTATATTAGTAATACATATTGTATTCAACATTCGAAATGCATGTGTGTTTTAAGCTATGTGTGACTGTATATTCTTGCAATGTTTCTTAAAATAACAGCAAAATGACTTATTGTGTTATATTTGTTCATAAATAGACGTTTTTAAGTTTAATACCATAAAAAGCTTAATATCAGTTATTATATGATCAATACAGTTACTAGTGTTATCGAGTACTGGACCAAGATGATTTGGTTTTTAATGGCGTTAGTTAGTTAACTACATAACATATGTACTGCTTGTTTTACAAAGTTTCCAACGAATCAAAATTAATGATTCGAAACATTATTGCTTTAGTTGTAAGCAGAAAGCAGTAGTAAAATGAATCAAAAGAAACAACACATATGCCAATCCAAGTGTGCAGCCAACGGCTATAGCTACTGTTGATTAATTTCACCTACTGTTCATCCTTTTAAAACAATTAACAAATTATGCATGGAATAAACACTCATACTTTCTTAAAAACCGCTGTATTATTGGGTATATCTAGTCTTATCCATAGAAACTACTTTCTAAATAAACTTGGCAGATGAAATGATCATGGAAGACAAATCATTGACAGGACATACAATCTCTCTTGATCTTTGTCTCTTCTATTTCGTAATTCTTTCTTTTATGTGACATTAGAGGTAATGATTTACAAAGTCAAGAGTGTGTGATTAAGATTTTTTTACATAGATTTAACAATGTTTCGGTCATCTTGCTACGATGTTTGCAGTATTGCAGTTTATAGTGATATCTTGCATTGGGGTATCATGCCGCAGACATGTTGAATGATGTCCCACCCAGTCACATTACCTGGACACCAGGCCGACCAGCCCTAACACTAGCCTCTTAATGCTAAAGTTTTTATAAGTTTTGATGTGACGCGTTCAGGGTTTGAACCCACGAACTATCTCTCTGAAGCAGACGCACTAACCACTAGGAGTACGGGCGGTACAAAGTCAATAAGTCAAGATTCAAGTTGGGTCAAGATTCTGACCATATTTACATCACTTTGTAATGAACATGTACACCGCTAAAATATCAGCCAATTTCTTTACACTACAGATAGCTGTATTTCACACCATACCTAGCTGGATGTCCGCTTGAACTTGATAGTCTCAACGGTACTACAGATGCTTATCCACTTAGGGGGAAAACGTCTAGAGCAGCTTTGAGTTTCGGAGCAATTCACAAACGCTTCAGCACATCTTGATTTAATAATGACATTATTCAACAATCGGAACATTTGTATTTATGTCAACTACTCAAACATGTGACGGCTTGGTAACAATATTGTCATAAGTGTTCTTTACAATTCTAGAAAATATATATAAACTGTTTAACCGCTCTGTTAACAGTTAAGAAATTAGTCAGCATAGTCAAGGTAATTATCCCTGATCAATCATCGTCCAGAACTCAGAGAGTACATATATTCATCCATACATCAATATCATGCATTGTTTGAAGCGATGCACCAGGTTAAATGATCTATGTATATTATGGGTCACTAATACGGAGTAATGTAATCTATTTCAGATCGATTAGTCGATGATACGTTCATAATATTGTCACATCCCGATTCATCACGCATTTCAATCGAACGAGTGATTATGATACGGTCTTCTGATATTGGGACGTATTTTCCGGTTGTAGTAATACTATCAGAAACACATTGGTCTAGGTTTCGGATGGAGGAATAGTGATGAATGTTGTCAAGTTCATATGTTTCGCCACCTGTAGCATCACTTCGGGCCTCCATTCTTCTTCGACAATAACTTGAAATAAACGAATCTAAAGTTCAGTAAATATAAATACATGACTAGCCAATGCAATTGTCGTGTTACATCTTTCTTCTTTAATTAGATTGATAAAGACTGAAGAATGAATTGTCCCAAAATATTAATTATTTAATAACTTTATTTGATCAAATGTTCAACAAATATTTTAATCTTTCGATGAAATCACAATTGTTTATATTATCAGGCACAGTCATGATTTGCAATGGTGGCCCAGAAAATAATTACATAAACTTTGCTTAGAATTAACATCAACTAATTTGGCTTCTTTATAAATCCTTCAAACTGTTATTGTATCAGTGAATATCTGATGTCAGTTATAATAATAATACTAATAATAATAATAATAATAATAATAATAATAATAATAATAATAATAATAGTATTTTCTGTTTTATTGATGCTGATAAATATATGATGAGAAATCATGCAAACCTGTGATATACAGATACTGTTATATTTCCTAACGGAGTATGGTAAGGTAGGTATACAAGAAGAAGGCAATTCAACAACAGTTGATATGACGTAATACAAACGGCAATATTGATGAGGGTGTTTTTATGGAACTCGATGATGCATTACGAATTTTGAATCTCAGAAAACAAGGCGGCCACAATACAATGGTAATCTGGCTCACAAAAGATACTATACCAACATTCAATCAAGGAAAAGGATATGGCATAATATAATGCAACAGCCAAATACAAATATAGACCGGAAAGCTTTGAAATAGCTTACATAAAGATACAAAGAAGATGGACATGGATACGATATGACAATGTTAACATATACTATCTGGTATGCAAAATCTTTTCATTTTATTTCACAGTATGCTCTTCTATAAATATTCAAACATACCAAGAGACACATGGGATTATAAATATTAATGTTCACAACATATTAGCGTTTTCTCAATATTAAGTAATACTTCAGTCATTTGCTGTGCGAATTATACAGCCAATATGACTTAGCTGGATTGACATTATGTGAGAGGTGACATGCGAATGTGTCAGTCACGAAATTAAAAAGCTGGAACAAAGCTATTCTAATGCAAAAGGAATAAAGAAATGTTACCCTTTGTATATGAATATGCAAAGTATGGACACCAACACAATTCCTCCAACGGCACCTCCGCTTATGAAATATTTTTCTGAAAGTAGATATAAATACTGAAGTAATATCGGGATATCCTCATACGTGAAATGAATAGTGTCGTACATAATTTCGATTCGGAAAATAATACTTGATATTAGAAACTATAATCAGTAAACAAACTTTTCTTGGTAATACCGCTGTATTTGGAAACATAAGAACGTTTGATTACGTTGTAAAATAAATGTATATATATTTGGACCGGTTTAGTGCAGGCTTTATGTAAAGATATTCAAGAAAATGCATACGTTTATATTTTGTTCTCTAGTCATTTCAGAGTATCTTTCTCAGTTGTTTGTATTTTTTAATTGTCATCAAGAAGGCGACAATTGGAAACTCAGTTTATTGTTTCGATTTTGATATTCTCCTTTTGACACGTCAGAGTGTCGTGTGTGTAATTTGTTGTTTGAACAAAATGTCTGCATTACTTCGCGTATGCGTCACCAACTGAACAATGCGTACTAACACTAGTTGCCCTGACATACATGCAATACAGGAGATGGCACGGAGAGTAAAATATATGTAAGTTATTGGTCTTTGGAGAAAATGGATGGGGCATTATGCTATGTGCAAGCAGTTAGTGGAAACACATTTAAGAAGCAAAAAATGTCTCTCCTTTGAATACAAATTCGAACCACTACGGTTATCATTAGGATTGAAGAGCATTCACTAAATCCTATAGTAAAATGTATTTACAAATTTTTTAACTATATTTTGTGCATGTAACGCGTCAAATCTAGCAGATTACGCTACGACTAGAATAGTGCTAAGTCATTTTTTTTTTGCTCTATGCGTTGAATATTATTAAGTTATTAAAAGGATTACACTTACTATGATGGTAGTCAACAATGTCAAATATAAATATACCTTCGTTATTTCTGGAAGCTGTTGTCCCCGTATGTTCCCCGTTTATGTCAGTAGTGCGGCCTGGCTCACCTGTCGCAAGGGCATAAAACAGTGTAACGCAATGCATGTATTGTCAAATCAGTGTGTTTTGGAATGAGTTTGTGTATGTGGTATGTATCCATTACATTGTATCCTTTAGTCGTTCAAACAATTATGTATTGTTTCTTGCTTTATAAGTTCAAGCCAGTTCATGATGATGCTTCAATTCTCCAAAATCGACAGGGTAAAGGGAGTTCAAGTTATTTTCTTTTCATATAATATCGCTCTTATTTCTTTTGTTATTTTTTTTATTAACTTGAAAGGACAGGACCCGGTAATAAATGGGTTTTGTAATTGAAACCTTTTTTCTAATAATCATATCGATTTCAGTTTCTTGGAGAAATGCCAGTTTGTAAGCAAGCTATCAATACATGTTTTGGAATTCCATTTCAGCCTATGTGCTCCAATATTTGAGAATTTATAACATATATTGTGGAGAAATTGTAAAAATAATACAGATCACGAAAAACTTCTTTGGGAATTTTACACAGAAATAAATAGGGTAATACCAATTTGTCTATTTCGTGAAACTTAGAAACTATAAACGTCTTGATAGGTTTATATATATGTATTATTCAATAATAATTACTCAGTAATTTATTTCTTAGCTAGGCATAATGTCTAAGCAATGGTGGCATCATCGCATCCTAATCTAAAGTTTGTTCGAGTCTGGTGACAAACAATCTTTGGTACTGATATTATTGCATGCATAGTAAAATCTTAGTGACTCAATTATTGTTCCATGAAATTATATAATCTTTGTCACTCTCGATGCGAGTAAGCAGTTTGACGGATCGCTAATGTGAACAATGTTAAGGAATGTTTGCACATAATTGCTCGACGTGAAATTGTGAATACGGGGTAGCTAAATCAGTTGAAGCAAATATTATGGCTTAATATCCTCATCGAGAGTTCAAACAATGTCGACACTAATGAAATATTGTATCTATCCGAACATTCATGCAAGTAAATTATATTAAATTATCAAACAAAATAATTGTATTAATGATTGTTAGTTGAATATTGTTATTAATTCATGTTAATTTGTATTTCATAACGTGTTGCACAGTCTATAGTAACTCAGCATGTGCAAGAAGAAGGCAAATTTAAATAGGAACTATAGTTAGTTGACACCACCTCCCCACTAATACAGAGAAATTTCCTGCAACTGTGTTATCGATAAAATATAGATCGCTGACGAAACCCGAAACTGCCTAAGCAAATCAATATATTTTACAATCGTTAAGACCAGTCGGTATACCATCAGTTTCATATTCATCACGACAAGTCGGTATACCATTAGTTTCATATTCGTTAAAACATGTCGGTATACCATTAGTTTCGTCGTCGTTTCTGGGCCCACCTGTGTTCTTCTCTGGATTATCCATCGCTTAAGAAAGTAGGGAAACAGAAATCAAAGATGGCTTTAATATTAAGTCGTTAAAACGGATTGGTATAGAATCACGCCCTTTGCAGCATTAATATGCGATAGTCTGTAGCCTCGTTATATATAAAACAAAGGATCTTTACTTGTATCAAGTTTCTGGGATTTTATTCACGTGTTCCCCGACTACGATGCGACTAAAAAGCATTTTTGGCACTGTTTACCCTTAAATATGAAAATACATAGTAGATAATTATTATGTCATATTAAATTCTGGATTTTATTTAGAATCAGAATTTTTATACTACCTTAAAGAGGCAGAAAATCGTTAAAACAAAATTTGACATTTGCACAAAAAGAAAGAGCATATTTTGTACAGAAACATTTGCGGGGATCCAATGTAGGCTTTACAGACGACGGTAAATTGATCACCGACTTAGGTGAATAATTTACGTAATCATCAGTCAGGCACATTCATCAATGATAAACGTCAACCAAGAATCATAGAATAAAACAACTATTTCGCATTTATTTCAGGTCCAAATTACCTTTTTTCGATTAAATCACTTGTAAATGATGTCAAAATTTCTCACTATCAAGAAGAGAATATTTAACTCCAGAACTTTTTTTCAATATACGTCAAATATATATATATATATATATATATATATATATATATATATATATATATATATATATATATATATATATGCCTACAAGATTTTGTAGATAAATCGGGCTTATAATTGCCTAATACAAATGTTACTCTATGATAAGGTTGAATATATTGTTATAAGATACTGTTATAAACGTACATTCATTACAATACACTGTTATGCTACTGATATTTCGAGTATATGCACAGTGATTTAATGATCATAGTATTCAGCTTTTTATGTACCGACCTATGACATCTGAAATGACCGAGTCATATATATTGCCAGTGCGACGGCCCTCGAGGAAATAGAGTTCTTGATCCACAAACTGCACTGATTCCAGGCTAATCGATATAGTATTACCAATGAATTTGACAAACCAACGTTCAAAAACAGATACTACGTAATGCGACTGTGATGGGTTTAACAGAATGCCGACAGGCTCCATGTATCCTGAGTAAAACCCAATGAGAACACTCTCTTGATAAGCAGATTGTGACAAAACCAAGTGTAAGTCCATTTTTTCTCCAACACGGGTTTCCACGCGTCTATCTGGAAAAACATTTATATTATCCTTAAAAAGATAATTACTTTAAATACTATTACTAATACTCCTACTACTACTACTAGTAATAATAATAATAATAATAATAATAATAATAATAATAATAATAATAATAATAATAATAAAGAAAGAAGAAGAAGAGGAAGACGAATAATAATAATAATAATAATAATAATAATAAGAAGAAGAAGAAGAAGAAGAAGAAGAAGAAGAAGAAGACGAATAATAATAATAATAATAATAATAATAATAATAATAATAATAATAATAATAATAATAATAATAATAATGAAGGTGATACTACTACTACTACTACTACTACTACTAATGAGGACTTTAAATAGCGCCTAATCTTTAGAAGATATAAGCGCTTCCAGCATATATAATGATTTGACAACAATAAACAGATAACCTAAACAAAGACATTGAAATTAGAAAACATAAATAGATGCTAAAATTATTTAAGGTAGTAATCATTATTAGGTCTTTAAGTTTCTTCTTGCAGTCGGAAAAGGTGATGTTAAGAGCACTCTTGAATGGGATCACTGTGTCGTTGTGTCTAGATTCAATGGGTAGTTCATTGCAAAAATCAGAATTGGTCATACATACATAACCCACTCCCACCTACTAAAATGTGAAGATCCACCAGAATGCGTTACTTGCAATGAACCATTCACTGTTAAACACTTGACGACCCAGTGTCTCGACCTGCACCGTACGCGTGATAAGTATTATAATGTACACGACATGAAGGAACTTTTTGATACTATACATATCACGTATTTTAGATTTCCTGAAGGAATTAAATCTTTATTTTAAAATATAACTTGTATGCCATCACCTAGAGAATTCTTATGTAATGTAACTACCGCTCCTTATTTTCAACATCTTTTCATCAACATACACCATTGACATCTCCCGTTCATTGGGAAGCTTCATATTTTACTGTTACCAAGATCTTACAATTTTACTTTGAACTGTTTGGTTTACTATATCGCTGGTCAATATTAAACCTTTTAGTATTTTTAAACATGTAAACATACAACTTATTGTATGGTGCTAAATAGCCTAAATGTGCTGGAACGCCGTTAAAAGTCAATCAATCAATAGGCAGTTTGCAACACGTTGATGGGTCCTGGTATGCAAAACAAGAACGTTGTCCGTATGACTTCATTTTAATAGTGGGAATAATGAGCATACGATTTTCAGAAGAGGAGGGTAACTATCTTGCTGTTGTTTACACATGAATGAGGCAAGATAGGAATGCTGGACTGGAGTCCGTCATTGAAAAGTAGCAAAGAGAACACATTTTGTGTTTGGTTCTGAATAGAATGGATAGCCAGTGTAGGGTATAGAGCTGTGGGGAGGTGTGCTCTGATCGTAGTACTCTAACGATGACCTGAGCAGCTCAGTATTTTTAAGTTTGTTAAGTTTCTGGAAAAGATATTGAGACGAAACAGACAGAACTAAGTTACAATAGTCCAGTTTGGAAAGTGCTAACAAACACACAAGTGTTTTAGTGGCATCAACTCAAAGGTATTTCAGAATGGGGCTGATGCGTCTCAGATCAAGATATGTAGCCTTGTATATGTTCACGAAATATTGGTGCATTATGAGAGCACTGTTCAGAGTAACACCTAGGTTTCGTAGTGACTGTGCGAATTTAATATTGATGTTGCTGATATATATCGTTTGAGGTAAAGGGTGTGAATGTGAAACTTTTTGTGTTGTGATCAACATGACCTCATTTTATCATCATTCATCTACAGCTTGTTACATGTCATCCATGATTTCACATCAGAAATTCACCTCTCTACCTCTTGGATGGTATAATTGGTAAGACACTCGATGATGCTCTATGACATCTATGAGCGGCTGATTGTATATAATGCCGAGAACATGTCCAATAACAGACCAATAACAGACACCTTGTGAACCACCACTACATAGATGAACATGGCTGGAGTGTATTCCTTTTGCAGATACAATGTGTGTCCTGTTAACTAGTTAAGGCTGTATTGTGAATGCCAAATATATGCTGGAGACGGTGAAGTAATATATCATGATCTATTGTGCCAAG
Organism: Unio pictorum; assembly: GCA_030141615.1. Lineage (NCBI taxonomy): Eukaryota > Metazoa > Mollusca > Bivalvia > Unionida > Unionidae > Unio > Unio pictorum. The sequence goes on from JARLTB010000180.1 coordinate 137,594, forward strand.
TGCTGCAAACAAATCAAAGCGGGTGAGAATTGAAATCTTTACGCTGTCTAACGCAGAGAAAATGTCCTTAGCTACTTTCAGAAGAGTAGTTTCAGTACTGTGGCAAGGGCGATATGCAGACTATACATTGCTAAAAAAAAACGTTTGAATTCAAATGAGATACAAGTTTGATTAGAACAATTGATTGGTGTATTTTTCCTAAGACTCTTAATATGAACGGCTCATTAGAAACCGTGCGGTAGTTTTTTAAATTGTTATAGTCGTATGATGGTTTTTTCAGCAGAGGCTTTACCATGGCAGTTTTTAGAAACTCCCTATGCGGGAGAGGTGTTAATACCATTATTCAGTGAAGGCAATATTGGATATAAGCACATAGGCAGCAGTTATTTTGGAATTGGATCATTTTCACATGACTTTGGTGCTCTCTTCATCACGATTGTCCGTACTGAATCCAAAGAGACACGTTCAATTGCTGATAAATGTTAACGATGAAATGCTGTATCGTAAATGTATGGTGGCGACGAGTCAATTTAAATTGTGTCCTTAAGCTTATCTCTAATCTTTTCTATTTTGTCAGGGAAGAAATTTGCAAACAGGTCCAGATGGTCTTCTACAAAGAAGATAGCTGGAAGTGGTGTGCATTTATTCCTTGAAATTAGTATGTAAGTAATCTCGAAGAGCTCTTTGCAGCTTGAACACTCCGCGATCATAGTACTGTAGTGTATTAATATGGCTAAATGGACTTTGTGACGTTTTTCTTATCGGTTTCCTAGATTTGTAAGCAGTTCTCGATTTCTACTGCAGTAGGAGGTAAGCAAGATGTTAGATTTGTTTGGATGTCATACCTTAGTTTGGTTATATTTATCATACGGGGTTTCTCCTAGTAGCACAACAAGTTGGAAGGTTAGGGACTGATACGCCCATATGACATATACTGCTGAGGTAATCTCATGCAAGTTCGTAGGATACAAGTCTGGACCGTAGAATATTATACTCAGGTATATAAAAATTCTAACATGTGGGCACGTATAAGGGTGAGTTGGCTGGTTAACTGATTTTTAAGGTTGAAAACGAATGGAATCGAGGATTCATGTGTATTGGTTTCCAGGATACCCATAGAGAAAGTTGAAATCTCCACAAATAATCAGGCTGCCACATATCGAACTTGCATACTCCAGGAGATTCGGAAACTGCTCCAAAAAGAGAAATCAGTCAGCTTGTTTTTTTTATCAGCAGGAGGGCAATAGAGGCAGAAAACGTGGACTGACCATTGTTCCAGTGTGAGTGTTGTTTGGATTAGTGCAAACGATGTGTGGCAAAAACTGAAGGCTGTGTTGTGTTCAAGATATTTTATCATGGAATTCTTTGTGATGACAGCGATTCCAACTCCGCGAGAGTGGCGGGGAACGACGTGATGGAGTAACCGGTGGGTGTTAGATCCGCTCACTTCGGCTCATCGCCTGATCTTTTTAGCAATGTTTCTGTCAGGAAGAAGACGTCGATATTCTGATCGTTGATTAAATCAACTATTTCTATGCCCTTTTTAGGTGGTCGTACTGATTGTGCGTTGAATAATGCAATACGCTAACTGAGCTCCTAAGTCACTATGATTCAGAAAGTTCCATACAATCATTTATTTGTGTTTTCTTCCAATTTCAACCTGCACCTATTGGTCCGGATATTTGTGTTACATACATGAATATATTGGCAACACGATCTTTTAAATGACTGTACCCATTTCACCTAGATTACATTAGACCAAAGGAATGCATTCCCGTTAATAGATCATATAACCTTTGCTACTGTTTCGAGCAAAGATAGTATTAGATGCACATCAGGCATTCAGATTTGTTATATACAATTTGACTCCGAGTGCACGATGTAAAAGTTAAGACATAGATACTGTTGCTGCGATTACCAAACTGTTTTTTCAAGTTTGCTAGATGTAAGCTTACTTCCATCTCATTAATAGGCGCCCTCTAGTCGCAAATAAAGGACTGCATGAATATAACGATATAAGTATAATGAGCAGCACCGACCATGTATATACAGGAGATGTCTACATTTGAGTCTCAGTATCCTAAGTAACATATTATAAGGGGCCCCAAATGACCGAGTGGTCTAAAGCGCTTTCCGATACGGATCACTGCCATCTCACTTCTGTCTGCGTGGGTTCGAGTCTAAGATTTGGCTAATGCAGTTATGTGAGAAAGCTTGCCAGTAGCTTTTCGTGGGCCGTTGGTTCTTTCCGGAGGTTGTCCCGTGTTCTACCTCCAACAATAATACTGGCCGCCATGTATAGCCTATCGTGTGCTGAAAATAGCGTTAAACCCTACAACAACAACAACAACAGCACATTATAGCAAAACTAACTGCCGTTGAAGAACGTCTAAATAATTTGGTATCCGACACATGTTTGCAAATTTTGGAAGCGCGTCCTTTGTAGCAATATATGCCTAAATGCGATATGTTGGCAAATACAAGTCCAGTTCTTCGTCTAAGGTACGCAACCATACGAACTTCTTGAAATATGCTATTCCGATATTGGGAGGAATCGTTCTGGTGCATATACAGTATGGATGATCTTAGAAGATTTCAAGCACTGGGCTGGAAACTAATAACCAAGGAAACGTTATTCCTGGCTGTATATTTCAAGAGGGTTTCTCTATCGAAACGTCAACTTGTTTAATGTTTCACCTTCTATATATTATCCTTCCTATGTGTCCAATTGAGCTGTATGAATCTATGCATTAAGTAGCCGCATTAGAGCAGGTGGATTTTGGTCCGAACACACCAGCTGTAGGAACAATGTCTTAATTAGGTAATTTGCTTGGTATCTAGTCAAAAGAGGATAATTGGAAGAATAACTGAGTTAGACCATAGGTCATCTAAGAGTATTCAAGATGAGGTTGTGCATTGGCAAATGTAACAAAATATGTTAAAATGTGGCACAAATAGTATATAGGAATGGAAGGCTTCGACAGTCTCCATGTTTTGGATGATAATCTATTTTTAATATTACAGATCAACCGTTAACCTTTCAACTCCGCAATGGTATGGTAATTATGTAATTTTGACAAAATCTATTCTGTACATTGTGTTAAAAAAAACAACCTTTCAATCCTTTAAATATATATATATATATATATATATATATATATATATATATATATATATATATATATATATATATATATATACATATATATATATAAACCGGTATATTTTAGACCGAAAGCTCTAATAAATGTTTATTTCGTTTTGCATTTGGTTGAAAGTTTAATACATACATATATATATATATATATATATATATATATATATATATATATATATATATATATATATATGCATTTTTTAGCTTTCTCCGTATACTCAAGGTACGAGTGTCTACATTAGTGAAAAGAAGATTCATAGATAATCTCAAATGTGTAATGCCTGAATACCGAAGTTATACAACGGGATGAATAATATCCAGCGAATATTTTTTTCAATGTGCAACGATGTATTGTTTATTTTATGAAACATGTTGAATAATGTCTAGCTTCTACAAGTCTAGTTTGATTTTTATAACAATAAGGAAAAAAGTAGACATAGTTTCGTGAATCATTGCTCCGACTCAACACCTTTCACTTGTTGCGTGCAATAAATTACATATGGGTCATTATATTGCCAGTAAGAGACTCTAGTTGCATTACATATGAATAATTATATAAAACAGTATCATACTCTACTTGAATAACATATGAATAATTATATAACCAGAAACAGACTCTAGTTGAATTACATATGGATATTTATATAACCAGTAACATACTATAGTGCAATTACATATGGATTATTATATAACCTGTAAAATATTCTAGTGGAATTACATATGGATAATTATATATCCAGTAATAGACTATAGTGGAATTACATATGGATAATTATATAACCTGTAACATATTCTAGTGGAATTACATATGGATAATTATATAACCTGTAACATATTCTAGTGGAATTACATATGGATAATTATATATCCAGTAAGATACTTGATTTGAATTACATATGACTATCTATATAACCAGTAACAGACTCTAGCTGACTTAAATATCGGTAATTATATAACCAGTTACAGACTCTAGTTGAATTAGATATGGATGATTATAACATTTAAAAGAAACTATAGTTCACACAAAGCTTGTCTTCCAAATCATGGAAATATTTGACATAAACAACACATCGTTTTCAACACTAGACTTCAAAGGAATATCAGTGTGATGATACATTGTTTACCAATGCCAGCTTATACGCGAAGTATTCATTGATGTCAATGAGAATACTTACAATATTCCCAGCTAACGTGTGCAAATTGTACCATTAAGCAATTCAATGTTTAGATATTCATGTTCATAATGAAAAAAGGATATAGAAATTCTAGATTCACATTACTATATATGTGACCGGATATTTACATTTTCTAATTTGTAAATACTGTAGACAATGACATTGATACATTGTATTTATAGTCGGTAATTCATCACATAAAAAGAAATGTTTACTCACTGGATCTATGTTGAATCGCAAACATGACTGGACTACTTCCTGTACCTTGTAACATGTTAACTTCCTTGTTTGTCAACAAATATATGTAGCTGAAAATATCCCTTTCATAGAAAACGAAGGGCATTAAAAGAACTCTAAACGTCATCGAACTAACCATACTTCAGAATGGATAGGGGACATGTTTGCTCTCGATTCAGCACTCATTTGGCCGGCCTGCTGTCATGGGTTTAACATTGAACGTTCGAGATTCGGAAGAAATTATAATTGCCTATCCAATATTATTGGTCGCTTTGACATGTTCTTGTTTGATCACCTTAAACATATTATTATTATTGTTATTATTATTATTATTATTATTATTATTATTATTATTATTATTATTATTATTCATTTATTCATTCATCAAATGATATCACAATACTGACAACATAACAAACCCCAAGCGATTAATTTGCATCTAAATCAAAGCAACGCAACAATTAATTACCGCTGACAAAAAGTATAAATTCCCCTGTTACATTCCTTGTTCTGGTGGCATAATACTTTCCTGTGTCCTGGAAGGAAACGTTTTGAAGATTAATGGACAAGTCGAGGGAGTTTGGTAAGCTTGTTCTTCCTCCTGTGTTGGATACGTACATTCTCTGCTTATACTCTGCAACAATATTGACCTGACAATAGCCGTCTTCGGCTGCATTCAAAGCCAACATTTTCTTCTCTTGCTTAGTTTCTCCAGCAATCGGAAGAAAGAATACTTCTATGTCTTCTTTACACGTACCTTCCAGATTCCAATAATCCGTCGAAAACGGTAGAGTTGATCCCGTTTTAGCAGATAGTGTTCGCCCTTGAAAGATCGATAACAGATATGTTTAGCTTGTACCTTTTCCGATCGGGAAATAATATTCTCAGAAGATTGTTATATTGTCCAATTTCATTTCGGCCATACATTTTATTATTGCTTTCAATATTTAAAAAGAAAAATTCAGATTCGAGTTGTGACATTATTTATTTTAATTAATCCAAGCAACATGTTTGATAATATTCCTATTATAAATATGTAATATGTGGGGAACAAATACAAACGTTACAGCTCTGTGTATTTTCGTACATAAGTTAAACATAATGATGACTATTTGATTCACCATTAAAAAAAGAAGCGGATGATAAAAGACCTTAATCACATAAACATGATATATATATATATATATATATATATATATATATATATATATATATATATATATATATATATATATATATATATATATATATATAAATGAATATATCACCCTTGGAGAATTCACGCAATGATAAGGCGCTGAATTATAAAACTATCACAATATAATAATCACAAAAATAGCAGCACCATGTTATATTCTGATGTGCAATAGTTATTTTCTTCGATAGCTTTTACACGATACTGAGTACAATAATGCACCCATAAATGTTAAAGGTGACTCCAGGAGAGTCGTTTAAGGTATGAACAATGGAGCAAGAAACTTATTAGGACAATTGGCGGATGAATGTTAGGCACGCACAATGTAAGTAACTCACAAACTACTCGCCCTCCATACGTATAGCAGAGCAGAACAATATGCATATGGACATTGTACACCACTGTACTTAATCTGTGACACCAAAGTACTAAAACTTGAAATTGTCCTGTGTCCTTATGTTACGCGACTAAAGGAGACACTCTTTCCTATTCCTGTAAGGTGGTATACGAACTCTACTACATCTTCGGTGTACTGGGGCAGGTGGAGACTAGGTATTTCTTGAAGATAAGACATCTGACCGAGGTTTGGTGTCCTCCATGCTCTCTGACGGTGTATTTACCGAAGACCAAGTCTCTGATCCAGAAGTTGTAAGAACACTCTCCGTCGGGTTAGAGTGGTTGCTGTAAACGGTGGTTGGGAGTCCGAATGTCTCATTGGGAACTGACTGCGTGTTTCTGAGTCTGCTAACCCGTGGCTAGGGATATGGTCTGTAAGCATGCATGGCAAGAGAATTTGTATAACATTCCACTTCTGATTCTGAGTGTTCTGGCTGATTTAAGAGTCGCTGGACAAGTCTTGAGCATTGGGACCTAGGATTACTGGAGCTGATTGAGGTGTGATCTTTCAGGACCTTCTGCACCATGAGAGATAGGGGAAGGTGGAATTACGTTTAAGAGTAGCATGAGTTTCCTGTGAAGGGTTCTCTGTTTTCCTTTACTATTTTCTCGCTGTACCCTGAAGACTGGTATGTCATGGTTGGAAATCTCTTTATCTATATAAGGATGTTGCTCCCAGTGGTCGGTCAATTTATGTCTTCCCGGAATGCAACTTTCTTAGCGAGTACACGGTAGCTGACGTAAAGCTTGGAGGCTCAAACCTTTCGGTCGTATACATCATTGTTACCTGTAACCTATTTCCTGGCCTATTCAGCAGTAGTTCTTTAAACATAAAGCAAGTGGTTTTGATGGTTCTGCATATAACTTGGCATCACCTTTGGCGGCATTGGGGCCTAAACTATTGGTCCGATGCACTATTTCCAGTCCAAGATCAGGTTGGCGTCCAGTATTCCGAAACATTTTAACAGGGTTGGTTCAAACGCCCACCTGAACCGTTCCTCGTGTGGTGATATGGACTAGTACGAGATTTCGCTTCTCCCACCCATTGCATAATTAATTTATCACTGAACGTCTGACGTTCAGGTTTTGATGGCTGTGAAGTCTTTGAGGGAAAGATTACAAATAAATGAAATTATCATACAGGGCTTTCTCTTGGCTGGCTGGCTGGCTACAAAATAAAACAACTTAAGCAAATTGCATAGTTCCTTTATCATTGAACGTTTGAAGTTCCGGCCAAGGTGGCTGTGGAGCCTTTCAGGGAAAGATTAAAAATTAAATGAAGTTCTCGTCCAGGGATTTGTCTTGGTCGGCTGGCTGCAGAAGAGAACAACTTTAGCATATTTGGGGAAATGTTATGTGATCACAACAATACGCTAGAAGCCACTCTTACACCTTTCAAGTGATAAGAAGACCATGCACACCAGCTCCATTGGATGTATTGGCTGTATTGAGATTAATTCGACAATCGAAATAGGTCACTTTATCAAGATGCAGCGAGTACAGTGCTCAGTGGGGGATGCAAGATTCTTCTCTAACCCGGGCCAGTAATAGAGCTGCAGTGCACGCATCAGACACTTGTCCTTGCCCTGTCAGCACACATCGTCATGGATGCTTTACGAAATAATGTTCTAAAATGTACGACTTTCTATTTATCATTATTACAGCAGACGTAAATTCTAACTGAAGGTCCCGTAATATAATGCATATTGAGAACTACAGAGTAAACTCTCCACATGAACATATAAACGCTCATTTCTATACCTGTCAGAGAACTGGACACATATACACATGCAAAATATCTATACAGCTATTGATGTATTTAACACCATATAAAGTTATTATACCACTAGGCTTACGAATGTGTCAATACAACCCACATTTACGTATTGGTGAATATTAGCTACTCTAAGCAGTGAGTATGAGTGTTTGTATTTCTATAACTATTTCGTTCTTTCGTGGAGCAGCAGAGAGGACGAATCAGACAACTTTATAGAAGCATCTATTTGGCAAACCAAGGCTTCCTCGAAAATCGAAAAACAAAAGTTTCCTTTGGAGACGTAAAGTCGTTGTCGCGCTCTCTCTGCTGCTATGGGGGTAAAAATCTTTTAACGATGAAAATCCTTTACGATTTCACAAACAGGCTAATATGTAAAGCCTCACCTCGTAAATCAATTAGATTATTGGACTGATCAGTGAGTTTGAAATTAATTCTCGTTAACGAATCATTATGACATTGCATATACACTGGATTAATTGGATCATCAATGATTAAAAATCCGGGTGGAGCTCTTGGTGCAAATGAGTATAAAATATATCCCTGCTGGGCTTAATTTGATCTTTCGAGATTTACTTGGTAACTTCCTTCGATAACATCACATACTAAATTCACTGCAATTACCGAGGATATATAATTTTTGAAACCCCATTAAATGATCTTTTAGAATCGTGCATACCAAACGATTTGATAGTGGCAAGTAGAAAGATCGTCAGAGACACACTTCAGATGAAGTTATTTAATACGCATAAAGAAACATTTGCAACACTTCCAGTGCCATTGTTTTATAGACCCAAGGATACACGAAGACAAAATATCGAAGTTGATATTCCAGGCCTGACAGAGAAGCAGATTTTAGTGTTAAATGATATTGAGTTGGTTGATATCAGTGTTGTCGAAGATGCATTGGTTGCTGAGATATCCCCATGGAAGCTAGGATACGTAGCGACGATACATTCTTCGCAGGGGTTGACTATATCCGATACAATTGTTTGGATCATACTTAATCGCATCGAGTGGTCGAATTTAGTTTATCTTGCGGTGTCCAGAGTACGAAGAATAAATCAACTTCGAAAAGTTGTTTTAGACTATAATGACACTACAATAAGTGATATTGTCAGCTATGATATAATCAGGAAAAAAACTATATGGTTATAAACAACAAGAAAATATTTTTAAAAAATTAGACATTGATGCAGAATTTATAATTACACTGAAACAACAACAGAATAATCACTGCGCGAGTTGCAATTGTATAATGCGTTGGTGTTGGTCGGACAAAGACCCAGCCAATTTACCGTAGACAGAAAAAAATAGCAGTGTTGGTCATACCAGAGATAATGTGATGCTGACTTGTCTTGAATGCAACAGACGCAGAGGTGCTAGTTAAGACCACGCGGCGGTAATTGAGTATCCTCGGGTATCACTTATAGTTATTCCCGAGTAAATCCTTGCTGAGGAGCAGTTGAATCCAACCTATAGACCGGCTGTCAACCCGAGGATCGTGTTATGCTAGATATTTTATGTGCAGTAACACTCCAAATAGGATCAGTAGCTTCTTTTTGCCACCTTCAAGCTCTCCTGGTTCATATAAATATCTAACAGTGACATTGCCGAGTATTGGTTGTTTTGAAAAATCATTTTGCGGTTTTACAGGTATATACTTCTTTTTAATCGCGTTGTTAGGTTTCATATTAATTGTTCGAGTAATCTCATTATTCAGCGTGGTAATTACGCCTGGTAATCTCTTGACCCATTCACGAGATCGTTTATCCTGAATAAATTCCTTCGTGAATTGATATCCAAATAACCGCTCAGCAAGTGTCCGATTAAATCCTTCAACAATTGCCTGATCGCGATGTAATGCAGTATGTCCTCGTCTGATGGTGACATTATGACGCTTCATTGTTGATAACACTGCACCCTGAAATTCCTTGCCAGGATCAACTTGCAATAGATTTGGCCAATGCATATGACCTCGTCGATAAATCCTTTCAAACGCAGAAACCACTTCAGCTGGTGACTTCGTCTTTAGAGGTTCTGCTTGTTTGTATCGACTCGCAACATCAACTACGGTTAGCGCATACTTGTAAACACCATCATGCGGCAGAAAAAATATATCGGCCTGATGAACCTCATTAACGACGCTGACATCAAAATGCGAGAAGTTAATTTGTTTAGGCGGTGGTAAATAAATTTGCCTTATTGCCTGTTTGGATAACCAATCCGCTGCTGTACTATTTTTCACCTTTGCGGCGCTAGCGAGTTTACTAATTGCTTATTTACCCCTCCAGTATCCTCTTGGAGAATAATAAATAGATTCCATAATGTTATTAATTACCAGCACCCAACATCAATTTACTTTTCATCGCCGATTTTATCAACCATGAAGCCAACTTTTCTTTGAAGGATTTATCAGTGATAGAATACAACACATGAATTAATTTCACATCTGCGATATGTCTATGTTGCAGATTACTGCTTTTATAAGCAACATCATGAGCGTGACACGCCTTATCAATGACGTTTATTGGGTTTTTACCGAGTCGAGGTTGGTTTTGATCATCGAGTCTGATATCGAGTCTAGTCCCGGGTCCACAATAACTATTCCCTGGAAGATGTTTTTCTCCTGGATATTTTGCTCATGGTGTTCCTGGGAGTTTTACTAACTTGGCTGCAATATCACCTCCTCTTTTTTATAAAAAACATCTCCAGCTTTCATGGAAACAAATCTAAATATTTTGGTACCACATTGTACACACCTAACAGCAAGTGCTGATCTGTTATTTTTAGTTGTAATCGTCGTCAAGTCGTTTGTGCTAGTACGCTTCTTACATTTCACACAATATAGATCCATAATTTATTTATAATAACATGAATGTAATTGAATTTTCGGTGACAAAAACACGAGAACCAGTTAAGCATCATGCAGCGCTACCAAAATTCTATTGCATGATTATAATCGGACGATCTAGAATGGCAAAACAAAACTGCTACTTAATTTGATAACGAGCTGGATGAAATGGGACAAGTTGTATTTAGTAGCCCCGAGTGTAGACGATCAACGATGTTACGAGGTGTTAAAGGATTTTAACGAGAAAGCAAAATCGGAAATCGATGAGGATATTATTGAGTTTATAACCGATATCGAGGAATCACCGAGCATTGATGTTATTGATGGAAGTATTAACAATTTAGTCGTATATGATAATGTGATGCTAGACAATCAAAAAATATCCCGCTAGGAAATTTTCCAGAGGTAGGCATAAAAATACCGATGTGATATATGTCACTCAACGATACACAAATACCAAAAGTGATCAGAGATAACTGCAATATTCTTGTTGTATTCAATGGACTTGGTGCAGTGGAGATATGGATTATAATCTCTTTAGAAATATCTTTAGTCACGCTCAGTCAATCCCACATGGATTTGTAACGATAAATTTGCATGATCCTATATTAAGATATCGTATCGGACTTGATCAAATATTCGGTTGAAATAGTAAAAAGATTTTACCCCCATAGCAGCAGAGAGAGCGCGACAACGACTTTGCGTCTCCAAAGGAAACTTTTTTTGTCGATTTTGGAGGAAGCCTTGGTTTGCCAAACAGACGCTTCTATAAAGTTGTCCTATTCGCCCTCTCTGCTGCTCGTGGTTACTATTTCTTACTTACCAGCCGATTGTTTCAATACACAGAAGAGAAGAAAATATCCACAGTGTACAAAATGTAAATACATCATAAAATAGATGCTGTCTAATCAGAAGCAAAGAACAGTCAGACCTGTGAACAATTGAAAGACTTTTAAGTAAATGTAACAATCATCTGACTTACGTTAAAAAAGGAAATCTCCATTTCCTTTAAAACGAATCCTTTCTCTATCCATAAGATAAACAACTGTCCTTAGAAAACAATGTACTATATGACTCAGTTGCTTTGTAGGATTTTATAAATTAAAGATAAATCAAGACTATTTTGAAATTGTGTCACATTTTAGACTCTTTTATAATTTCTCCTGTTTAGTTTAGAAACGTTACGTTTAAGAGAGCTCGTAGCTATGTAGAATTGTGTTTATCCATCCCATCAACCTTTTATATTGTCTGGCAAACAATATTTGAATATTACGTATTTTGCTTTGTATAGATATGAAATGTTATTTGCAAAATAGTTTGCTTATATTTGAACAGCAATGTAATGATTATTAAAAAAAATTCTTGCTTTCAAATAGGAGCAGAACATCCCTTTTTTGGGTCGAAACTTCAATTAAGACTTCAATAACAACACCAATTATTCTGCATCGCAATTAATTTACTTCTTGCTGGAATGGACAAACGTATCAGTGTAAATACATTTCATACTGGCGTGATTAAATTACAACTGGTCTTACGAATATCATTACAATGCCTATTTACCACCCTGGGAAAATGAACCATAATTATTTCGCAATACGCGGTCGCAACTAATTACATGGGAACTTTACAACCCTAGCGAACAAATTGCTTTCACACGGTGACTTTGCATTTGTATTCATCGAATGAAAAATGTTTTAAAGACAGCTCAATGTGTTGCGTGTTTCGATTGTAAGATACAACAATGACATTGCAATACGGCTGCAACATTCTCAATCACAAAACAATGTACCAAATGTTACTTTCATTAACGTTCCTGTCAATAAATCATATTTTACAAACTATTGTTGATTGAGACATCTGTAATCATACAAAGATAATCATAAATCAGTGGATGAATGGCTTGGTGCCAATCATTGTCCTCTATTTCTAAGAACGTTTAGGGAATAAACTATGTAAACTGTAAGGTTATTCTACGACCAGACACTACAACTAATTTATGTGCAATCCCATAATGACCACAACGCAAACATCTGATTTCACACTTTGTTTTTATTCTTGCTTCAAGATTTCTAACTAAACCTTCTCGTGCAGAATGTTAGCACATCACGTCATGCAGTATAAACATGCACCAAATACCCAATGCAAAATGTCTATCTAAATGTATGATGCCATAAGGTCTCGTGAATGGTCTATGTTTTGACATCATCTCTTAGAAACTGGTTGGTTAATAGGGCTGAGACATATGTTTCAAATTCTTTTACATATGACGTGAATGCAAATAGAACGAAAATTAGGCTGTGTTACAATATATGCATTACTTATTATGAGGCAGATTTATTGGAGGGGGATATAAAATATACCATTAAGACATTTTATAATCATACATAGACCTCATAATCAGGGTTGGTAATACCAAGACTTTCAAATCAGGAAAACAAGGCTCCAGAGTAAGAGATATGATAATCTATATTTCCGTTCATGCACTTGCGTTACGTCTACAACACAATTGAACGCTCCTTGCAAAATAGGGGACAAGCCCATCTCACCGTTGGATGTCAGTTTTATATGGGTAAAATGAATATTTCGTCATATCGTCTGTGTACTATTGGCTGCAGAGGAGCCGCTACTCATGTTCCCAAACAAATGATGCAAAATGTTTCCAGACAGTATGTACAGAAACTTTCCAGACAAAAGCAATTGAGGTTTAATTAGGGTCGATAAAATGCATTGCAGCGCCACCTTCACGCCATATAGCATCACTATCGTCACCTTTACTCATAAGTACAATCGTAACCTTCATGATATTTCTACAAAATCCAAAAAATATCTAACAGTGGAATTGCACATGAAAATCACCTACAATAATCACTGAACATTAATTGACGCGTTCTAAAACCTAAGTTATAATATGGGTTGTCATGAATCACTGGCCACAGATCAGCGTCCTCGGTGTCGGCATCTCTCTTGGTCGTCTTACAATATTAGGTCTATCATCAGGATGGTCAACATTATCATCGGCAAACATTAGAGACGGACCAATTTATATTGTATAATCATCTGAATATTTGTCTAGACCTAATAGTGTTGTAACAACGTCAAAATTATCCTGAATTGTTTTTATTTCTCTTCCATCAAACATATATACAGCACTTATGAATGACGGCATACTACAATTATTAACAAAAAGATTCTACTTTGAATCCTGAACATACCATTCGATTCTTCCACGCTGATTTTGCTGTCGTGCTTTATAAGAATAATATTTATAATCATGCATAAACTCATTCATAAGAACTTTTGCGTCAATGCCAAATGCTGGATCAGATATACGTTTAAACATTTTCATTATAATTATTATAGTCTAACACGAAAACTACTTTCAGTTTTAAAATCTGCATTTATATTTGGTCTGCTTCATTATTCAACTCTGTTATCATTTTTATTTGCGCCTTGATTTATATTTTTGCTGACATCTGCAGGCATCACTTCAGTACTGAGAAATTTTACTGGACGTGCTTTCCGTCGTATTATTCGTGCTAGTCTATCCTTGTTTGCTGAGAATGCTTTACGGGCAGCTGTACAAATATCTGTATCACGAATAATGTCAATAGCTTTCATTACTAGTTGTTTTGCAATCGGTATTACTTTTGGAGCTGTTCTTCTATAAAACCTGAACATGACCATGTGCATCACCGTAGATAGCTTTGTATATTGGAAATCGCGAATGTATCACCCTGACCATGATCGGACTACGTTGAGAATTATGTAATATCATCTTATTGGGTTTTTATTTATTTAATCACAGTGAGAATCATCCATGATTTCATCAATATGAGACCGATAAACATTAATATTCATCATAGCGGCAGCAAATATTCGTTTACAAATATCAGCTGCCTTATTAATGATTTCTGAAGAAATATTTCTAGCACGTTTTACGCCAATCAGAATTTCTAATCCCTCAACATCGGCAAGGACATTGTTAGGACAATAAATAAGACCACTTCCTCGAGTAGAAATGCAACTTTTAGTAGCTCCGGTAGGATCCTGATCTTTGTATATTTTTTCTTCGACTTCTTTAAATTTAAAAAAATCTGGATCATTCATATCGGCTTGTTCAGTTTTAAAAAAGACCTATAAAAATCTGAAACCCATATATCTTGGTCCATACGTTTTAAAATAAATAAGTCTTCCTTTATATGAGTTTACTATGTGTTTGGCTTTTATTCGGCTCTTATACATAACATCAATAACATTATATTTAAATTTAACTTTAATCCCATCAAGTTGTTGTTGTTGAGAATTAGTTTGAGGAAGTGAAAGAGTTTGAGAAGTTAGAATTTCAGGCAATTGTCGTCGTTTAGAGGCTGGTTTAGTAGAATGTGATTCAGAAAGTGGAATTTGCAGAGAGTCAACTTCGTTACTTTGTCTAAACTTTTGTTTATTAATTCCATTTTCGTCAACCTACTTTTGCTGAAAATTTATCAAATTCTTCGATATTATTTTTGTTAATATTAGCAGCATTCTGATAAATTTGAAAAATTGTGTTACGATATTCGCCATTTGAGAATTTTCTCTAGCTAATCTAGTTGTATAGGATTCCATAGCAGGCGCCATTATTGATATATCAATAATAATTTAATAACACACACATTTTAAGCAGCAGAGTCGGCGCGACCTCAATGAAACGCCCGGGTAGGTAAAGAAAACATACATACAAGTTTTTTCCAAAAAAAACACTAACGATTAAAGATGAAGTAACAAAATAAACTAACCCAATTAGAGAAACTCTCGATCAGTTAGAGACTTTGGTTTAGCGTTATTGACCTTGTATTTCTCATTTTGGTGGGAAGCTTTATAATATTTTTTATTCTTTCTGTTCCCCTTGTTAATGCTATAAAGCTGTTTGGTCTGGAATGAAAAGTCGTATAACTTATAAAGGTATGACATAAATTTAAAATACGCAATGAAATGGTATACAAAATATGCCGCCTTTATCAATCATGATTGATACAAAATTGTTATCTGGGTATTCATCATCGGAAACACAAGTGTAAAATGTTTCAGAAAGTCTGTATCTGTTATGAAGTGTATCCAATCCATAATTATCTTCTTTTGAAACCATTTTGAAACATATTTTGGATACTTGCAATATTATTTTCTTGCATAAAATTTAATTAATTGTAGAGAAAATGTAATCAATCAGCTTTATTCAAGATATATGTTAAAGATTAAAAAAAGAAAATGACATCTAACCTGTTATTAAGTGTTCGACCTACTTTGCCAGGACAGTTATTGCATGTAAATGTATAAATCACTTTATAACGCCATTTAAAAATCTAGCTGATGGATAGGACAACATGAAGGATAAATACGTTTGTTTAGGGAAGTTGCTATGCATTAAGGCACACATTTTGTCCATATATTTCGTAATTATTTTCGATTAAACTCTGCTTGTATTTTAGACCTTGTATTTTGTTTTTAAAATTACTTTCCACAATCTCCGCTGAATTCACTTAGTAAAGATATGTTAGAAACTCAAACAAATCCTAAATTTGCAGACATATGTATATCGGAATTCATTATTGACCATAGCGTTATAAAACATGTTTTGATAATATTCACATTTTATTCAGATATTGATGCAAATATGTGTTCTGTATATATAGAGGGATACAAAATATTTCTTTTGTATTTTCTGCCAGATTTGTTTTCACATCCTGTATGCTGTTAAAATTACTAGTAATCCGATCCATGCATCATAATATGTTTGCAACCAAACAATTAACGTTGCAAATATTATTTTAAATCACACATGCCTTACAATTAGTACTGAAGGGGTAAATACCGACTTTGAAGTATTAGTTTTGGCAAAAAGTTTTTGCTCTGCTTCCTATAGCCGATGAGACTAGTTTAGCAGGATTGTTTAACACATTAATATGTCTCCAACTGTGCATAGATTCCTTAGATCAAGTTTCCTCCCAGTAAACAAAATTATAGACAACCAAGAAAATCCGTATTCATCAATGTTGTGAATATGTCTGCAAATAAATAGATATGTCATAACAATATTGTAAATAAAACTATTTACTATGATGCATTAAATTCAGTTCGTACAATTAGGTGCAATATGCTCTGTAAGTGGACATTTAAGCTAACAATATATTCATCAATCAGCACGAATCTCGAAGAGATCATAGACTATTGCATTTTCTACTTGTAACAGAATTGTTACCGAGTGGATGGTGGATTAAATGAACAACACAAACACAATATGTGAATGATAATGTAAATTTATTAAATAAATTATTAATGAAAAATAATGATGTATCAACACAATAACTCATGCATTCAACCCACAATCACACCTCACAACCATTCACAATTCAAAAATAAATTACATATTAATACAAAATAAACACAGATCCAAGGAATCTCCTGGACTAAACACAGATCCAAGGAACTTCCTGGACTACACAAATGTTTCAAATAAAATGGAGTCTTTACAAAAGTTGCATAAACGCAAGTATAAATTGCGATAACAAATACAAACATCAAACTATACTATCGCACGTATGGATTGCGACAACAAGTACAAACATCTACATGTATTTTATCAAGTTGCTAACTGTTATTGAGATTCATGTAATCCCTTGAAATACTACTGTGATTCAAAATAACTATGTGTAAATATAACAATGTATTCAATTGTAACTACAATTGCAACACACACATGCGTCTAGACCCTATACAACCGTACGATTCACCAACTGTTGAATCACCGCCCAGCTTCTCCGAATACCTAGGGTTGACCCAATACTTTTATCGGCCACTTGCCCTTCACAGATCCACAACAGTTATACGTACAGACAGCATACAGCATCTACTAGAATCATCGGTTCCAAACACCTAGATGCTATCCCGGACGTTTACACCTATAGACAGCTCCGACACTCGGACATTTAGACTTCTAGATTTCCGGATATTTACACATCACGACAGACGTAGACGGACAGACAATCCGACAGACAGACAGTCCGAAATCTCAATTTGATCGCACAATTAAACAGCATAATCACGGCACAATCAATCACATTCAGCTACAATTCAGAGACGTTCAGAGACGTTCAGCTACAATTCAGCTACAATAAAGAAACCAAACTAATAATAGTTGTTTCTAAAACAATCTAAAACTTAGATTACGCTATTGCATTTAAAGTCTAATAGTGACTAGTAATTCCAAATATTCAACGTTTTAAATATGCATTGTAATAAAGGCATCATTACATGAAATGATAAACTGAATAAAATTCACAATAAAACGAAATATAAATTTAACACTCACCCTTTTAGCTGGAGAAACAATGACGAGCTATCTCTCCTTTGATAAGATACTTTTGGACTCGTAATTTATCAGAATTATTCTGCCTTATATATCCTTAAATAGGTGAGCAGAATTCACGGCAAACTTCCCGTGCACCCCGTGATTCTAATGTTCCTGACTTCAAGTGATTTGTAGTCAGGCACATGCAAATCGCTACACGTCACTTACCTTGAAAAACACTTTTTCACCCCAGGTAACGCATGTACGACGAAACAAAAAAAATGGTGAAATTGGTTTGTAATTCAAGAAGAAATAAATTCAATTTTGGCCTAATTCTGTGACATCTACCAGCCAGTTAATCTGATAACATTGGAACACCACAAGACAAAATCACAATTAAATGAATCAATGGTAATGGACCAAAGGCGTATAGTGTAGTCTAGCTAAACAAACAAAATATTCTTGGCCGATGTTTACAAGGTATTGACAAAAAAAGATAACAAAACTAAACAAACCTTTAAGTGGGTAAGTGCACTGCATACGTATTCCAAACACAAAGACACACAGACACACATACATGCATGCATGCATACATACATACATACATACATACATACATACATACATACATACATACATACATACATACATACATATATACATACATACATACATACATACATACATACATACATACATACATACATACATACATACATACATACATACATACATACATACATACATAAATACATACATACATACATATACGTATATATATATATATATATATATATATATATATATATATATATATATACGCAATTATGTTTCCGGATCTGGTAGCTACAACATCTTAGGTAGCTGAAAATGTTGTTGACCGACTGTGAATGACGTTTAGAGGCGTGCATCTGTGATGCAGAATGGAGAAGTGGATTTTTATCAGGAAAAGTACACTTTTGAGTCGCCATTTCTTATCTTCATTGTTATCCTCATTTTAAATCCCTAGTATTATTGGATGATGAAGTACATGTAATATGTGGTTTACGATTAGATTTATTGTCTAAAGCATACGAAAAGATAATTCGATCATGGTACCCATTTTTATGGACTTGATATATTGTATTCTCATTGGATTAATAAAAGTATCAATCGGTAAGTGAATCTAAATAAGCACATAGTTGTGGTAACTCCAATGTTTAGTTAATACGTGTCCTGAAATATATACATCATGTTATGTTAAAAAGTCTTACTCGTATGTTTGTTTCCTCGGACAGTATTAACATTTAGTTTGTAAATTCTTAATTAGTTAAGTATTCAATTGGGGTATTTCAGAAGTGTTTGTCTTCCTTCGATTGTTCTTAATTATGTGCAGTTAGGGACTTGATTGCTGACATTGTTATGTCATTTATATTGTTTGTTTTTGCAAAAACATTCTCTGTGGTTTTAATACTTGAGTCTCATGGGAGTTTTATTCCCATTTAACGTTCGGTAAAGTAAACATGGGTCAGATTTAGAGACAAAACTATATTACACCCTGATCATTAAGGCTATTCCCTGCATTTCGTAAATTTTAACACCAATCATATTGACAATATTACGACCAATGCAATAATTTACTGAATAAACGTTTGTTTTTCTACTATATATAATACCCGTTATATAATCTATTTTCAGGAGATACCATTGGAGTGAATATAGGATCGGAGGTACATTTTGTGATCGATTTTCAAAACAACCCACTTGTTTGCGAAGAGTTAAACATATACTTCTCAGTACTTGACAGGGAATCACAATGGGATCGTACCATCATCTGGTTTTATGAAAATGGTGGCAAGTGTAGGGGCGTTGTCTCGGAAGACTATGAGCCGAGAATATCGTATCAAGCAATGAACTTACCCAGAAGAGTGACTTTTGTTCTTTCAAACGTTTCATCCTCGGACACCGGGAAGTATTATGCAAGAGCAGGACATACTATCTTGGGCGAAAGGATACTTTTTGTGACTGGTATTTACTTTTCAAATTTATTTAATACATATTAGATTCGGAAGATACATAAACGTATACAAAACATATAGTAAGATATAAAATTTATCGCTGAACACATATATCAGAATGAACAAAACAATGCATTATAATACATACAATGATCAAGACTATGGCATGCTTTTATGTAAATAATTACTTACGTTAAACATAATTGAAATATACTGGAACTGTAAAGATATCAAAATCACTGCATTTGGTTTTATGTTCACATGCGATAAACAAGTCTTCGAACTTCGAATAATACCATTGATACAATGCTTTACAGTGTGCGAAACATTAATGTATAATCTTTTACGTAGAAATGTATTATTATATATATATGACCAACGTTACACTATTTACACTAGTCTGAAATATGATTTTCAACCTGAAAATATGTTCAATGCAAGTAGATAAAAACTTTAAAACTTTAAGATGGTTTCAAATTTTTGTTTAGTTTAAAGATAAAATTGGTTTATTATAACGGTAACTACTTATTAACTTTACCATCAGTTTAACTATTATATATTTGACACTTTTATTTTTGTTATTGCAATTATTGTTACATAACATTCAATTATAAGATAATTAACGTTTTTCACTGATATAATACATATACAATAGGGTTCTTGCTCTGAATTACAAATTAAATTTAGTAAAATTTAGAGATTTTGTTTTGAATTTTAAAAAAATGTACACACATAATGCAATATTTTATTTTAAAGGTTCCTTCACTTTCACGTCATAAATATGTGCAAGTTAATTAACTTTATGTCCGTACATATGTTCAAACTCTCTTTTCTAATTCTTTCCTAGCTACATATTAACATAACAAAAACAAGACCGCGTAGGAGAAAGTGCTAGAGTACCGATTACGTCAAATCGGATACATTTGGACAATGACCAAAAATTATTAAAATGGACAAAATTGCACATTGTACCGGGGAAATGTTTAAAATCAAGACTTGAAGACATAACATACATGTTTTATGAACAAATATTATTTATGTATAGCAAATATGATTATAGATATAAAATTAAGATATTTCGAGGATGGGAAAATGAACAATACAAAGATTGTCTTGGTGAAATGTAACGGAAATGGTATAGCATTTGGGTGCTAACTAACAAACTTTTGCCATTAAAATAAATGATGTATCAAAACCACAGCTCAACCTATGACAGAAGGAGAACACGGTGTAGATACAAATGTTTTATGAAGTAGGGTAACATTAACCTTTTGCAAACTTAAAATGTTCGAGAATGTAACATGTATCCAAAATGGTGAAATTAAAAACGAAAGAGGTAAATCATGCGTAGTTCTTGAAATTCCAGAGGGATATAATCATATAAAAAAACATCACACGTAAACAAAACATTTACATCCCAAAAGAACACACGTAAACAAAACATTTACATTCCTAAACAGCACACGTAAACAAAACATTTACATCCCAAGACATCATACATTAACAAAACATTTACATTCCAAGACATCACACATTAACAAAACATTTACATTCCAAAACATCACACATTCACAAAACATTTATATTCAAAATCATCACACGTAAACAAAACATTTAATATTTACTTTAACTGATTATGAACATATCGTGTAAAGCTACTAGATATCAAGTACCAATTTATATTAAGAACAATAATATTCCACCTAATGTACCAACGTTTAGATCATTCTCTTTATTTTGATGTGCTGATACTGACAACTATTAAAAACAAAAGATCACAGTTCAACGTTGTGCGCATAAGTCTGTCATTTGTTTGGAATGCGTACGGTTCCTGAAAATAATTGATAAATAAATCTCTTCAACTCGTTAACCATTGTATTAATAAATTTATTTTTTAATGCCATTGGCTTCATACACCTAAATTTTCAATTATATGGTAACAAATTTTGTAGGAAATGAACCAACAAGTATCGCGACGTACACAGGTTGAGATTGTGTTAATTGCTGCTATGTATTTGCAGAATTATAATTATACCCCGGAAGGTGTTTCGGGTATTTTGCTCATGGAGTTCCATGGAATCGACCGAGCCCCACGGTAATATTGCCCCCGTCGATGATCCGTGACTAACTTTGCTCGTTAACGGATCCACTCACAAATGTATATTTTTTGTACCACAACTCGAGCATGTACCAGTGATAGCGAATTTGGTATCACATGCATTGGATTGTCAGTACCTGTGACCAGTTTGCATCGAACATAATATGAATTAACAAGTCTGTAATTCATTGATGTAATTGACTATTTATCAAGAAAAGACAAAATCTCTGTTAAACATCCGCTATTCCAAATTTCATACGTGCAATCATGTTTGATTGCTGCTCAACCTCGTAATGGGCTGGTTGAAATGGGACAAACATTATTTGGTTGCGCACTCTGCCTATATCATTAAAGATTTAAACGTAGCTGTGGGCGACGTCTAGGAACCCCGGTAAGCTTTATCGCTGAAGCACCGACGATCGATGATCTTGAACCCGGCAACATCAACCTTGTTGTGAACGACTATGTCATGTTAGAACAACATAAGCATACAGCAAGAATATTCGCATCGGTTTGTCATGAAAACACCGATAGCATCTACGTTACACAACGATCCACACAACTACCTAAAGTTATCAGAGACAACTTGACTTTTCTCGTGGTTTTTAAAAATGCTCACATGTAAAACCGCTTAAGAAACATACATGTCATTTGGTGCTTCGGCGATCTGTAACATGGTAAGCGTTAAACATTATTTGCACACTCGCAGCAACATCCCAATGAACCTATAACGATTAATTTTGCTGATCCCAGTTCACGGCATAGTAATGGCTATGATACTATTTTTGAACATATCGATACTTAAAGACGCTATAATGTGTACAAGCGACTTGAAACATTAAAACACACACACATATATATATGTGTGTGTGTGTGTGTGTGTGTGCGGTTAAACAATATCTGCAAGACCATCAACATGCATGCGAGGATTTGATTGCTCCCATTACCAAACTGATCGAACAATTCGCCGAGAAAACCGCGCCGACTCAAAACACTCCTCGAACAATTACCGTCAATGTGTGAGGTATATGTTGAATCTGATATACCACAAAAATCAGGGTAGCTCCTAAACCAGCAGATCAAGTTTTTAATTTTGGCGACGGCGAAGACATCATTGAACATTCCAAATTCAAATAGACAAACCTGCAATAATAGGACAACCTAAATTTACAGAACAAGGTTAAGAGAAAATCGTCTCCCAGGATTTATCAGTCGAGCAGCATTGTTAGATCGCTTCACAGACATATAAAAACACGAGAATGACGCTGAAACAGAGGGAGCTCGCGTTGACATCTATTTGAATAGACGATCTCTTACATTACTAAGAGTTGCTTAATATTTCCATTTATCACAGCAGTACCAGCGCTACTGGCATTGGGAAAAACCACGGAAATCGTAGCCACACAGCTGCGTTAGATGCCTTTGGAAATGCGGTAGACTGTTAGCCAAGCGAGTAACTGGTGGAAAGATCGAAGGTGTTTCACGCAATACAGTAAAAAGACGTGACATGGTCTCAAACTAGCATCACGAGGACGCGATGTTAGACACCAAAACACATTCTGGGATAGTAAGCGAACAAGCTGTGGTACTTATTTCAATCAGATCACGAAGCACATAATCATCAGAAAAAACTCAGAACGATCATGGATCCACCAATATCTGGTCAGGAAACTATTAATGACCTCGATGAATTATCATCATCGTCGATGTGTTCACTTCATACCGTAGCCGACCATTTCTCTTCCTTCTCGTCATCGACTGGATTATGACTCCGACCACCACTGGGCGGAGAAATGGGATCCAATGGACATTGTGTAGTCAACTTGAGGACCTGGACTTTGCCGATGCCCTAGCGCTCTTGTCCCACAGTCAGCAGCTAATGCAGGACAAGACAGACATACTGGCATCAACATCAGCACAGGTTGGCCTCAACATCAACAAAGACAAGACCAAGATCATCAAGATCAATTATATCAGTAACAACCCAGTCAAACTGCAGGGAAGTCTCATAGAAGAGGTGGAGTTCATTACGTACCTAGGAAGCATTATCAACCAGCAGGGTGGGACAGATGCAGATTTCAAGACAAGGATCGGAAAGGCGAGAGCAACTTTCATACAGCTCAAGAGCATCTGGAGCTCCAAACAAATTTCCTTGACTACCAAGATCAGACTGTTCAACTCCAACGTGAAGGCAGTCCTACTGTATGGAGCAGAGACCTGGAGAACCACTAAGTCCACAGTAAAGAGAGTTCAGACCTTCATAAAGAGCTGCCTAAGAAGAATTCTCCAGATCCGCTGACCAGACACCATCAGCAAAAACAAACTCTGGCAGAGAACCTCACAGCTTCCGGTAGAGGATGAGATCAAGAAGAGAAGGTAGGGTTGGATAGGATACACCCTATGTAAGCCGCCAATCAACATTACCAGACAGGCATTGAGGTGGAACCCTCAAGGCAAGAGGAGAAGGGGACGACCAAGAAATACCTGGCGACGCGACCTTGATACGGACGTCACTAAGATGGGACACACCTGGAGTCAGCTGAAGGAGATGGCACACGACAGAGCCTCTGGCGACCTATTATGGGCCGCCTATACCCCGGCAGGGGTGACGGGCAAAACTAACAAACTACGTAATAATTTCCGAAAACTCGATTACGTTTTCAAGGATTCACATGTCATTCAAGTACAACTCTCAGATATACATACGCAACTTGCAGATCATGTAGGAGTTCAATATACAATAACCTCGATGTCCAATGAGATTGGAGTCTTAGGTCCCTGACATAGAAAATAGGAAAACTTATGCGGCATCTTGAAAAGCCACAAAAAACACTTGCATCACTGACAACGCCGTGTCTGTGTTCAGCGCTGGGTTAGCAGCATGGGTTACCACGAATCAGAAAGACCGCCGTGGTCATAGGCGATGGCAGGTTGTCAGTTTTCAGTGCGGTTCCATTTAAATTTTATAACAATATTTCCATGGAGGCATTCGTCTGACAATCACTCTACAAGCACTTGGGAGTCGTAACTGAAGTGCTTAACGGCACCGATGAAATATTTATACTGATTCTGGACGATAAGACGATGAAATCAGCGACGTTTATACTTTGTAAGAAAGACTCCTCAATTAGTATTAGTGTGCATCATGATGTCTGAAATTTGATTTATAAGTTTTACGCTCGTTTATATATATATTGACAAGCATGTATTATCAAGCTGACAAAACAAAAATATAACCGGAGCAAAGTACGTGGTGTCCGTGGTCGTAGCATCGTATGCGGCCCGCTGACATTGGCGTGTTATACAATCTTTGCGAAATAACGATCAACGTGTGTACGTAAAATATTAGACTAATATTGTTGATCGTTGGGAACGGGGACACACACTATGGCATCGGTGATATCGCCGTCGCTCAAAGACGGCAAGTTATCGTGTGCATCGTGACGCACGCGTGTGCTCGAAAACAATGCCGAAACGATTTAACAGTAGGTAAATACACAGTGAATAATGGTGACCAGTTAACTAAAGTTATTGTTAAACAATGATTACTGCCACAATAACGTCGAGACCCGATCGTATCATCGCTAACAAAACGCTGCAGACAACGTCAATGGTATCGGTGTCAATGCGTTTGAATTCGAAATAGTATTACTGCACCAAACGGTCGCTCGCTTGAGATCGTTCGGACGCAATTAAGAGGTTTTTGCAGTTCGTTCGAAGACATTTGGGAGTTTACCCGCCACGAATTAAATAGTGTTTTCGTGGAAAAACAAATCCGACGGAACTGGAGCACATGTGCCCAACTGGAATGTCGTCGGACAAAAATTATACCTAAATTATTATAGAAGCAACAAAACGTAATAACAGCTATGATACGGATATTAAACACCTTTATTCGCTCCTAAATAATGAATATCCACATTATAAAACCCACGAGCAACGTGTTAAGTTAAACAGCGAAGTGACAGAAATAGCGACTTGATATATGTTTCTTGAGATGTCTGTCATTAATGAAATGAACCAGCATGAGATACAATACGTCGTTACAAAGAATTTGAGAATAAACATATGCAAATATATAAATATAGCCGAGTTAACGGAGAAGTGGAACAAACTATCCGATTATTATGTTTTTTTTTTTTACATTACAATCATTAAATTGGTGGTTATCGTCATGGTATTTCCAAGTTTACGTCGACGATCACGGTAAATCTGACGTCGTCGATGATAGTTATCAGAGTATCTAGGGTAGCACATCTCAACAGGGATATATTCTTTATAGTTTTGCCCCGAATGCAAGTTCCGCTTTCCTCATCATGTCAGTGCCAACCAATATTATTTATCTGCAATGTCATAATCTGTCGTTATTCAGAATTTGATTTACGTTGACGGATCAGGCCGGGCGTTTGTTTGGTCTGTTTGCAGAAAAACGTCCATGTGTTTATTCGAGATAGACCAGAATAAATCTCTGGCGATAAGTGAATCGTAAAAAATGGTACAAATTTCAATCTCAGATTTAATTATCTGTTGCACATTTTGAGTTACAAAAAGGTTTATAATACCAAGACAACAGATTTACAAATGACTCCAGCAACAAAGTTTTCCTAACTGCCCTGTCCGTGAGTTTGAAACTGTTTATGATTCATATCGAGCGACAGCGCGGATCGAATCGGTTCAAGTGCAACTGCAAGAGGTAAAATGCAATAGGCATTATCGCCGGCGTCACTATCAAGATTGGCAAAAGATGGCATTATCGGTGATTTAAGATGCTTAACAAATGTATATCGGCCAATAATGTATATCTGCCTGCATGTCTACGTTCATGCAGCGCTTAAAAATCATCAAGGATGGTGTCTCATTGCAATGTTTTCTTGATTCATTATTTTTGTATTGATCGCTATTGTAATTTGAAATATTGAAATGATTAGACTCGATCTATTTTAGTATTATCCGTCCTATTATGATGCTAATGCTTAATATAATTATCTTGTAATACTTTATTAATAGCTTCCAGGTCATTTTTTCAGCGACCTTATGATATTCTTGAGATTCTTTATATTTTCTTGAGATTGTTGATCATAATACACCTTAAGATCTCGCACAAAATCAGCATAAAGTTTTGACGTCTAAGTCTCAACGTCAGGCTTTAAAAGACGTTAGACCAATGCATTTTTTAAATTTCTTTTGCAAAACACCTGACGTTGTGTTTCGTTGGGATATCAATGAAGATTTTGAACAGCCGATTCAATCCTAAGTTTGTCATTATATGCGATCCAACTCATATCTTTTTAGCCACACGTGCGGAAATAGCGACCTTTTTCAGTCAACTCGATTATTAGTGGCATATATATATATATATATATATATATATATATATATATATATATATATATATATATATATATGAAAATATTATTACGCATAGCCTTGCATATCCGAGAGTGTTAAGCATTTAGTTACTAAGCATGTTTGGATACGTATTACGTATAACAATCATCAAGTGAAGATTATTAAGTATTATTAGATATGATTATAAATCGTATTAAGCATCATCAGAATTCATACTCAGCCCAAGCAAATGTCACAGTTGTGTGCACGACGCCTCCCGGTAATCTTCTGTTGTATGTTTTTTTTTTAAATAAAGCGTTGCGGGTCAATCGAACACGTATACGAACTCTAGTGTACATAGAAAAAAACGCGGTCATTGGCACGCGTCCACACTGGTCCGAACGGTCTCCCAGCTGCATATCGTAACCATGTTTAACGTAATACTCAGGGAATATATTTATATTTCAGACCAAACATTGCCCGCATGTGCTGGAAAAAATGTGGAATTCGAATTTGCATTACCACCGTTCCCGTTTACTGAGGCGATTAATGTTATGTTTTACTATAGCACTACGGAGCCTCGTGCGGTAATACATGTAGCTGACCCAGCATCCGGTTTCTGCACCAATCTGACATCTTTGGGATGCAGAATTAAGGAATACAGATTATCTATTAAAATTATGTCAATGCAGTTCAGTAATCAAGGAATCTATGCTTTCATTGGTCATGGCAGTGGAAAAGTACATGAATCAGCAATTCTTTACATGATAGGTACGTAAATAGGTAGTAGTCAGAACACATAACTAAGCACTGTCCAATGATTAATATATCAGCCGTGAAATTAAATGCATATATATTCGTATCATATGTCGTAAAATATGTTATTATTACTCATTATCAACTCTTGAATTTACGATTACAAATTTTAAGAAAATTGTAAATGCCAAAAACATGTATACCTATCTCTGTTGTAAACAACACATATTTTGTGTTTAACCTGTGTTTTATGCATCTATGTTGCATCACAAAATAAACCAAGCAGTACACATTGTGTCAAAGGTAAATTAGATACAACATTTACGATACACTGGCCAACATTAAATAGCCTGGAAACGTATATATATATATATATATATATATATATATATATATATATATATATATATATATATATATATAAATTCGGTACAACGGACATCAATTCCTTTTTTTATGAAACTACTGCATATATCATTTTTGGAGCGCACACACACGCACGCGCCGCACAGATATCTATATATCTGTCTGTCTGTCCTCTCGCTCTCTTTCTCTCTGTTTATATATATATATATATATATATATATATATATATATATATATATATATATATATATATATATATATATATATATATATTTGCATAATGGTGGGCCAGACTGCACAGTGTTTGGAGGGGACCCGATGATCAACGTTACTAAAGAACCGGAGAAAACCATAGGTAAACCTGCTTTCATAATACATTTACACTCGCAAATAAATGCCTGATGGTAAATTATGAATACTGTTTGATGTCTGTATCAGTACTGGCAGTATTGTTTTCGTGATAATATTGGAATATAGTAGGTGAATATAAGTCCAGTAAGTTATAATGTGTCTTCCATTTGATCGTCAGGTTCAAATGCTTTCCATTTTCTCATTGATTGTTGCATATTCGTCGTCTATGTCTTCCCATCGTATAACAATAAAACAGTACATGTGATTCAAAATAATCCATTCATCATGCATATTCATGGTAAACGTTAATATTTATACAGATCACTCCGAAGTTTGATAGTAATAGGTAAATACATTACGGCTTTGAAACCCGAATCTTACTGATTGTCGTATCATTTATTTACATTAATATTAGAAACGCAAATATACTCAGATTTCGATCTTACATTGAGTGAATGTGACGTTTGTCTCATTATAAACAAGAATGCTTCGTGTAGCTTCCGGGATGAAAAAGTGTCATTACCATTCCCCTTCATATGTGGTTACATTAAAAATATACCTTTGTGCAGTGGGTAGTCGGGGTTTTAGTCGTATGATGTAGCGTGATAAGATCGCGATTTTCCTTAATAGAATAGTTCAATCAGAGGTTATGTCAGAGCATAAATCGCCCTTTTGGTCTCCACGTTCAATAAGATCAAAGAAATGTTAGAGTGCTCCCCTCCACCCACGTAACGGTCATGAGTGCGTTTCTTCATACTATATTCTTGCTTTGATATGAAAGTAAGAAACGCCCCTGGCACACAAGGGGGCAGGGTCACCTTAAACCATGCAATGAAAGACGTTTGCAGCTAATACAAAAGAGCGGCGACAGAGCTAGATGCAGATGTATTTTGCACACGAGCGCATAGTAAGGAAGGAAAGAATAACACTTATACGTGTTAAAGCATTTATGCCCGAGACGTACCAAGCTCCATTTCACCCTAATAAATGGCCTCGTGAACCTCTAAGGGCGACGGGCCTGACGTTTGATTCTAAACAGCCAGTGGACGAAGAGAGCGTAGCCGTCCAACATTTTCGCCACCATTTCAGTTGAGAGAGAATACTGTACTCGGGTCAAATTTGCCACACAATGGAAATACAAAACAACAAATATGACAATGATGAAAGACAATTGCAGATGTAACAAATACAAATGCAAAAATAGTGAGAGAGTGAGAGATAGCGAATTAGGGAGAAATGGGGAGGGGAGAGAAGAGAGAAATATAAAGGCACAGAGTGAAACAAGACACATACATACAAATGCGAAGAAATAAAGACAAAATGCAATATAATTTAAACGAATTGGAACTGGCAAGCGGAACACCGTCCATCCGCCTTAAACCACAAGTTAATTATGACGTTACTGGAAACATTTGCTTCATATAGTACCTAATTTTACAAGAAACAAATAGATCAATAATTTCCTTATTGTGAAGAAACCTCTGATAACTTGAAATTTGGCCAGGAGAGCATTGGACGTTATTATTACAAAATGTACCGACTGCAAAAGGCTTGTGAAGTTTACGATTCACTATTGGTACAACAAACTGCTGATTGTAATGTGAATAAGGAATGTATATGGAAGGGTTATGGCAAAGATTTATGAATTGTATAAACAAGCTAGAGAAAGCCATGTCGAATTTAGATGCGAAACATATTATTTGATAGGTGGCGTTCAGTTACGAAGGTTCATCAACAGAAAGCTCATATTAACTGAAGAGTTTAAGAATAGCGAACAGAGTGATGTAATGACACACCTTGATGAGCAAAACGTGTACATCCGTCCAGCTGATCATTTTTCCTAGACTCACACCATTGTTTTGCCAATAAATCTTCCTCAAACGAGTATGGATGTATAGAATCATCTCATTCTGATACAAGTAGTTCCAAACTTTACGCAATTATGTATGTACCCAATCATCTCATTCCATCTAGTTAGTTCCAAATCTCATTCTGGCACAACTTTTAGGAATCACACTTCTGATACGACCGATAAGACATCTGTATCTCTTCCCAAGAGCACATATGGTAAAACGAAAGGAAACGTCGATTGTGATGTCGCCAGTTAGAAACCTAATCAATATAATACAGACATGTGATGTTGAAATACTCTCATTTCAAGAAGGTAAACGTTGTGGTTTGGAATTGAAAGAAGTAAATTGGCTGAGTCAAACATATCCCAATCTCATTTTGTTATGGTGAATAAGTAACCATTCATGTCGAAAAGTACTATATTATTTATTGGTGATTCTGCAAAGCCTATTCTAATAAACAATTAAAGGACATAAGAGCTTCTCATAGTCTTGTATTATCAGGTACTTGCCAGATATGTCTTCTTCTAGTGAAATTGGTCTTAATCCGAGTGCATCTTTGTTAATGTTTTTCTCCGTTTTGCATGTGTGGCATCGGACTTACTCTCAGAAACCGTGACTCTTGTAGCATTGGTCTCTTTGCCGATTGAGGATATTTGTGTATTACTAGGTAATGTCCTATCATTAGATAAGGTCATAGTAGTATTGAAAATGAAATCCCCGATTTACTCTCTGCGTTTTCAGTCACCAGAGCTATTCCAATGATAACTCTTGAGACCGACCATAATAACGAAATAAATGTTTCTTTCAGCTGACACCCGTATTGGGCAGTCAATTTGTGAGGTTAATTGTCTCTAGGTATGATTAATTCATGACATTGATACTCATTTTACTACTGATTTTCTTTATTCTAATCTCGGTGACAGCACTTGAACAGGAACACGTTTTCGCTTAAGAGGGCCATTGGCAAACATAGTGCGAGTTTGGTTTCTTAAGACAATGGTTTTCTTATGAAACTTATGAGACCACTTCTGGAATTCATTCGAGCACTCTTTAGCACTTTAGGATTATAAATTGAATTGAATTCCTGTCACTAAACGTCTCCTTAGATTTTTACCTTTTATTGCAGGGAAATAAATCTATAATATATTTGGTTTTCGCTCTCACTCTTGCTTAGTCTAGGAAGATAAATTCGTAACACCAGTTCACTACCACGTTATGTTAAAGCTACTAAGCTACCCACGCTTCACATCGCCTTATATGAATACAATTTTCATATGCTGCACACATCGGAATAATAAATTGTGATAACCACAGCTCATGAATCCGTATGAGTTTTGCCAGGAAGAAAAGCTGCGTGCTGAATGAAGCACAAATGTACATAAGATCACTTAACATTATTAATATAATAAATGAATCAGTGGCCTGCTTGTATGTGGCTCATATAGAAAGTCACTCGTGTACAACTAGTGTACATTTTCTCACAAATTGTGAATATTGGACGATTTTAAAGAATAATAGTAATATGGAAAATGTGTAATTGTAATCTCTGTTTCCCTCCTAGTGGTTAATACATTTATTGGACCAGGTGGAAATATTCTGAATACTGATACAACATCATTGAATGCAATGGCTTTAAACAGAAAGAACAGAAATGAATAGAGTAAACAGTCGGCTGCGTTTTATTTATCGTTGTATAAAGAGCGACGACGGTACGGTTTATGTGCAACATCAGGCCATGTGTTATCCATGTTAATAGCAGGATCACTGTTTATCAGTAACAAATTAATGGTATAAACGCATTAGTAATAAAGCAACTCGTGTACATTTTCTCACAAATTGTGAATATTGGACGATTTTAAAGAATAATAGTAATATGGAAAATGTGTAATTGTAATCTCTGTTTCCCTCCTAGTGGTTAATACATTTATTGGACCAGGTGGAAATATTCTGAATACTGATACAACATCATTGAATGCAATGGCTTTAAACAGAAAGAACAGAAATGAATAGAGTAAACAGTCGGCTGCGTTTTATTTATCGTTGTATAAAGAGCGACGACGGTACGGTTTATGTGCAACATCAGGCCATGTGTTATCCATGTTAACAGCAGGATCACTGTTTATCAGTAACAAACATATGGTCACAATAATATTTAATCCTGCAGTTGTTGACACAATTAATGGTATAAACGCATTATTTATAAAGCAACTCGTGTACATTTTCTCACAAATTGTGAATATTGGACGATTTTAAAGAATAATAGTAATATGGAAAATGTGTATAACGAATGGCGATTCCCGGCACTAACATGTTTTAAAATAGTTACACCACTTTCTCTATGTATGTCAGGTGCGCAGGTGTAAGAAAAGATATGCATGTATTTTCCTGAACCACAGTTTTAAACTTGTATAATTGCCGAAATGTGAGGCTGCTTCTTGATAGATTACAAACGTTTGCCTCATATTAACGCCTGCAGCATCTACTAATGTGAACATAACACACCGGATGTATTAATTGTCACTCTTGTAACAATGATATCGTTTCCGTCCATGATCGACTGGCATATGTCCATGCAAACAGTGAAGTGGATGTTAATTTTGTATGGGTTGTTTTCACAGACGTCACGATTAAGTACGCAAATACCCACAATTCAACGCGCACGCACCTTCTGCCGCCATTTTGAGCCTCTAACAAACCGTTGTCAACATTAGTCATCATGTATATTCAAGAATAATAATCTGATTTAACTATCAATAAGGATATTTACTTCTTCGACACAATACATAGATTATACCTGAAGTTATGTGCACATTAGAAAAAAAACAAAAAACTGGAAGTTCCCTTGCTTATATCGAAGACAGAATAGTAAAGTAGAACCGTAATCGTGTATATTATTGATATCTAAGAAATGCACATTTTGTTGTTGTTTACAAACAGACAATATTGACGTTTTTAAAAAGTCATTCGTATCATATCCCTAAGCTTGTCATCTTGAAAGAGTATTTCCAGATCATGATTTTCTGGATACAATATCAGTCACGAATTAAAATTTCATAGCATGTATTTTATGCTAGAACTTTCATATACAAATATTTTTCGCAACAACATATGTTTGTGCCATAGAATATTTGAGAAACCATTTTAATTAGTATATTCAAATATTGTATTTGTGGAGGGGATGGTGGATGTAGGCTTATACTAGATGAAAGCGATAACCGGTCAAAAAAGTTTCATCTTTAGTGTATTCAAACGAAACACGTGTCCGACGGAACATGACGTTGTTTCGAATGTCAAAACGATGTTTTCCTCAAATGCTTTTAGAAATATGAAATTGTATATAAACAATTGGCTTTTAAACTTTAACGATAATCAAATGCTTGATTTAAGCCCGTGAAAATCGAAAATCATTACATATTTCTACTTGGTTGTATATCCATTTGTTTATGCGTTTGTTTATTGATCGATCTATTTGTTTAGGAAAGAATAGCAAATATGGTTGAAATATAAATATTCGATCTCGCGAGGTTGACATGCACAACAGAATGTGATGTATTCTTATATTCTTACTCACAAAATGAAACGTGCCGGTTATGTGGGATAGGGACTCAAAATGGCGGATTTGGAAGTACACACGTTTTGTGACGTCACGTGAAAACAACGGATAAGGATGTGTCTTCGTACTGCATGAAAACAAACAACAATCAAGTCGCCTTTAGTTGTAACGAGATGTTGCAGAACAATTGTGTAAATCGCAAATTCTAGGAGGCAGCGGCAAATTATTTCGACAAGATGAGCCTATAAATTTGTTGTCTTTGAGAATTAAGAAGAAATTAATCCATAGAAGAACACCTTAATAAGTCCATAGAAGAATATAAAAACCGTTCATAATATTCAAATGTGATCAAGTAGCAGAACACGAAACTCCATAATCTTTATTTAAAAAAATTCGCATAGCCTTCTGGCACAAAATGAATTAATGATCTTAACATTAAATCTGAACTCATGCCCAAATTTCCAATCTTCCAAGGTTCTATAAACTTATTAGTTGCATGTTTGAATCAGAACAGTTTAGGGATTATCTTACTATATGTATATCTGCATACATGCCGACAATTGAGACGGAAAACATGCAGGTACAGTTGATATGACTTTGTACTGTTGAGTTTTGAATCTGGTTCAGACAACTTTGCTCAAACAGTTAAACGCAAAAACGGGTCAGATATTCACGATATGAACCTTTTACTGATACAGACTGACCTTTCTACAGTAGAAGTGTCCTCCTTGGATCCCGTGATGTTTGCTACATCGTTCCAGAACAATTACCTTGGCATTTCTGAATGATATAATACACATACTCATTCTAAAAATAGAACGTTCATTCGTAGTATTTTTGAGTTTAAAATGTCATTAACATAATAACTCTTGCTAACTAATAATATAACACCCTAAATAAATGATATAGATATACGCAACAATATCATAAACTATATTATTATACTTATTATATAAATTATTTCACATTTAAATTTTGTATATACCTATCGTTATCAGTAATACGGTTATAAAATAAGAAAATCATGTTATTGAACATCACGTGCAGTGTCCATCTGGCTTACGTTATGAACTCAAATGTACTAAAGCAGCTAAACAGCCTGACCATGTAAGAATCAATACTCATATCGTTAATGGAAACTGAATGGAATGGTATATATATATATATATATATATATATATATATATATATATATATATATATATATATATATATATATATATATATATATATATATATATATATGTGTGTGTGTGTGTGTGTGTGTGTGTGCGTGCGTGCGTGCGTGCGTGCGTGTGTGTGTCTGTGTGGTACGAATGTGGTTTATTTGCATCTTATATGTAGGTTGAAAAATAGACCAAAATGTACATTTCCAGAGGTATTCAATATAATTCATTTCAATTGCAAAACGATCATAACAAACATAACATGACATAATACACTATTAAGTATGGTTATACTTAAAATAACTTGTTTACGATATTACAAAAACAGTCTCCAGTTTAGCAAGATGGAAAGGTATTGGCGGCGTTCTAATAAAACATAAACATCCTTGAGACAAAAATATATTAATAACAACAACAACCGACATTTGGTTACGGTTCTAAACTAAATTCAGATAATGACTTTTATTTTATAATGTGTGAATGTATTCCAATATTATCGGCAAATTCAATTTTCATAGTATTATAATGTGTGAATGTATTCCAATATTATGGGCAAATTCATTCTTCATAGTATGATAATGTGTGAATGTATTCCAATATTATGGTCGAATTCATTTTTCATAGTATTATAATGTGTGAATGTATTCCGATATTATGGGCGAATTCATTTTTCATTGTATTATAATGTGTGAATGTATTCCGATATTATGGGCGAATTCATTTTTCATATTATGATAATGTGTAAATGTATTACGATATTATGGGCGAATTTTTTTTTTCGTAGTATTATAATGTGTGAATGTATTCCGATATTATGGGCGAATTCATTTTTCATAGTATTATAGTGTGTGAATGTATTCTGATATTATGGGCGAATTCATTTTTCATAGTATTATAATTGCAGATCAAACGTGTAAGAGCCTGAAAGAATATTTCATTGGTGGCGGTGTCGTGGCAGGAATTGTGCTGGTGACCTTAACGTCCATCTTCATATATAAAAGGTAACACAAATTACTTTGCAGCAGCTGTCTCAGGTGGTCATGTATAATTTGTCACAGACACGGTGTCGGTTGAAGCATATCCACTCAACCTCTGGGACCAAATCGGTCTAGCTGGATCGTATTGGTTGTAAATATGCCCCAGTGAATGTAGTCGTCGTACTCTATTACTGTAATCTTTAGCTTGTTAACTTTGTATTTCACAAATATCATTGTGGCATTCATTTTTAGGATTTCCCAGCCCCCATTTTCTTAAACAAAATAACAAAGTTTATGTTGTTAAATTTGAGGGGTATTGTATCTTTAGTGTTTCCTGGGTTGATCATCCGAGTAGGTTTTATTCATATAATCTCAAAATTCATTGCCCAGTTCATTTTGTCGACCTTGGCAAGAGATAACCTGTACGCTATTTATGTTTGTGCTATAGGCATTTGATATATATTTTTAAAAAAAACTAAAAAAATTATATACATTTTTTTTATTTTTAGTTTTGAACGAAGTACGGTGTACTATCTTTGTTTAGGGTGGGGGAGGGAGGGAGGGAAAGAAACTGATTGTTTTATAACTTGTATTTTTTTCCGTGTCGTTCTTCGCATTGTCTATTTATTTCATATTGAATTCGACTGTGCTCGAGTGGAGGTCCATACATTTTTAAAAAAAATAAAATAAATTGTACTTCTTCA
The DNA here is from genome assembly GCA_030141615.1 of Unio pictorum. Classification (NCBI taxonomy): domain Eukaryota; kingdom Metazoa; phylum Mollusca; class Bivalvia; order Unionida; family Unionidae; genus Unio; species Unio pictorum. Next base: position 174,855 of record JARLTB010000180.1, read on the forward strand.
GACTATTATATATTTGTTTATTTATTTATTTATTTACTTACTTACTTATTTATTTATTTATTTATTTATTTATTTATTTATTTATTTATTTATTTATTTATTTATTTATTTATTAGTACTTTTAAAGATTTTCCGAAATTGTTTAAAATACCCTTTCATATGGGTTCTTTGTGCAGTGTGGGAGCTGCCCAGCGGTGTAATAGAAGAAGAAGAAAGTATTATATATGTTCCAAGTTTTTCTTTTCTTCCTAAAAGATTAATTTGTTAGGCAGAGAGAGAGAGAGAGAGAGAGAGAGAGAGAGAGAGAGAGAGAGAGAGAGAGAGATTAAAAATAACGTAGATTTCTAAGTGTTTGTTTACATTTAATGGACAATTCGCTGATTTTAATTTTTTCTGTTCATTTTGGGTGAATGGATTCAGCTTATCATCATTCATTTGTAGCTTACTACACCGCATTCATGACTTAAAATCAGAACACTTCTCTATGCTTTAGATGGTGAAACCATCTTCATTTGGACAGCTGGATTTATACATTAGAGTGTCGCATCCACTTATATACATATCTCCAACTGCACAAGCGGATGTACGAAATGATAATTCAATTGAGGTTGAAATTTGATTTGGTAAACAAAGTCATTATTCACTGACTAATCGGTCATGCGTTATTGTGTCATATCTTTCTACATAATACATTATGTAAAATCAATTGCCAGTAGCTTCTCGTGGGTCGGTGGTTCTTTCTGGGGGGTTTCCCGGGTTCTTCCTATATCCAATATATACTGTCCGCCATGTATAGCCTATCGTTTGCTGAAAATGGCGTTTAACCCGACAACAACAACAACATCATTCCCGAAGTAGAATATTATATTAACATCCATCCTTACAGGATAAATTCGTGGGATAAAGATAAACAGGACTCGTCAAATTCTGACAATGGCGCTGCTCTTGGGTCTTTAGAGAAACATTCAAGCTCGAAATGTCTCTGGCACAAAGTGATGTGTTGAGTTAGCATAAAGCCATCTCTCTTTAATTTGATTGATCATACAGCTCGCCTTTTAGATTCCTTTAGAAATGTGAGGAAAAAAAACAATCTTCTGTCTGGAGCTTCTGTTATTTACACATCTTTTTGGGGAGTGGGTGGAGGGGTGGGTGGCGGGCACCAGACAGATCCCCGCTCCCATTTTTGAAAACAAAGGAACAAAATTTTCATGCGTTGGTATGTTACTCCCGATATGTAGTTTGGTGTTTTTTAATATATTTTTTCTCACCTTTCTAAAATTTCTGTTTATGTAGTTAAACTGTGATGGGGTATTGTATCCTTAGTGTTTCTGTAGGTTTGATCATTCGATTAGGTTTTATTCATCTAATCTCAAAATTCTTTCCCTAGTTCATTTTGTCGACCTTGGCTCGAGATCACCTGTACTCCATGTATGATATTGATGTCGGTGCTATATGTATGTGATATAGAAGATTTTTTTTCACAATTTGTTTTTTTATATTCATTTATTTGATTTTTAATTTTGAAAGAAGTACGATGCATTATCTGTGTTTAGGGGAAAAAAGAAACTTTTGTTTTTAAGGCTTTTATTTTTTTCCGTGTCGTTCATCGCATTGTCTATTTATTTCATAATGAGTTCGACCGTGCTCAAGTGGGGATCCATACATTTTTTAAAATTTAAATTGTACTTCTCCATACTCGAGTCTTTTTTAATTTATTAGTCCTTTTAAAGATTTTCCTAAATTGTTTAAGGTACCCTTTCATATGGGTTCTCTGTGCAATTCGGGAGCTGCCCAGCGGTGGTATAGAAGAAGAATAAAGTATACAATATGTTCCTTATTTTGTTTTTCTTCCTAACAGATTAATTTGCAAGGCATATTTAGAGACACTTAACTTATATATTTGATTCAAACAATTTAGAGCTGCGTATTGAACCATCTTGTTTCTATTTGACACTTCGCTGCACAAACTGAAAATGACTTGTATACGTTAATCGTCTCAAATGACGTCACATCCTGTGTATTTGGAAGGGAGCTAACAAATTCGCGGCAGGGTATTTCCGTGTGATCTCGCAAAACAGGACAGTATTCTTTCATAAAATTGAAGTGTAAATACATAAGATGCAAATAAACAAATAGTTGGGATAGATTAAATACACAAACTACTAAATATCCTTCTATTTACAATAAACTTATGCAGGTCCGGGTTTTCGTCCCCTTTAAATTGCAGTATTGCCACTCTTTTATGCCACATTAATGTTTGCCAATTGTGATTAGACTTGGAATAATGCCATTATATTCTGCTAGTTTCGTGTTTCCTTTTTGAGATTAAATTGCAGGATTACATCATTATATTCCTTGATTGTCATAGTAGTATGTACGCATTATTTTGTATTCAAAGCTTGCTCTTTTACGTGGTACCCGACCCCTAATTAGATTATTTGCTTTTGGCTCTTCTTCCCCAACATCCCAGGCTACAACATTACAGTTTTGTAGGCAAATACTGTAACGGACCGTAAGACTACACCAGTTCTATACAAGATTGATATTACAACATTACATGGAGTATATTTTTGAATATACATTGAAAGTCTTTTTACAATTTTATTCATACTATGTTTTAGAAATGATTTTCTTACTGCATATGGTTCAGGTTGAGTGCGTGCTTAAGATGTAAAAACCAATATTAAAGGAAACACATGGTGCTATTTGTATCGTTGTCTTTCCTAATATTGACAGTTCATTTGCCGTGCATTTGCTTGTCATCGTACAGCAAAAACGAAAAGAGACCGACTACAGAATATTCATAAAGGTCTGATCCTTTTCAGAAATATATTTCACAGTATGTGCATGACACGTGTATTTTATTTAGAAATACACTATCTTTTATAATCAATGCACAGTTCATCGAAGCCATTGTGACCAAACAATGAATCCACGTGCAATACAATTATTGTAATCTTTATTGTCATTATCATTGGTTAGGTAGTCAATGAATGTGTAAACAAATATGAGTCATAACACATCTAGAGTTCAACACTTCAATGTTACTTTTGGACCTTGTCTTTGAATCTGTGGAATGATAGTCATCCATTTGATCACTCCAAAGATTATATGCTTTCTCTATCATGTTTTTCCTTAAACCAGGCATATCATCGGGCATATCTGTCCACTGATACCCATGTCTGATATAGAGTCAAAATTATTGCTTTAATAATGAAAATTGTTTTCTTAGTGTTTGTTTTTTTTATGGATATTTCTTAGCGTGTGTTTTTTATGAATATTCTTTACATAAAGAATCATCGATAATTTAAAGCAATTTTTCTTTCACTCTCCATGCAAAATATGGTTTCCATCTCGAACATTCTAGCAAAATAGTAAAGATTGAAGAGATAATTTAAAATTTTGATTTGACCATGTACATTTCATGTGATATGTGTTTATAATCATTTAGTTTCAATTCTCAATCATGTTTACTCTTTTCAAAGTTTTGAAAGGAATACAACTGCTATGAATAGACATGCTTTAAACTGTAGATAACTGGAAATAACATGTTTTGATTAGAAATTCAATGACCATTATGTAAGCGATGCAAAATTGTATTGGACGAGTTGTAAACAATAAGTTAAGAGTTAAGTGATGACGTCATACAGAAAGGCTACACTTGATGCATAAACACACAAAATTTAAATTTCCCTTGGCAAAGTCTTATACCATAAGATCATTTTTAAAGTTATAAATGTTGCGGACATGCGTAATCCCTGATGAAATCCATGAATTTGTTTTGCACATTTTCAATACGACATATGATCAAATAAACATACTCCCTAATTGAAAATATATACCATTAATGTTACACAGTACTGTAATACTTTTATAGAAAAGCAACGTCAGTTTTATTCCGATCGCTTTCAAACACCACATCTCTCACTCTCGATACAGGTGCCGACGAGAAAAGAGAAATTATGAAAGTTGTGGCGCACATGAAAATGATGCTCATTACTATTCTACACCCCGAAACGAAGACCACCTTGTTTCGAACAGCGTAGACAGCACGATATTCATTCTGGAATCACAACAACGCCCTGCCATCACTGCGGAGAACTATGTGTCAAATGAAATAAGATTCGGAGTTGACAATCAGATGTACTCAAAAGCGACCAAACCATTACAATCAGGTTATATTACTCCGTATTGAATATTACGGAATTGTCCTCAGCACTAACGAACTAATCTGCGACAAAGTAAACTACTTTTGTGTTGTATTTAAATTAATGTAAGAATAAATGAAAGAAATGGTATGCAGCTGGAAAAATGTACGCATTGTTAGGCTATGTCAACATAATCATTAAAGAAGCAGAATAATTGCATTACAAAATGTGCGTGAATGCATGCATTGTATTGAGATATATGTGAATATATATATATATATATATATATATATATATATATATATATATATATATATATATATATATATATTAGGCAACATACACGCTTACCATTTTCACTTTAACTACTATCTGGTGCTGATAATGCACGAATAGTTTTGGAAATAGTGAAAGGGACGGTATGCATGAAATTTCATATATTTCCATGGTTTCGACAGAGCATTTATTGCAGTGCTGATGAATGAAGAAAAAAAGTGTACATATCACTGCTTTTCGATTGTATCTGTGCAGGTTCACTTCTGATATACATGCTATTCTAGAAGGGATATTTGGGATCCAACCTTCATTTATTGAAATGGTAATGGAAGACGTTCAAACTGGATATCACTTACTCCGGTTATGGAAGAATTCGGTGAATAATCGTTGGCTATCATTTGCGCGCTGCTTTTGAAAGAACTCGGTTATTTAACGTTTGGTAAGCTACAAGTACACTACTGGTAAAGTTGCCTATGGAATAATGACAACACATTTAGACTTGCAATTAGACTTGCAAACATTGGCTTTCCCTTTCTAAAATATTAGTAACTTGTAAGGATATACAAACGAATTATTAATAGATTATAGATAACCCAATCATTAGCTTTTTCAAGGATAATGACAATGTAATATTGACATCCTTCATATATATAAGCTCATTTATATATCTGAGCGTGATGATTACGAGTGCAAGGCTTAAAATCCTTTTTTCAAGTTTTTTTTCAGTATTAAACGAATAGCACGAGAATTAGCAAATACAAGGGTGTTAATAAACACGGCTTATTTTATTTATTCCTTGCTTCACCATCCCCAAGTCTTAGGCAGAGCTATGTAAAATAGATGAATTGTATGTTTATTCCATTCAATATATTGCCGTATCTCCGGGAATGTCGAATTATGCTTTGACACTTGTGAGGCATTCACGTTAATAGGAAAAGATTTACTGCGACATCGTGTCTGTTATATATTGCTGCTACTCTTTGTTTAAAACGTCAGGTGTTATTTGGGTGAAAAACAAACTTTCCGTCTTTGATAATAAAACAATATAATTTTGATCACCATCAACCTAAAATAAATGGATTCTTCTTTATGATATTTATACCATTTCATAATACTATAATAGCGCTTATGGGGAAACAGCGCCGTAAATGCGTGGTGCACTTCTTTGTAAGGAACGTGGTATGATTCATTGTGACACTTTCTTGTGACGTTAGTAACATTGATGCAACTGATAATGATTCGATATTAATAGGCAGTAATAACAAGATTATTGAGCCATTTAGATATACTTTCGACATTTGCCTTGCAAAGTATTTAAAGGATAATGATCCAGAGAATGACACCCTACACAAGTATGGGAAGACAATCCATCAATATTATTTTTATATTACTGGATTGTACCATGTATTAATACAAAAAAACGCGCAAAACAAATACATAAACATACACATAAACATGGTAATACGACGAAAATGATTGCATCAAACATAAAATGGCGTGTCAAGAAGTTCACCCGTAAGACTTGCCAAGAGGTCACAACCATCTAGCTACACTACAAAGGATCTACGAATGAAGGTGAGTCATTTTTATCAGCTTGCAAGCGTAATTTGTTCCCGCCGGCTTTCAAACCGGTGATAAGAGCATATCAGAAGCTGGGCTTGTCTACAGCAAGCTCTTCCCAGGTGGTGACATCGATGTCAAGAACTTTCAGAAATCTTTGCAGAAATCTTTGAACCGGAGATGTGCCGACCAATCGACCTTTTGCCAGATGCAATTCCGAGAAAAGATCTTGGAGATCCGTCCATCATCCATCCGACTTACATGACAAAGCCATCTGATGCGACGTTGGCGGAGGTGTGTGACCATGCTGGGAATCTTGGCACGTTCCAGTACCTCTTAGATACTTACTCGACCACTCCATGTGATCTTGAGCATGCGTCGGAGAAATAAGCATGTGAACGGTGCTCCGTCTTTTTTTGTGAAGCATACAGAGTCCAGGTTCCACTGGCATAAAGGAGAGTGCTTAGCACACATGCACGGTACACGGAGATCTTAGTGTTCACGGTCAGCATGCTGTGGTTCCACACTCTCTGCAACAACCTCGTGAGAGCTGTTGATGTCATTTTCAATCCGTTTGTTGAGCTTAGCATCGATCAATAGCTTGTTAGTGATGGTATAACCGAGGAATACGAACTTACTGACTGCACCGAATTCCTAATTGTTGATGATGATCCTTGGGTTACACGTTCTGAGCCATCACTTTTGTTTTATTTAGGATTATGGTCAGCCCAAACTCACAGCATATTTTCGCAAAGCGGTCCATCAGGTGGTGTAACATAATTTATGTGCGAGTGGCTAGGGCAACATCTTCTGTTAAGAGCAGGTCCCTGGTTGTTGTTTCACGCACTTTGCTCTTTGCCTTTAGTCATGGCAGGTTGAACAGTTTACCGTCTGATCGCTTGTGCAGGTAGACCCTTTCTGTGGACGTCACAAAGGCAATCTTGAGCAGAACAACGAAAAAGATGCGGATGATCGTGGAGGCGATGACGCAACCCTGTTTCACTCTGCTGCAGATGTTGAAGGGGTCGGACGTTGAGCCTTTGTACTGCACTGTGCATTTCATGTCATCAGGAGAAATGCAGCGAACAACACAAACCCCACTTCAACAAGGCGTTCTATCTGGTCAGCGGAGACAGACTCTTCACAATCCTAGCAAAGAATGGATTCCTTTCAAAGCTTCTAAGCATGATCCAGTCCTTCAACAATGACGTGAAAGGAACAGTGCAGTACAATGACCCAACGTCCGACCCTTTCAACATCTACAGCGGAGTGAAACAGGGTTTCGTCATAGCCACCACACTCTTCGGCTAATTTTCGACGTCCTGTTCAAGCATATCATTGTGAAGTCCACAAAAGAGATCTACCTGCATACGCGATCAGACGGCAAACCTTTCAATCTGCCATGGCTAAAGGCAAAGAACAAAGTCCGTTAAGGAACAATTAGGTACATGCCATTCGCAGACGATGCTTCCCTAGCAACCCACAAATAAGCTAAGTTACAGCACTTGATGGACTGATCGGCTATAGCAAGCAATGAGTTTGGGATGACCATCAGCCTAAAGAGCACAAACGTGATGGCTCAGAATGCAGACCTCCCCACCCCAAGGATCATCATCAACAACAAGGAACTTGGGGTAGTCAGTCACTTACGTTCCCCGGCTCTACAATCACTAGCAACCTATCGATCCATGATGAACTCAAAAAGCGGATTGGAAATGTCATCAACAGCTCCTCTCGAGGTTTTTGCAAAGAGTATGGAACATCATCATCCAGACCCTAAACACTAAGATATCTTTATGACGTGCATGCCTGCTAAGCACTCTCCTGTGTGCCTGTGGAACCTGAACTCTGTACACCTCACAAGAGAAATACAAGAGAAAATACTGAGCGCCTATCGCATGCTTATTTCTCCGATGCATAATCGAGATCACTTGGAGTGATCGATTAAGAAACAACAAGGTGTTTGAACGTGCCAAGATTCTCAGTATAGTCACATACCTCCGCCAACGTCGTACCAGATGGCTGGTCCATGTAAGTCGGATTGATGACAGACGGATACCCAAAGTAATTTATTCGAAATTATATCTGCAAAAAGTCGATCGAACTTCCACATCTCAAGGATGTCTGCAAGCGCGACATGAAAGTCCTTGACATCGATGTCACCACCTGGGAAGAGCTTGCTGTACACAGGCTCAGCTTGTGATATGTTCTTGTCACCGGTTTGAAAGCCGCCGAGGACAAGCTACGCTTACAAGCTGATACAAAACGATCTTGGAAGAAGAAGAAGAAGCTCCAACACACACCAGACTCAACTTTCAAGTGCTGCCAAGACTGCCACTCCCGTGTTGGGCTAGAACGACACTACAGACGCTGCACAACCATCATCGCGAGATCTCTCTTCTGCGCACTAACGGATGCCAACAATACCTAATGTGTAAGAATTCATTTCTAAAATAGTATTTATTGATTTCAATATTTGATTTTAAATATGACTTTTGAATCAATGATGTCAGGTTTAGGTGCAATGTTTTTATTAAAACGCATCTTCATCCGTATATCCTTTGTAGTGTAGCCCTGTAGCTGTGATCAGGAGTCACCAATAAGTCCGACGGGTGAACGTCTTGACACCTTTTTCTGAGGACGTGAAGTAATCATTTTCGCAATATTTTCATGTTTATGTGCATGTTTTTGTCTTTGTTTTGTGCGTTTGCAGCCCTTAGATGTGTACATGGTACAATCAAGTAATATAAAAACAAGATATTCATCTTGCTCTAATTCAAAAATAATATGGATGGATTGTCTTCCCATACCTTTGCATAGTGTCATTCTCTGTATACTTATCTTTTTAATAATTATCACGACAAATGTATGAAGTATGTCAAATGGCTCAATAATTGTGTTATTACTACCTATTAATCCGAATCATTATCAATTTCATCAACGTCATTGGGTTTGAAAGAAAGAGTGTCACAATGTATCTAACCACGTGAGTCATTACAAAGAAGTCGATCACGCATATAAGTCACTGATTGTCTTAAAGAGCTATTATAATAGTACGAAATAGTATAAAGATTATAACGACGGATCCTTTATGTTAGATGAGGGTGATCAAAATTATAGTGTTTACCGTATTAAGGACAGAAGGTTTTCCCCACCAAAGTAACACGACGCGTTTTAAACAAACAGTAGAAGCTATCTTCATCTACATTAATATGTTTCATCATGTATTGGCTGTTTAGTTCATATGTTTTCCCCCTCTAATTGTTTTGGAAACAAGAAAAATGTTAATTTTTGCAGCTGTTTCGCTCTAATGTCACAAGGTCCTTTGTTCTTAAAAAAAACCGCCATCACGTGATTGCCAGTCAACCATTATGTTATGATGGACCCTAATTAATTGCTTTAAGTGACCACTCCTTCGATCTTCATACTACATTTTGCGCAAGACTAAACGAACTACATTCATCATTACTTAAATGTAAATGGAAGCGAGAAAAGAAACGTTGCTTCAAAGGTGGCCGGCGAGGAACAGGAAGGTAAATTACAGTTATTTTCATTTCGCCCTATGCAACTAAACAATTTAAAAATTCGGCCGATGATTGAGATAACCTGGTACAAATCCATATTAAATCGTCAACCGTTGTGTCAACTATCCTTGGTATACCACTGTGTATTGCATTATTCAATGTCCAATCTGTTGGACCACCGGAAAAGCGCACACAAATAGCAAAATTTATCAACGAGCAAAATATCAACGTCTTCTTCCCGACAGAAACATGGCTAAAAGCATCAGGCACCCACCGGTTACTACATCAAGTCGTGCTCCCGTCACTCTCGCGGACGTGGAACCGCCGTTATTGCAAAGAATTTCATGATACCTCTACCGCCCTCCACCTAGTACCAACAACAACATGTCTGAATCGCTCTTTTGGAGCAGTTTCCGAATCTTCTGGAGTATGGAATTTCGAATGAATGGTTCATAATTCACCTAAATAAAATAAGAATGGGATATGTTTCATTCTGTAAATATACTGCTTTCAATCCGGAACAACACTTTGTACCTTTTTGAAATAAGAATATTTGAACATCGCTGTCTCTAGTTTGTTGCATAGTTTTCAACATGTTAAATTCAGAAGGGACGTTCCCTTTATTTTTACAATATGTGCTCTTGGGAAGAGATACAGATTTCAGATCAGTCTTATCAGAATTGAAATTCGTAAACGTTGTGTAAGACTGAAATATGGAACTAACTGTATGAGAAAGAGATGATTGTGTACCTACATAATGGTGTAAGGTTTGGAACTACTTGTATCAGAATGAGATGATACTGGACATACATACTGGTTTGAGGAAGATTTATTGGCAACAAAATGGTGTACGTCTAGTAGAAATGATCATGGAATAAACACCGATGTATATTTTTTGCTCATCAAGGTCTTTACATCACTATGGGCGCGATTCTTAAATTCTTCACATGATATGAGCACACTGAGGGATATAAACTTTCGTGACTAAACGTCACCTATCAAATAATTATATTTCGCATCTAAATTCGCCATGACATTCTCCAGTTTGTTTATACAATTCCTAAATCTTTGTCATAACCCTTCAATATACATTCCTTAACCACATTATAATCACCATTTTGTGATTACCTATAGTGAATCGTAGACTTCACAAGCTTTGACAGTCGGTACACATTGTAATAATAAAGTCCGATAATATCCTGGCCAAAGTTTAAGTTATCAGTAGTTTTCTCAAAATATTGAAATTATTGATCTCTTTTTTCTTTAAAATGGGTTACTATACTAAGCAAATATTTCTGGTAACGTCATCATCAACTTGTGCGTCAAAACGTTTGGGCGACGCTCCGCTACCAATTCAAATTATTTTAATTTATACAGCCGTGTTTTTTTTTTCTTCTTTGCTTTCTTAGCATTTGTATGTATGTGTCTTTTTACACTATGTACCTATGTTTTTCTCTCTTCCCTCTCTCACTCTCCGTCCATTTATCCCTCCTCTCTCTCTCTCTCTCTCTCTCTCTCTCTCTCTCTTTCTCTCTCTCTCTCTCTCTCTCTCTCTCTCTCTCTCTCTCTCTCTGCATTTGTATTTGCTACATCTGCAATTTTCTCTCATCATTCTCTTTTTTATTGTTTTGTATTTCCACTGGGTGGCAAATTTGGCTCGAATAAAGTGTTCTCAATCAACTGAAAGGGTTGCGAGAATGTCAGATGAGGCCATGCTTTATTAAGGTGGAATGAAGTTTGGTGCTTCTCGGCCGTAAATGCTTTAACACGTATAAGTTTTATTCTTTCCTTCGTTGCTAACCTCTCTCGTGCACTCCTGACCGTTAACGTGGGTGGAGAGTGAGCAAACTAAAGTTTCCTTTGGTCTTATTGGACAAGGGGAACAAAAGGGCGATTTCTGTTCCAACAAAACCTCTGTTTGAGATATTTTCGTAAGGATTTCGCGCTTTTATCACCGACCCACTGCGATACGCAAAACTGTATGTATATGACCCCGACCACAGTCTGCTCAAAGGTATATTTTTGTTTCATCAAATATGGAGGTAAATGGTAATAACACCTTTTCATCACAGGGCCTACATGAAGCATTGCAATTTATTTAAATGAGACAAACTTCACATTCACTCAGTGTAAGATCGAAAAATCTAAGTATATTTGCGTTTCTAATAATAATGTAAATAAATGATACAACAATCAGTAAGATTCGGGTTTCAAAACCGTAATGTATTTAACTTTACTATCAAACTTTGGAGTGATCTGTATAAATACTGTTGTTTTCGTTTTCTATTTACATGAATATGTATGATGAATGGATTATTTTCAAGCTTATGTACTGTTTTATTGTTTTATGATGGGACGACATAAACGACGAATATGCAACAATGAATGAGAAAATATAAAGCATTTGAAGATGACGATCAAATTGAAAGACAAATGAAAGCTTATTGAACTTATATTACCTACTATATTCCAATATTACCACCAAAACATCACTACCAGTACTGATACAGACAGAAAACAGTATTCATTATGTATCATCTGTCATTTAGTCCGAACTACCGAAAAAATATGTGCAAGTGTATATGTAATAGGGCCTTATCTTAAAGCAGCTTTACCTATGGTTGCTTCCTAATCTGTAGTAACGTCTATTCTCGGGTACCCTCTAAGGAACACTGTGCAGTCTGGTTTACCATTATATATATATATATATATATATATATATATATATATATATATATATATATATATATATATATATATATATATATATATATATATATGTATATGTGTGTGTGTGTGTGTGTGTGTGCGCTCATGAAATAATCTATGCAGTAAGTTTATCAAAAAAAAGGAATTGTAGTCCATTGTACCGAATTCTTACATATATATATATATATATATATATATATATATATATATATATATACCATCGTGTCCAGGATATCTAATGTTGGCCAGTCTATCAAAGTTGTATCGAAATTACATGCAACAAAATGTATTCCCCTGAGTACTACGTTTAACATGGTTACGATTTGCAGCAGGATCTTGCGGATCAGGCCTGCCATTGACCTCGTGCCCTTTTAAGTACACTAGGATCCGTGTACGTGTTTGAACTCTTTTCAAGGCAAAGCCAATGAACCACTTGAATATTGTATTCGTTCGAATTCGTTGTATACCACAATGTTATCTTTGGTAACAAATAGCACTTGCCGTATAATGTTGATGGTCCTTAAATTGAATCTGAATTCCATCATCATCAGGAGAAACTCGGTGAGATTCATGAAATCGGTGATGTCGTCTTTGGTTGTGAATTCTGACTGATTAATATCTGTCTTTCTTGTGGTGGTTTTTCTGCCGCGTGATGTTCCGTATATCTCGACCATTATATATTATCTACACACGACTAATTGTCAGCTACGGTATGAATAGGACACATCGACGATGATAATAATGCGTCAAGGACATTAATAGGTTCCTGGACAGATATTAGTCGATCCGTGATCCTTCTTAGTCGGCATACAGGTTTATTGCCAGTACTCCTGCTGACATATTTAATAGATTTTTTGGCGGTGTTAGTCCGTATAAATCAGCGTATAAGATCCTGCATGGATCAATCGCCCAATGTGTGCTTGCGACATCCCGTCCATCACAATTAATTAGTCATCATTCGATTTTATTTGGTAGATCGCGTAGTTGATCACGTTTGTAAACTCATCTGAGATGCTTTATCTGATGTCTTTCTGCTTCGTTGATCAGAATGAAGATTGAAATAAGTAAGACAGCTTGTCCGTTTACTATTTCAGAAAGTGTTTTGGTGTTAATCTAAGAACGCGTTCTCATGATGTCATTCTGATACCATGTCGCGTCTTTTTACGGTGTTTCGTGAAATAACAGCGATCTTGTTCACCAGTTTCTCGATGTGCCAACATCCTACCGCATATTCAACGGCACATAACGATTTCCGTGGATTTCCCCAACGCCAGTAGCGATGATATTGATGAGATAAATGGAAAAATTAAGCAACTCTTAGTAATGTAAAAGATAGTCGACTCATATAGATGACACCACCACACCGACTGTTCTAGCATTATTCTCGTGCTTAATTTGCCTGTGGGCGCATATTTTCCTTTACTACCATGTAACTTTGCTTGTGTGAGCCACATCTACCTCACGCTTCTTCGCTTTGCTACAGTTTCAAGTTTTTTTTATTCTGACCATTGATGAATGTTATATTATATGTGATTAACTGTAAACTCTCACATACATATTCTTGACTGATGCGTCAATGACTCATTCATTCACAGCTCCTTCGAGGGTCCGCGTTCTGACTGACAAAACCACTACAATAACTATCTAGTTAACTATAACCGCTGGTTTATTTATGCGAGCTCGAAAATACATGTCAGCGACCGATTCCTTGAATAGATCCATACGTTCAAGCGAAAAATAGTAATGGAATATAAACGTGTAAAATCTCGCAAAGATTTTGTAATCTAGTGGCAGCTTCTGGTGTATCAACCGATGAATAGCTTGTGCAACGTGGTTACTTTCGAAATCTAGTTGTGTTTCTTCAGATGGTTCCTGGTGTACGCTTAACCGAAGTGAGAAGTCTTTGACCCCCATCATGTCAAACAGCATTGGATTTCTTGTAAGGTCATCCACTCGCGATGCTTCGTGAAACGCAAGAAACATATATGGCGCTTAAACGTCCGCATTGATGTAATCTGCCATTCAAAGTGTCTATTTACTGCACTTATAACCAAGTCTGAGGTCATTGTCAGCCACAACAACAGAAAACAAGAGTCTCGTGTTGATTATGCTGAAAGTACTCAACAAATCTTCAAACATTTTACTAAATAACTTAAACGTCTTCTTCCTCAGCTTGAAAAAATTGTTGAAAAAACGAAGGAAACATTGAGAAGTTTTCAACGTCTTCCTGATCGAATTCGTAAACCGGTAGGCCAAAGACTAAGACTAGTTACCACTAGGAAAGAAAGTAGGATACAATTGAAGAATTACGCTCAAGATTTACTAAAGATGCTTCAAAATTAGGTTGATATAACAAAAGCAAAGGATTGTCCATGTTGTGTTGTTACCAGTTATGGAAAGAAAAACAATCTATTAGGGCCAGAACATAATAATATATTTCCAGTCCACAACACTGGGCTGATGTGTTTTATAAAATTTAAATTAAGCTTAAAACAAATAGTGCATCATAGTTAGATTATATATATATATATATATATATATATATATATATATATATATATATATATATATATATATATATATATATATATATATATATATATATATATGGTGAACTAAGTATAGATGCATATGGAGAAAAAAAAGCAATTGCAAAAAGAAGAACACAACATCATAGGGAACAAAAAAATCAACCGCCCCCCCCCCCCTCCCCAGCAAGAAACAGTTATTCTTGATTCTGTTCAAAAATTAGAAAACAATTTACTCCCGGAACGTAGGAAGAAAATAACAAATATGAGTGGAGATCAATTAGTTGCTTATACTGCTAAAGATTATGTATATTGTGCTGATTTGTTACCAGAACATGTCTCTAAATTATAGCGAATATCGTAAACCAATTTTTAAAATTTATCATAATGCTGCTAATATTAACAAAAATAATATCAATTCTTTTTAAACATTTTCAGCAAAAGTTAAATAACGAAGAATGGAATTATTTGTTTTTTTTTTTAAAAATCGTTCAGATCTTCGAACTTTAATAGAAGTTTACTCATTTCAAATTCCACCTTCTAAATCAGCTTCTACTAAACTGGCTTCTACACGACGAAAATTACCTGAAATTTCAAATTCTCAAACTCTTTCCTAACAAACAAAATATAATTTAGAAAATTAAATCTAAAATTATTAATGTTATAAATAAGAGCCACAAACAGCCAAACACAAAGCATCCTTTAATGAAGGAAAACGTACGTTTTTAAAACGTATGGACCAAGATATATAGGTGTCGGATTTGTATAGTGTTTATAAAAATGAACCAGCGGATATGAATGATCCAGATTTTGTTAAATTTAAAGAAGTGAAAAGAAAAAATGTACATGATCATGATCCTCTAAACGCTATTGGAATCGACATTTTTACTCAAATCAAAGTTGATGATTTAAAAATTAATCAAAGAGATATGATTTAATGTACCAGCACTTCAGGCTTTCTATATTCAACAAAGAGGTACTTGAAGTGCCGTCAGAACAATATTTACACTATCCCCAGTTAAGGAAGAACAATTTAGTGTTGATATAATTATTGATGAATACGGAAATGAATAATTTTTGTTGACATGGGAACAGTTGAATGAACTACAGCGAGATCAAATTATTATCATTGAGTGCGATAAAGATCAGATTCTGAACTATGCACATTCCTGCATCGGTTTAAGAAAAACTATTATCAAATCATGAATAAATTTTATAATCTGAATAATTTTCTTCAGAATGACGGGTGTATTACCAGTAATTTTTCAAATTATCAAACGTTTCTTCGGATGGATAGTAATACTACCTTTACTATTTCACATTATCGAACAATTTCGTCAAATTAATGGGATAGATGTTACTCAAAATAATGAAAATCACATCGAAAATAAACCAAAAAAATTACATAAAAGCAAATTTACATTTACTTTCAAAATCAATGATGAATTTATCATTTTTGGGGGTTTTCAGGATCTGATTTTAAACAATTCAGTTGTCTCACAGGTGTACTGATAATCTTGTTTGTGTCGCGTTGGATCATTTTGATCTAATATTTTCGATCGATCGCAAGACAAACTGAGACGAATTTATGAACTTCGGTAACGTTAACCGTTACCAAAGATAATAAAATAGAGTGTTGGACAATATTAATCAATCTATTCTCCATGTGTATCTCGACCTTCATATTTATGTTGATGTTATCATTCAGAAAAAGCACATAATCCTTTCAGGATCCAGTGTAATATTTATACCATAATGTTTTAAATTTTTAATTGCAGAAATAATAGCTTTAAAGTTGTCAAAATTCATTTATATGTATATAATATATCAAGCTATTTTTAGCGTTATGCATTCTTTTAATAACCGCAACACCCTCATGTAAACACCTATATTACCGAATGATTTTCTAGCAGATTTGGAATATATATATATATATATATATATATATATATATATATATATATATATATATATATATATATATATATATATATATATATATATATATATATCTATATATATATATATATATATATATATATATATATATATATATATTCTAAGAACAGAACTGCATATGCTTACAGCAGATTTAGGCACACACACACACCATAATCAATCCCGGAAGACCGCAAAAGACCACCCAACACTTGGTAACATAATGTTAGGGTGAACATTTTTTCTCATGAGGTTCAAGCTAGGAATGGAAACACACTTTTTATGAAAAATCGCGAAATGTCGCCATCATCGACTGTTTGTCAGTCACGGAATTCGAACTCCAAACTTCGAGTATAAGAGTTCTGTGCTTTAGCAATGAACAACGGACACCTTCTTCCAAACACATGTTTAAGAAATTATTATAAAGTTACCTTTACTGGATTCCCATTATAATAACAACAGCGGATTTACAAACACGTCATTTAAAAATAACAATATATGTGTATATCTCTGCCATAGACAAATCAGGTATATGTGTTTGTATAAATAGAGAGATCTACAAATAACCTAGCTCTATTGTATACTAAACGATGAATGTGACCACTGTTTTCTACCTTGACTTAGTTGACAATTTCAAAAGGTGTATAAATATCCTTCTACCAATTTGAACCATTATACAATGATGTTACTCCACTGATATTAATTATCACACAGATGATTAATAATTTCTTACGATGAACAAAGAAATGCAAAGGTCAATAACACTGTAACAAGCGAGTGAACTCACCATCTACCAGAGAGAACTTTACTTGACATGGTTATTCCCTACATATGTTTATATCTAACACAAGTGGGAGATACTGAAATAGTATTTATTGTTTTTATTACTTCGAAAAAGTCGATTCGGTAATATTATCTGGGACATATTGAATAGAACGCCTGCAAATATCGATATATTTACCAGCCGCATAGATCGATTAAAATATTTTTTTTCTTTCTATCCTCTATGTTGGTAGACACAACTGATCTTGTACTATTATCATTGTAACCAATATTTACAAACATGTTATTTTGACTCCATGCAAGAGTTTTAAAAATCAACGAGTAATCGAGTTTTATTCCATTCCTATGATCGCTCATAACACCGTCTTCGAATATTCCATAAAACCACTAGTAGACAAAGCTATGTCAAAGATAATGTTTCTACTACCTAACAGTAAATTGAAGATAAGATACCCAGTATTAATGACCAAACCGACTGTTTTGTTATTCGACAATTCGAGATGCCTCATAATTCTTGATGATAGGAAGCTTCCAAAACTCATTTTCTTCCATTTATGTAAGAATATTATTTGTTTAAATGATTATTTATAAAATCTAGCTAGATAATCGTCAGCGTTTCTTATAACCTTATCATTATTGTTATTTTTTAAAAATCATAATATCTTTTCAGCTCTTGAAATTGTATACGCAATCGCGTTTCTCCTTTAACGGTATTGGTCATAGACCTCTGCAACGTACGCTTTGTAAATAATATCAGCAACATTTATTTATACAGACTTTGTTACAAGGAGCTATATACACGTATTGTTTGTGTGAATATATATGTGTGTGTGTGTGTGTGTGTGTGTGTGTGTGTGTGTGTGTGTGTGTGTGTGTGTGTGTGTGTGTGTGTGTGTGTAGATATATATAATATTTCAATGCAAACATATATTTGTCTTAATTATAATGTGGAGGAATTTACGAGATTATCTAAGATTTAAGATTAACCTTTAACTGAACTGCAGAGGAAGAGAGAAGAATCGAAATGTGAAACAAGAATGTGTTACTTGTTAATATCAAAAATAAGCAAACTCATTTATATATGTTCGGCATTTTCATGAAGTTTTTAATTTAAATTTGTTTTGCATGAAAGCTGAGAGAAAGTAGCGCTGAATTAGCACTTAGTTGGTATGTACTAAATTGTTAAAAACTTCATTATATATAATTATTAGTGAAAGTTAGCATATGCACAGTTGTCATTCTGCTTATGAATATTATGGGTCACATGAAAACTACTTTTAGGATTTCCACCAAAACTGATATGCCTCACTGTGTCATCAATAAGATAATAATTCACTTCTAATATATATCAAAGGTATCAAGTGTAGAAATATAACGTCTAAATGCGACATGTTAAGCACAGCTAGTTAAAGAAATTTATCTACATCAATAAACTTGAATAAGAGCTGAACGTCAAACAAATCCGAAAAATACACAAAGTTTGAAACATTTCCTTTTACTACAAAATCAACCGCTCCGGTGGCCTAGTGGTTAGAGTATCCGTCGCAGACGTGGGAGGTCGTGGGTTCAAAACCCGGCCGAGTCATACCAAAGACTTACAAAAATGGTACTAACAGAATGAGAACTCCAGTAACATCTAAACGTTCTTGTCCTTTGTGAAAGGCTTTCTCTGCAGAATTTTAAATATGAAGATGTTGTTCCCGGGGAATGCGTGCACCGCTGGTATCTCGAAATGATAGTATTGGGCGGAAACTCAAGTCTTTTGTACCTGCATCGATATAGATTTTAATCGCGAGCAGGTGGACGCGTACATGCATACATGCAATCAAACAAGTTAGGGTGCTCCCAATTCCGCCGATGGCACATCAGTATTTTGAGAATGTTGATAAGGTGGTCTTCTTGGCAAACATGGGGACTCCATTCGGGCATTGCAGTACAACGCGACCTAGGACCATGATGACAACTACAATGCGGATAGAATTCTTCGTAGGTAAGGTTCTACCATGGGTCGTTTTAATGCGCAATCATGAGGAATACAACAATATGGTGCATGTGTGTTCATTTCCATACCTAGGGAAAGAATTGTTCAGATGCTACTATGTCGGAGTTTGTCTTTTGGATGCGAAATCCAGGGTTATCATCGCTGATAAGACCTAACTCGTAGATATTGCTGAAGGATGTTGTCCAGTTAACTTGATATTGCCGCCACAAATTTGGGTGTCAATAAGTTGGTGTTTAATAGTAAACAAGTTACCTCCAAAACCTTTTACAATGACCAATGATATCATCTTTTGATGTCCAATTTACAAAGAACACAAAAGTGACAACATAAATGTGTCCGTTATGACAAGTGTAATTTATTCAGAATTTTAACAACATTGAGCGTATTTAGAAATTTAAGAACAAAGAGCTTTTAAAGCATTACATTAAGTACTCCAGATAGTATGCATAGAATCCATGGAGTCAGTTGTCATGTGACCTTAACAAATTAGGACATGATCAGCAGAATACAGATATATATATATATATATATATATATATATATATATATATATATATATATATATATATATATATATATATATATATATATATAAAATTTAGTAATGGTGCTATACTTACAATAGCATGACATTTGCTGGTGTACGAGATTATTCCTTCGCTTGACATACAGTATTCTTATGTAACTTTCAAAATTAAAACCAATCTCAACAGTTTAATTATATTATGGAACCTTCTCAAGGAAACTAAGTATTCAACTAGACTTGGTTTATTTATATCATTTTGAGACGTCTTGCTTACAAACGGTAGTGTTAGAATAAACTGGAAAGCGGAATATCAAAGTTTGACCTTTCTCGAATCAAATTAATTTTTTAAATCAACATATCAACCTGTGGAGTTAAACATTAGACAACAGCGATTAGAATTTATCACATTAATTCAATGTAATTTTTTTTAAAAGATTAAGCGCATTTGAATTATGCTGTGTACAAGGCAAGGATAACGGGTGGCCTTATAAATAGCACATACATAATATCCCTACTTGTATTATGAATATAAGTTAAGTTATGCCTTTTGTTCTGAGGCGCAAAATTACTGCATAATTGCGCCATCTGTATATAATAATGTCACTTGGATATATATATATATATATATATATATATATATATATATATATATATATATATATATATATATATATATATATATATATATATATATATATATATATATATACAGCAATACTACAAAATCATATGGCAAGAAACATTCCTTTCAAGTACCGGGTTCAGCAAATGATCTCGTGTGTCAGGTATTGATTAAGATAAATGCAATATATTGACATCGATCTGTGCAAATCTAGTTTTTATATACCCTAGCCTAGTTAGAAATTAGGCATAGAAATATGTAAGAAAAGTAGGAGAGAAGCATTTGTCAAAACATTCTGTATTTATTTACAGTTAAAGTAATGTACTTAAGTGACATATTGCATCTATACACACTTCTCAATTAATCTCAATAATATAAACAATTCATCAAAACATTTGAATAGTTTATGGCCAAAATATATACTAATATTTCTGTAGAAAAACCGCTTTCTCACTTCTCCAAGTTGCTTCCTATTCGCCATGATTCAATATACATTTGTGTTATTCCAGCATTCTAGAATTGTGCAAGTGCTAATTAATAGCCAATAATTAAAACGATAAAGACGATGGCTTGTGATACATATGTTTGCAATATATCCAACTTTAATGATCCATCAACTTCGTGTTCTGGTATAATAAAATTGGCATTTCCTTCACTTATATTATGGATTTCCGTATATAAAAAAGTTAACGATTTTTAACGTTATTCAAAATTATAAATAACGTGGACGTTTCAGAAAAATAGGAATATATTTATTCAAACGTTTTGACTGGTCTTAAATATGTTCCTCCCCTCTGACACTATTATGGTAAAAGCATTCTGCTTTTGCATTTCTACTATAGAAAAACATAGCTATTGAACGATGCATAAGCGTTTGACAGAAAAAGTAAGACGCGAACATGGCCAAGAAAATGTAAAGCACCGAACTGTAATGATTATTTGAATCCGGATCGCTAGAATCATTTAAATGTTTAGGTTTAGATGTTGAATGTATCGTTATAAAATTTAAGTGAAATTATGTACTTTACTTTGATTACATTAAATGATGACAGCAATAAACCCTACTGACATTATATACGAACACTATTCTAAACTCTGTTGATCTTTGCTTAACTATGGTTTCTTAGATTTGGATTAATTTAAAGTTGTATTCTCAATATGGTTTGGAGATTCACCTATATCATCTCTTTATTTAAGTCTTCCTCAGAAACAGCTATTACCACAAGACCCGTCAGATACAAAAGCTAAAGCTTTGCATTTACAAAGTATGGTTTATGTAATGAAAATAATTACACAGCTTTATGCACGCATGGTTCATGCACTACAATGTTTTTTTTTTCGTGGTTCAGACATTTTTATTCATTTCGTATTATAGCTAAACCGACTATTTTGTTTCTTTGGTTGACCTGCATTTTAATATTTGTTCGATGACACGTACATAATGGGAAAATACAAATCAATGCTAACAAAAGAACATAAAACATCATCTCCTGTTTTTCATATAAACAAAATATCTTTATATTTTGCATGAGTACAACCTAACACACGGCCGAGTGTAAGAAAATTCTGTTTAAGCATAATTTCCAGGGAAAAAACTAAAAACTGCGTATTATTATTAAATATTATTTTTAACATTATCCATCCCGTGAAATTGTATGCCAAGTGTATAAGTTTAAAGATTTTACATAGCCGAAGAATCAATTAGATTTTATTATTCTCAAATATGTCATACATGGAATTGAAATATCTAGGAGGGCTCAAAGAGAAAATCATCATAGTACAATATTTTGCAGATCTCATATGAACGCAACCTTAAGATGGGAGAAAAAGAGGAACGGTTACGTTTTACGTTTATATCTTCGACATTATTTCTGCGTACTTCATAAAAAGACCAATCTTTTAGACTTACGAGCTTTATAAGTTTGCAGTCAATCCAGTCATCCACCGTGAAAGCAAATATGACTCATTGCGACCAATATGTGCTGGAGATTGAATCGCAATAACCCATCCCCGATCCCATCTATGTAATGACTGTAATGTTTAAACCGATATATTTTTATACAATAGCTACAGAGTAAGTTATATTATATTCTGTAAATGAATAGGTACATTAAAGTCACTATACCATTTTTGTCACAGTATCAACACCGACGTTATATTTATTCTTGACTAAACATGATTAATAAAATAAACAAATTATAAAAAAGGCACAACATTATGATTGGAATACATGCTGAATAGTTTCCTTGTAACAATATAATGCAAAATATCTGAAATGGTATGTAATAAGCAGTAAATACAGTATATTGGCTTCTACGTAGTATTCAGAAATATCATATCGTGTGTCATTTCGCATAAATAAAAAATGTATTGTGTATTGTGCGTTTGGAATAATCTGCATAACGTTGAATATCTACGAAAACAATAACCTTCAAAGTTATCCGTTCTTACTGAATTCAGAATATTGTTTCATAATTTAGGTCAAGTAAAGATATTTGATATAAGCAAACAAACATTTGCATTGAAATAATAATTGTGGTTATGGTGTCTATCTATATGTTCTTGATGAACTTACATTAGACACCAAAACAAACAATCCGAACCATTTCGATACTTTAATTAAATACAAATGCAATATCAGCGTATCGACTTCGTGTTAAATAACGTTCAACGTCCAGACAGGCAAATATGGCATGACCTTGTATTATGACAACATCAGATCCGTTTAAACTACTTTACAGTTTTCAAGTTTATAGCGGGTCACTACGTTGGTATAATGGAATGCTTCGTCTTGTGACCATCTTTAAAATTGGTTAAGATATAGTTTGTTAGTATTAAAGAATTATTTATAAAGTTTTTGGTCAGTCCAACTAACTTAACCATCTCTACAAAACCCTAACCCCGAGACCATTAACACTGATATGCACAGTGGATGTTTTCGCGCACGTATTGTTCTCCTTTCTACACAAATAGATAAATAAGCTCAATAGCGGGATAAATAGGCATATTTCTTCCAATTTCAAACAACTGTCTTTCTTATTTTTCCGAATAATTTACATTCAACACAGAGTGATGTATGATGGTAGGATACGTTGGTTCTGAAGACACATCAGTGACATTCAAAAGAGGGTAATGTAATAAGTTTCAGATGGATTTGTAACTTCGGATGTCGAGCCAGTGGCCATGTCAAAGCCTACTTCATCGTGCACATTCGTCTCCATGTTCATGTTCATGGCCCTCTGGCGTTGTGATTCTGTAAAGGATCTCATAGAGTCGACACGGTTAGAAACATGTTCGATGCTCAGGGTGGAGTAGAAATGGACATCGGTATATTCATATGAGCCATCACTTGCAATAATTCCACTTCTTCGTCGGCACCTTTAAAAGATATATATACAATGCAGGATTATATATATATATATATATATATATATATATATATATATATATATATATATATATATATATATATATATATATATATATATATATATATATATATATATACATATATCTATATATATACATATATAGTGTGAGTGTGTTTGATGTGGATTTTCACCGTAGCAATATTAAAAACTAAAATGACTTTTTTCCATTTTGTGAAGATGTCTTTCAATGAGAGTGAGATTGGGTGAAATGGGTGGTATTATATACAATTCAGTTACGTTTCTTAAACAAATAATTCATTATATTTAAATTTATCTCGATGAATTATATATATATATATATATATATATATATATATATATATATATATATATATAGGGATTAAGGTCTGTTTAAATGAGCACATATCGTACTGAACCATCTGATTGATTGATTGATTGATTGATTGATTTTTAAGGGCGCACGCGATTTTTTAGTCTATTTAGCGCCATGCAATAGGTTGCATGCATTAATGTTTAAAAATACTGAAATGTTTAATATCAGCCAACGATATCAAAAACCAAATAGTTTGTGACGATTTTACCCCAACCCCTTGTATGTAGGTATAAGTTACTATAACTTGTGATTCTGACTGGCCTTGTACATGTATAAATTGTATGTCTGCCTGACCCCGCTGTAATGTTTCAAATTGTTCTAAGTTAGCTAATCCTCTTACGTAAGATGGTCTTTGTTAGCTCTCGAGGGGAAATTCTACGAGGAGACTGTGTCCATCGCGGACGGGTGACGTAACCACATCAAAGGACAGGAGAGCGCCAAATAAGAAGTATGTAACAATTGATAGACACACAGACAGACATTCGGATGATCGACAGTCGAACGACTGACCAGAGTCGATCGCCCTCCAATCGAAATGCGATGTGGGTGGGACTTGTTTCGAAAATTTTAGATAATACCTAATGTTTAGTAGGAATTAGTCAGTTCGCTACAAGAAGTAACTGTGTTAAGAGAGGTAGAACTCCGTACGGCCAGACGAAAATTGGTGACAGACTCAGATTTTGGAAATCAAGGAAATCTTAAGATAGCTTCAAAGGTCAGTGTGATTTTTGTTTGATTTCTGCTTGATACGTCTGCGGAATGGAAGGATTCTCGTATGTATATTCATTTTACTTGTATTGTAGTATGAATAGTTAATTATGATATTAATATTTTGCATCTTTCGTGATGTTCGTTAGTACCTTTGCTTGCAATTGATTATGATGTAAATTCGTTGCATCTTCTTCATGATATTATATTACCCCTTATTTTTTGAGGTAAAATGTTGCTCTTCTTTTGTTAGTAATAGGTGTGCATATTATTTCGTGAATTATTACGTTTACACCCTTTTGAAAGGACGATTTATATTCGTGAAAAATTGTATTGTTTGCTAGCCGCTATAAGAATTAATATTATAATTCCTTGTGTAGGTATATTATGGTAGACTAGCACTTTGTTTACGTAATATATTTTGCCATTGAGTTAACGGATTTCCGTTATTGCAATTTGAATGTGAATATTGTGGATTCGGTACGCTTGTGAAGGACATATATATAAATATATAGATAGTCATATTACTAATAGTAGTAATATTATAATACACTGATATTTGAAATATTTGTATGTATATACTGATAGGGCTCAGTATGTAGATGTTTGAATTCTTTGTGAGATTGTGTTGTGGCGCCCTTTTGTAAGCGGCGGAAGCGTATGGGAATTTCGATGTGTGCGCATGCGTGACCAAAAATGTCCCGCCTTAAACTGATGGTTCAATTCAGTGACTTAGTGTGAGGTAATATTCATCACTCTGTGCTAATGCATTATACCTTTCAACAGGAAGCTTTCGGGTGACGTTGAGAGAATTCCGGCGGGGGAATTCCGGATGACGTGGAAAGAATTCCGAGTGAATTTGAGAGATACCGAGTGAA
Source organism: Unio pictorum (assembly GCA_030141615.1). Classification (NCBI taxonomy): domain Eukaryota; kingdom Metazoa; phylum Mollusca; class Bivalvia; order Unionida; family Unionidae; genus Unio; species Unio pictorum. Next base: position 200,822 of record JARLTB010000180.1, read on the forward strand.
TTTCGGGTGACCTCAAGAGATACCGTCGAAGAGGAAACGGAAGTAGAGATAGAAGAGGAAACGGAAGTAGAGATAGAAGAGGAAACGGAAGTAGAGGAATCGGAAGGAGAGAAAGGCGAAAGGAGACTTATTTAGATGAGTAACACTCAAGAAGGGAAAATATTCCTCACACTGAAATCAAATGATGATCTAGGGATCATTGGGTCAAGAGTGACATTGATTGCTTAATATCTTTAAAATTTTCATTTATTAAATTGTTGTTTAAATTTCATCTTTGTATTTCTTTTAATTTAACTGTCGGCATTGCTGACTGGGGGCTCGTAGCCATATATAATATATTGTCTAGAAGTAAACATTCTGAATGCGGACCAGGGGAACTTCCTCATAATTCTTTAAAGTCTATAGGAAGAACCCCACCCCTACTAAACGACCCTTCACATAGTTCAACATAAAATGGTACGATGTTAGTTACAGTAGAGTATGAAGCTTTCCAATCAATAGGACATATAAATATGTATGTTGATGAGTACAGCTGAAAAGATGCTGAAAATAAGGGTCGGTATTTACATTAGATAACAATGCTCTAGGTGATGGCATACAAGGTTTAGTTTAAAATAAAGATTAACTTTAAACATTCCTGAAAAAGACAGACAAAATTACATTTATAAACATTTCCCTGTTCAAAACGCTGACATGGCCTCAGGAGGAGTCTCTGTTGTTGTGAAAAATAGAGCCCCTCACAGAGTAATCCCTTTAAATACAAATTTACAAACCATTGTTGTTAGCGTCACTCTACATCGAGAGATCACCGCTTGCTCTATTTACTTACCAACAAGCACCAACCTAATACCAAACGAATTAGACAATCTTGTTCAACAACTTCCCGCGCCCTTTGTTACACTAGGGATTTTAATGCCCAAAACATTATATGGGGATCAAATCACATAAACGGCAGAGGCCACAAAGTAGACGATTTCATTTCTACACACGACCTATATCTATATAACACTAACTCACCGTCATATTTACACCAAGGAACGAGTGCAAACACGTGTATAGATTTGACAATTTGCTCTCCTTCGCTGATTTGGGACTATGAATGAAAGGTCGCTGATGACCTTCACAGCCGTTATCACTTTCCAATCAACCTTGAAACTAACAACTCAAAAATTGATGATGCAATTCCACAATGGAATATAAAGAAGACCGACTGGGCTAGGTTTGAAACTCTTTGTGTATCAAGACTAAATGAAGATACAGTATTCAGCGCTGTTAATCTTATAAAAATTTTTACTTCAATTCTAATCGAGATTGCAGAAGAATCTATTCCAAAGTCCTCACCAAACAGTAAAAAGCCCCAAAAACCTTGGATAACCAACCATTGTAAAGATGCCACTAGACAAAACTTTAAGCAAATATCGTATTACCCGGGATACAACTCGTCGCACAATCATAGAATGTAAACCTGCATCATGGAAGAAATATATTTCTTCTTTAAACTCTCGTTCCACAATTAAAAATAGCAAATATTCATGAGACAGTTTCTCAAAAAAACTCCTCATCATCTATTTATTCCGAAGATTTCAGAAGATGAAAACATCCAAAATAAAAGTCACGTTTAAAATTCACATCCAACAACTCTGAGAGCTATAACCAGCTGTTTTCTTTATTGGAGCTTATGGAGGCTTTAGACAAGGCCCATCATACATCCGCTGGGCCTAACGAAGTACATTACCATTTCTTGATACAACTTCCAGAATTGTCTCTGACATTACTTCTGAATATCTTTAATGATTTGTGGATTGCTGGTAATGTACCTAAGAGTTGGAAAGAAGCAACATTAACACCAATTCCCAAACCAGGTAAAGATATCGACGATCCTACCTACTATTGACCCATAGCACTGACAAGCTGTGTGTGCAAAACAATGGAACGAATGAGTAATACTCGGCTTGTATGGAACGTGGAAAGAAACAATTTACTATCTCCTTTCCAAAGTGACTTCCGTTCTTTGTCGTAGTACCAACTCGAAACATTTATTCGCGATGCATTTATCAAGAAAGAAAATTTAGTAGCAGTCTTCTTTGATTTAGGCAGGGCCTATGACACAACATGGTAGTACGGGATACTAAATGACCTGCACGATCTGGGTCTAAAAGGCGGTCTGCCCTCTTTCATGACAGATTTTCTCTCAGAGAATTCAAAGCACGAGTATGCTCTACTCCCTCAGATATACACGAGCAAGAGATGGGTGTGCCCCAGGGCAGTATTTTATCTGTGACGCTTTTCAAATATCAAAATCAATAGCATCACCAAGTGTTTAGCTCCCGGTGTCGATTGCTCATTGTACGTTTATGATCTTATAAATTGTTATCGATCAAAGCACATGCATACAATTGAAAGACAACCACAACAAAATATCAACGATATATAAGATTGGGCCAGTACTAACAGTTTCAAACTTTCAAAATCGAAAACAGTATGCCTACATTTCTGTCAGTGGCGAAACCATCATGATGACCCTAAACTGACGCTGGACGGAACACTTTTTCCAGTTGTTGAGGAAACAGTTTTCGGGTATTATATGCGACCGAAAACTTTTTTTTATACCACACATCAAGAATTTAAAGATTAATGCTTAAAAACCTTTAGATCTACTTAAAATAGTTGCGTACACTGACTGGGGTGCTGATAAAATAAATGTCATCCTCAATTTGTATAGTACATTTATACGCTCCAAACTAGACTATGGATGCGTTGTTGATGGCTCAGCTAGGAAGTCATATTTGAATATGCTTGACCAAATTCGTCATTAGGGAATAAAACTCGCTCTGGGAGCATTTAAGATATATCCATGTGAAAACCTAATCCCGGAAGCTAATGAACCACGTTTATCACATCGCAGAGAAATTCGTTCTGCACAGTACGCTCTCAAAATAAGATCAAACCCTCTGAACCCTGCATTTTCGGCTGTTTATCAACCCAAAATTTGAAACTTCATACAACAACCAACCAGTTGCAAATGCCAAACCTGCAATTGGCCTCAGAATATCATCCAGCCTTGACAGTATAAAAATTGATCTCTCTACAATTCAGACGTTTGTCTCGGAAACACCACCTTGGCTCTTTAAACAACCCAAAGTGCCTTTTACGTTACACGATGGGACAAAATCTGAGACAAACCCTTCCATCTTCCAGACCTCTTATCATGAACTCCTTCCCGAATTCAGAAACTACACTAGAATTTATACGGTAGGATCAAAGGATGAAGAAAAGGCTGCTTCAGCTCCCATTAGTGGCAAACACATAAGAAAAGCTCGTTTGCCAAACGATGCGTCCATTTTGTTCAGCTGAGGTCAGAGCAATATGCCTTGCTCTGACATGTATTGAGAATAAACTTATTTTAAATAACATTATCTTCTGTGACTCACTATCAGTGCTTCGGTCAATACACACACTAGAAAACTAGAAAACCCATTATTAACCAATCTCCTCGTAACAAATACGGAGCTTAGTACCTTCGACAATATAGTATACTGTTGGTTACCTAGCATTATTGGTATTAAAGGTAATGAAGAAGCAGATCGCGCTGCTAAGATTGATCTATCCCAAGAACCATCTGATTTTAAAGTATCATTTACTGATTTTAAACTCGTATCAAAAAGTGGCAGGCATCATGGAATGATGCAGTGAATAACAAACTTCACGCCATCAAACCAACCCTGGGAGAATGGACTCCTTACTACAGAACCATCCATAGCGAGGAGGTAGTCATTGTAAGAATCAGATTGGTCATACGTACATAACCCACTCCCACATATTAAAAGGTGACGATCCACCAGAGTGCGTTAATTGCAATGAATTATTCATTGCTAAGCACGGTATGACTGAGTGTTCCGACCTGCAAACTACGCGTGATAAGTATTATAATGTGCATGACATGAAAGAACTTTTTAATACAATCCATATCACTTGTATTTTAGATTTCCTGAAGGAAGTTAATCTTTATTTTAAACTATAACTTGTATGCCATCACCTAGAGCATTTTTATCTAATGTAAATATCGCCCCTTATTGTCAATATTTTTCATCTGTACTCATCATTATACACCATTGACATCTCTCGTTGATTGGGAAGCTTCATATTGTACTGTTACCAACATTTTACCATTTAATGTTGAACTATTTGGTTGTTGCTATCGCTTGTAGATATTAAACATTTTAGTATCTTTAAACATGTATAGATACAACCTCTTATATGGTGCTAAATAGCCTAAATGTGCTGGTGCGCCGTTAAAAATCAATAAATCAATCAATCATTAACACCATCTAAACTAAAATCAGTGTTGGAAAGCATGAAAATGGCATACTACAATAGTATTTGTGAATCACGTATATGACATTGAACAATGGCAATCAGTGATCAAAGGGTTTACATCCTAAACTAACAGTCATGTAATAGAAAGATTACATTACATTATGATATTTTACAGCAAACTGTATCTACCTTGACAGATACTGCATCCGTATTGGAGTATGCCTCAATTAACACCTTATAACTTCTCCACATCCAATTAACTATCATATATTTGCTCAAAAGTAATGTACGTTACCTTCTGCATATAATCAGAAATGTTAAGCCCAGCAGCACAATTCCGGCCACGGCCCCACCACCAAGGAAATATTCTTTCTTGATCATAAGCGATTGATCTGCATTTATGATAAAATGAATAATTAAAATAAGCAATAAGGGAATATGTGATTACGATTGGTTATAAACAGTAACCAATCAAACTGTGGCATCCCTGGAGTATACAAAAGGATAAATACAAATTCATAATGAGCTTTTCTAAAACAATTAATTACAAAGGATTTCTTTAAACGAGAACATTTATTTAATAGCTCAGGTCAAGGAACGTTACCAGTTTCACGTAAAAGCATTATGTATTGGTTTATTATGATCCTCGTAATGTCGACGGTGATTAGATTACATTCTGTTTTCATTCACCTAATAGTCACTTCAGAATGTTACCTGAATATGAATCCACATTTATGAAATAGATGTGCAATATTTACAAGTTGACTGTAATTTAAATAAAGACAACGCACAATCTTGCAAGCGAAGAAATTACCCTTTTTTTCCAAGACCAGGCTGTTTAGCTAGTTGAAGAGTTTGTGAAGTCAAATGTATTTTACACGAGCTGCCGAAATATATGTTTTGTAATTTATAACCTCATTATTGATGATATTGTGGTATATAATCTGTACATTGTATATACTTATTGTTATTTTATCCTGCTTTGTGCATATATTTGCCACAGTATTCGGGAAATAGTATTAGCTTCATCTTCTGAAAAGCGATTTCATGCAACAGTTCCATCCGCTGATAGTTTAAAACTTTGACAAAGAGCCAGGTCAGATTCAAAGCCGATACCGTTCATTCAGCGCTAGAATGATACGTGCGATGTCTATGTTAAGTGTTTTCGCTTCGTGCTTATAATTCAAATAATAAAAATGGTTACATATTCGTCTGAGGCCCTAGATTGTATGGTTCATTTCTTTTCACGTAAAAAGGGGTGCAAATTGTTCATGTTGCCTAATTAATTTGTCGTTACTACATAGGATTGTAAAATCATATCATTGTCAATATTATTTATGTGTGTTGTGATCTGACAAACGGTTAGTTTAATACCTTCATTTATCAGGCAGTTATCTGACAGGGTTCCATAAGCAGAACTTGTTAAAGCTATGTTAAATCAAGCACAGACTACTTACAAATAAAACACATTTGAAATATGACGGTCAACAATAAACGAAAATGCCCACTTTTAAAGGTAGAATTGATCAATAATGCATCTAATATGATATTGTAGTGTAGAGAGTTGCTGTGCTGATTTTTATTCTAGGCAAACGATCATTTCTGCAACCAAGGACATGTTTTTTTCACTAATATGGGGGACTTTGATAAAAGGGGGACTTTGATAAATATTCGGAATAGGCTTTTCGAGCGAAGAAGACACATTAAATAATAATTTTGTTACTAACAACATATGGGTCAAACACATACACAGTGTACGACACAAATGTCAGTGTGCCGAAGTGAAGATTTAAGAGGAATAACGATATAATTCATTATGAAAACCTTATTATATAAAATCAGTTGGCATTACATTAGGTTTACATTTTGAAAACTAAATTTTCGTGAGTTCTTAATTGTAATAAATGATTGAACAATCATTAAGAGTGTAGTTTTCAGACTGAACATAATAGGCATTTCTGTTCAACTTTAGACGTGTGCAAATTTATTCATATGCTAATATATATTTCAGTAATATTGTATGATTGGGATGTATATGTTTTATACAAACAAGTGGAGGCAACTGGTCAGATGTTTAGCAGCAGTGTCTCAACAACCAAAACAGGTCCAAAGACTGATGATGATGATGATGATGATGATGATGATGATGATGATGATGATGATTATGATGATGATTTGTTTTATGCTTGGATTATTTTAAAACTAACTGTATTTTCTACTTTTCACGAAGGAACGAAATGAGGAATACTCAATGACCAATGGAAAATGAACGATTTGTAAGTGTACGAGCCAACAGAGCAAACGTTGTGAACAATAAAATTGAATTCATATATATGCTAAAATAATATTAAATCAACCTAGTATAAATAAAGTAAAAATATTCGCAATATTTACAATCTTGCAGTAATTCCTTAATACTGAAATAATATTTCTTTATCAGATATTACCATGTGTGTATGTAGTGAGACTATGACTAATAAAAGCTCACCTATGGTGGTCTCCTGTACTGTATTAAAGATGACCGTCTGATCTGTAGTAAACACCCCTGACGGACATCCTGGTTCACCATTCCCTAAGGAGTCCAGATAACATATATAATATCTATATATATATATATATATATATGTGTGTGTGTGTGTGTGTGTGTTTGTGTGTGTGTGTGTGTGTGTGTGTTTGTGTGTGTGTGTGTGTGTGTGTGTGTGCCAAAACAATTGCAAATACTGTTTCCATATGCATTCTGAAATATACATTCAAGACGTAAACAGGTGTGCAAGACAATTTAAAGCTGGTCTATATAAGAGTACCAAGAGTTGATATGGGACATAACTGAAACTATTTCGTTAATTTCTTTTCATGTAAAAAGGGGTGCAAATCGTTCAGGTTGCCTAATTAATTTGTCGTTACTAAATAGGATTGTAAAATCATAGCATTGTCAATATTATTTAAGTGTGTTGTTATCTGACAGACGGTTAATTTAATACCTTCATTTATCAGGCAGTTATCTGACAGGGTTCCATAAGCAGAACTTGTTAATCTATGTTAAAAATCCAAATCAAGCACAGACTACTTACAAATAAAACACATTTGAAATATGACGGTCAACAATAAACGAAAATGCTCACTTTTAAAGGTAGAATTGATCAATAATGCATCTAATATGATATTGTAGTGTAGAGAGTTGCTGTGCTGATTTTTATTTTAGGCAAACGATCTTTTCTTCAACCAAGGACATGTTTCTTTCACTAATATGGGGGACTTTGATAAATATTCGGAATAGGCTTTTCGAGCGAAGAAGACACATTAAAAAATAATTTTGTTACTAACAACATATGGGTCAAACACATACACAGTGTACGACACAAATGTCAGTGGGCCGAAGTGAAGATTTAAGAGGAATAACGATATAATTCATTATGAAACCCTCACCCTTGCCTGAAGGAGACATTATATAAAATCAGTTGGCATTACATTAGGTTTACATTTTGAAAACTAAATTTTCGTGAGTTCTTAATTGTAATAAATGATTGAACAATCATTAAGAGTGTAGTTTTCAGACTGAACATAATAGGCATTTCTGTTCAACTTTAGACGTGTGCAAATTTATTCATATGCTAATATATATTTCAGTAATATTATCTGATTGGGATGTATATGTTTTATACAAACAAGTGGATGCAACTGGTCAGATGTTCAGCAGCAGTGTCTCAACGACCAAAACAGGTCCAAAGACTGATGATGATGATGATGATGATGATGATGATGATGATGATGATGATGATGATGATGATATGTTTTATGCTTGGATTATTTTAAAACTAACTGTATTTTCTACTTTTCACGAAGGAACGAAATGAGGAATACTCAATGACCAATGGAAAATGAACGATTTGTAAGTGTACGAGCCAACAGAGCAAACGTTGTGAACAATAAAATTGTATTCATATATATGCTCAAATAATATTAAATCAACCTAGTATAAATAAAGTAAAAATATTCGCAATATTTACAATCTTGCAGTAACTCATTAATACTGAAATAATATTTCTTTATCAGATATTACCATGTGTGTATGTAGTGAGACTATGACTAATAAAAGCTCACCTATGGTGGTCTCCTGTACTGTATTAAAGATGACCGTCTGATCTGTAGTAAACACCCCTGAAGGACATCCTGGTTCACCATTCCCTAATGAGACCAGATAACATATATAATATCTATTTGTGTGTGTGTGTGTGTGTGCGTGTGTGTGTGTGTGTGTGTGTGCCAAAACAATTGCAAATACTGCTTCCATATGCATTCTGAAATATACATTCAAGACGTAAACAGGTGTGCAAGACAATTTAAAGCTGGTCTATATAAGAGTAGCAAGAGTTGATATGGGACATAACTGAAACTATTTCGTATTTGTTATGTATCATTGATATGGAATACACATGCGTCGCAGCTTTAAAAGTAAATATAGTTTTAGTATTATTTCTTGATAAATGTCATGTTGCATAAACCGTTTAATGATGAGTAATACAAAATTCGATACTATACATACATGCATTCAAATATCCTACCATAATGATTTGATGATTTCTAACTCATATCCATTTACATACCTATGACATGCAGAATTGCAGATTCATGTACAACTCCACTTTGGTGACCAATGAGAGCATATATTCCATGATCTAAGAATCGAACCGTCTTTATTGTCATATACAGATTATATCTTTTAATTTCGCATTGCAAATATTTGACATAGGCAGTGCAGGTACCGGATACTGTATCAGCCACCAGTATGACCGCAAGAGGCTGCATCATTCTAGAGTAGAAAATAACATCAAGCGCTTCCTTCGAGGGATACAATGGCAAAGCAAAGTTAAATTTCCCTTGTTTCCCAGTACAGGTCCGCAAAACGTTGTCTGAAATTTTAAATGTATTCTCCTGTTACAAATTATGCAAATTATGTATTACATATTTATCATGACGATATATCCGTCTATTAGTAGGTTGTCTTGACCAGTTGTCGTTATCGACGATTACATATTTTAAATTTATGTTTGAAATAAGGTCAAAAATTTTTTGCGACGTACAATCTTTTATTGCAGGATCTCTCTCAAAATAAATAATATATTATTTACATGTTTAATCTGCTTATCGCACAATGGGTCTTATTAAAGATATAGTTACATATCCAGATTTCTAACTTAAAACTGGCAATCAAACAACAAGGAAATACTTTATAATTTTCTTTACTCAGGTTTACAATTTGACCAAAATACGTATCACACCGAAGCTAAACCAAATATAACATTATTAAGTATCCAATCTATACGTACTAATTTGGTGGTGGGTGTGTTGCAGTTGGTTTATCGTTGAAGTGACAAATCCAGAGTTGTTAAAATGATTAGGGCGTGCTTAAAACTGAAACACTTCATTTTGACCTGAATCATTTTATTTCCGCTGATAAAGAACTCGCCTTCTAGGACAATGGTGTCAGTTATGGGTGTAATGGATGGATTCTAAGAGACACAACTTTACAGCAACTTGTAACTTTACAAAAGTTTAAAATAGGTCTTTTTCCGGACCATTCAACACTTTCCTCTAGCAATTGAAGAGGAGCCAAATAGCGACCATGTGTGATAAAACAACTGTGGTGTAACATTTGAGGACTAAGGAGGTATTTATCATATGTAATGACACACCGTGAATGAATATAACCATTTGAGAACAAACTACGAACTGCAAAGATTCGGGGCATTAAGGCAAATTTTCCAATCACTGCACACGTAGTAAGCCACGAAAACACCTTGGACCATTTCAAACGTATAGCAAGATTACACCAAGCGAATATCAGCCTAATTTACAGATAATTTTGTCCTAATCATTTGATATTCTAACTAAATGTATCGTTATAATCCACATTCACTTCAAAACAAGGTATGTTGCAAGGTAGATTAGAAAATTGGTTTCTGCCTCCCTGGTACGGGAATATAATTTTCTCATATTCAATGTTATAACCTTAAGATCCTTTTCCTATTTGTGAACACAATACCAAAACTCAAAAGCTATAATTCAATACTTTTTTAACCTTTGGAATGTTTTTATATATACATGACTGGCGACATTTTCAACACTGATGTTATTGTAATGGTTTTGTTAATGTGTCTATACGTATGTCAGCTTGTATGTACCTCTTTGAAATTAATCTGTCTCCTTCTTGTGTCTTATTATTTTGAAAATTAAGAAATAATGAAAAAGTAAATACCTGTAACAATAAGTATTCTTTCTCCTAATAGATTCATCTTTGATGTGGCATAATACTTTCCTGTATCATGGAAAGAAACATTTTGAAGAATGAAGCTCAAGCTTATGGGAAAGTTAATCTCTGTATTAAATATCCTCTGTTCATATTCTTTTGAGACAACACTCAAACACTTGTCACTGTCATCAGAAAAGGACATGATTTTCCTAGACCACATAGGTTCCGTTGCAAGCCCTGATATGTATATTTCGATGTCTATACACGTAAATTGGTATCGATTAAAATCAATTACAAAAGATACATCAGACCCCGTTTCTTGAGCAATTGTTTGCCCTGCAAATAGAAGAATATACATATAGGTTTTCAATCCCGATCGACAAGGAAGCTTATTCCCATCTGATTTTGGTATTGGTGGTTATAGTTCACACTGAAGAATCAACATGAAAATACCATACTCTCTTTGAGGATTGACACAGGTCGTTGAAAGTTTGTCTTTTCCATTACATTCAAACTTGTTCTGATAGTCAATATTTTAGTTTTAGTTCATAATTTTGTATTTGATCGTCTTAGACTATAGTGTACTTTATTACCATCAAAGTAGAAATAGCAAATGCTATAACATATCTTAAGTCTATAAATTTTAATTTAGATTAGAAAAACAGATTAGAACCAAAGTATTTTATGTAAAATGTTACACAGTCTTCAACTTAAGAAAACACTTCCTTAAAATGCAAGAAACATAGATGACAATAAAATGTCAAATTGAGTTCATTACTGTACTTAATTAACAAAAATGAAATAAAGACAAGCACTTTTCATGTTCTCCACTGATTAGGCATTTGAGTAATTTGTCGATTAGTCAGTCAGTCCTTTAATCTAACTATTAACGTAAATACTAATTACACCTATAGAAGACCATAAACACAGACTTAAGATGAATTTGTATCATAACAACAAACACAACATTGTTGAATACAGATAAAATGAAAAGGTAAAATCATCTGAGTTTACACAGTTTTCTTGTTCATTGATGTGTCACGTTTCTACACTTACCAACTGATACTTTTATGAATCCGAAAATAAAACATATCAACTCAACAAAATTGAAAAACATGATCGAGCTAAGCAATATTCATACAAATTAGATAATGATTCAAATAACTTAGATACATATTACATCAACGTCGTAATGAATCCCGAACACAATGCCAATGATTTAAAATGAAGAAATCAATGTACAGCGGAAAGACGATTTCAAAGTCTATATTTCCTGTCACAAAATCTAGTTTTGCTATGTACATTACAAACTTGCACTTACATGCATCCATCACAATCAGTCTGCAACAACAGTTCGGCTTTCTTTGATTCACAATTAAATCGTCTTTCTAAACGAAGGCAAACTATCTATCCCCAGCGGAGTGCCGTGTGTCTCTGATGGACACATCTGAATTAAAATGATACATACTGTAGTTTACTGGAGTTAAAAAGAATGAGGAATACCATATATATCAAGGAGATAGAAATAAATAATCCATCATTCCGTAGCACTGCATTTACTTCTGTCATCAATTCATATTCACCTTGTTTGACACATACAACATACAGTGACCATACATGACATCAAGACCTTTAAGGAAACATAAAGTATGTATCATGGTCCAACCCCGTTTATTCCACAAGAATTCTGAAGCTGATACTGTCATTAATCCAGTTAAAGTTACTGTTCCTAAAACAATTCCCATTTTCCAAAGAAATGAACGAATCGAACCACCAGTTTCTTTCCAGTTCATTGCATTTTTAACTGTACGATCAAGTTTTCTTGCATCCAAACAAAGTGTCAACAAAATTAAAACATGTGCAATTATATTGTAAATTTAGAGTACATTTCTAAGAAACAATTTTTGTTTAAATCTGATGGTTCATTTCTTTTAAAATTAATGATTCAAAATATGGAGCCAATAAATGATTTGTGTATTTATATAACTAACTAGCATTTTTTTAAAAAAGATTTTACTAGAATATTTAATATCCAGATAACTGATTCACCAATGGATTGTTCCATTGATGCTTTTCAAGTTATTACTGCACTATTAATGGTCCCTATTTATTTCCTTTATTTAGTGTTCGATATTTTAATGAAAACTAGTGAATTGTTATAATTTTAGATGCATCAAGACAGAGACCATTAGACTTAACTTTGGCACTAACATGGATATTTTATATCACAATTTACAATCAGTGATGTTGTTTTGGGGGGGGGGGGTTGGTTTTTTTTTTTTAATTATTTTTTTTGATCAAAGTGGATTTCAATGAAATGACTAAACAGTTTAGTGGGAGTCATCATTCCGGTACAGGCTGAATCACGCAAAAGTAAAGAGGCAAACTAATAAACGAATTTTCTTCCTTAGACGTTTAACACTGCTTTCTTTTCTATGCAAGTAACATTTTGCATAAGTTAGAAAATGCAAAGCCCCAAGAAATAAGAGAACAAATATGTGAATGATTGTCTTATGGAATATAAAATGCATTAAAAGTTATTTGATCCAATTAATGCTGTGATACCTGTTATAAAATACCACTACTGCTGGTATTAATAAAAATAGTAACACACATTATTAATTGTACTACTTTAGTAGTGATAGTTGTAGTAGCTGTTGTTGTTGTATCACTGATATTATAATTATTGTCTTATAGGCATCATTGTAATATCATTATTAGCAGCAGTAATAGTGGTAGTAGTGGTATTAGTAATGTTATTATTAGCATTAACATTGAGAAAGATTCGACAATAAAACAAAGATTCTCTATCTATCTATATCCACTCGATTCTCTCTCTCTCTCTCTTTCTCTCTCTCTCTCTCTCTGTCTCTCTCTCTCACTCTCTCTCTCTCTCTCTCTCTCTCTCTCTATATATATATATATATATATATATATATATATATATATATATATATATTATATATATAGAGAGAGACAGACAGACAGAGAGAGAGAGACGAGAGAGAGAAAGAGAGAACATATATATATATATATATATATATATATATATATATATATATATAGATAGATAGATATAGATATATACGGTGGAGCGTAGCCTCATGCCATTCTGTAAATTAACATCAGTAACATTATTATTATTGTTATTATTATTATTATTATTATTATTATTATTATTGTTGTTGTTGTTATCATTATTATTATTAGTATATGGAGGGTAATCTACTAAGATATGTCAAGTGTTTTAACAATAATGGTCAGCTAATCAGACGATATTTTTGCCATTATATGCACTTCTCTTCAACAAATGTGGTAACTAGTTTCGGGTCAAAGTTCAATCAATAAACAGTCTGATCTCATAACTATAGCAGAGCGGATTCATATTCATAACTTTCACACAGAGACAAAACAGAGGGGGGAGTTGTGACCCCTGTAGAGAGAATACTGAATAATCCTTACAAATTTAAAAATACTGCATTGAAATTTTTATATCTGAAACACTTCAAAATAAAATATTCATGGTTTATATTTTAACTTATATGCGTAATGTGGACATATGCAACTGACGTTATCTAACCGCAGCATTTTATGAGAAAGCTCTAAGTAGTCCATATTTCTTTCAATGTGATCAATTCCGTCTCTAATAAATTATGTCTATGTCTATTGTATTGTTCCTAATGAAATATCCGATTTCAAATATACTATAGTAAATCTGCATCGAGTATTCATCCACAGACATGGATATGGCTTATCACACCTAAGGCGAGTCAACCACCTATGTAACATCAAAGGAATTGTCATGCATTGTGATGATAGCGTCTTGTCAGATGTTCTATTCATTTGGAAGTACAGTTGCCATTTGAATGATAATTTGTAAAATAATGACGATCAACTATTGAAATGTACATTGTCTGAGCCAGTATGACAAACAAGTTATCCTCACCTTTGTTACTAAACCATCTTATAAAACATAAACAAAATGTAAAAAGAGTAATGATAATAAATTAAATTGATAACAATCGTTGAGTAAACGATTGAAATTATTATCTGAATAAATCTGATATTAATTCATTACCTATTTGAGATCCTTTATATTTTAAGTCTGTAAATTATGTGAAATGAAAACATATATACAAATGTTCAGTTTTTAACATGACAAGCATAAGGAATATCTTGAACAAGTGAAGCAAAAAAGAAATTTAACTATGCGGGCTGAAACCTTTGAAAATGAGGGTATTTTCCTATATATAGATAAGCGATTACTGATCCTCTGTAAGAATGTCGAAGAGGATATAGTAAAATAATATTAATACAAGTATAATAAGAAAGTAAAACAAACCTATAACAGTGAGGTTATTGAAATGTACTGACATGCAAACAGATTCTTAACTAATCGTCAAGATAAGTTTCTCGACTTTTGCAACCTTTCGGAAAATTCTTTACGAATTATGGATACAAGTAGCGGAGAATAATAATACAATGGCATATACCATTTCCTGACTGCAAACCTTTATCACACGTCGAACAAATACTTGATTGAATACATGCAGTACGTAATGTTTTGAAATGATTCAAGTATATTCGGATGAATCGGATATAACCATTTACATTGTTTGACTTTACAAAGTCACGAGGTCCTTCTCTAATTCCACGAACACAAAACAATGATCCGTCCTAAAACCTTCAAACAATTGTCAATAATTTCTGTCACGGAAAACGAAAGGAAACTTGTAAATATATTTATTTTAATTTTAAAACGGTTTTTTTGTTGTTCAATCATAATGCACTTCAGAAAATATTTGCAGGTTAATAAGTAATTCAAAAACATAGAGAGAACAACTACCAGAATTAAGATGATTTTCATGAATGTTGAAACACACAGGACTGTTCAGTTTGAAGCTGAAATGCAAATTGATAGATGTTATAATTAAAACCGCTTATTGGATAAAAGTGGTGGTTGGATAATGAAATTATTTTATTCTTTTATTCGTGTAGCCATACTAATACTATCATATTGTTATTTATCTGATCATTGCTACTGTTATTACAACTGACCTCATTTCCAGCTCTTTATGATACAGTAACTGACTCAATTTGCCATTTAAAAACAAGACTTTCCGCATGCAATATAATAATAATGAGGACTTTGTACAGAGCCTAATCTTTAGATGCACTAAGCGATTTACACCATATTTAATGATATGACTACCACAAAAAAACCTTGACATTAGAAAACAAAAAAACGTGCTGAAAATATTTAAAGTAGGAAACACTATTCGGCTTTTAAGTTTGTTCTTGCAGTCAAAAAAATGAGTCTTAAGAGCACTTTTGAATGGGTTCACTGTTGTCTTTTTGACTAATTTCAATGGTCAATTCGTTTCACGTCGCTGGTCCCTGGATATGCAAAAAAATGCGGTATATATGACTTCGTTTTCATACTGTGAATAACAAATAAACGATTGTCAGAAAAGGAGCGTAAATAACTTCCAGGTTGTGTACACATGGGTGAGGCCGGATAGGTATGTTGGACTGGAGTCCGTCAGTGTAACTTAGCAAAGAAAACACATTTGTGTTTGATTTTGGATCGAATGCATAGCCAATGTAAGGTACATATCAGCGGGGAGGTGTTCTCTGATCGTGGTACTCTAAGGATGATCCGAGATGCTGTGTTTTAAGGAATTAACCGGATGAGAGAGAGAGAGGTATTAATAACAACAGTTAATGAAGGCAATATTGGATCTAAGCACTCAAGCAACAGTGATGATGGAATTGGATCATGTTCACATGACTTTGGTGCACTCTTCATCACGATTGTACGTACTAAATCCATAGATACAGGTTCAAATGCTGATAACGGTTGCCACTGAAATTCTGGATCGCAACTGTATCATGACGACGAGTCAATTGAAATTGTGTTGTCAAGCTCATCTCTAATGGTTTGTGCTTTGTCAAGGAAAGCATTTGCAAACAGGTCTGGAAGTTCCACTGGAGAGAAGGTAATTGGAAGTGATGTACATTTGTTTATTGACATCAGCTTGTTAGCAATCTCGAAGAGGTCTTTGCATGTAAAACTTTCCGTGATCTTGGTAAAGTAGTGGAATAATTTCGCCGCATGGACTATGTGACGTTCTTCTTATCGCCTTCATAGATTTGCTTATGAATAGTTAGTCTGATGGAAAGCCAAAGCCTTTCAGCTTTAAGGTGATATCTTGTATCATTGCAAATCTGGTTCCTGACACTGCTATTCCACGGATAACAATTTTGAATTTATACCCTGCACTTGGTGGCTGGGACATGTTTTTTTTAAGCAATGAATGCAGGCAGTTAACGAGTTGTTCGGCTGTAGAAGATAGGTAACTTGTTAGGTTTGCTTGGATGTCATGCATTATTATGGTTCTATATATCATACGGAGGTTTCTCTTAGTAGCGAATAACGGTGGAAGGTTAGGGGCCGATTCGTCCAGATGGCATATAATGCTGATGCCAAATGGTTGAATACAAGGGTGGACAATGGAATATTATCATCAGCTAATCCAGTCTAACATATATTTATGGGTGGGATGGTTAACTGACTGTTTAAAGTTGAAAACCTTAATGGAATCTAGGAGTTTTGTTGTCAATTGGTTTCCATGACAGTCAAAGTGAAAGGTGAAATCTCCAAGAATAATCAGGTTGTCGCCAATCGAATTTCCATACTCCAGGAGTTTCTTAAACTTCTCCAAAACAATTGATTCAGTCAGCTCGGTTTTTTTACTAGGAGGAGGACGGTAGAGACAGAAAAAGAAACAATGAACTGATCTATGTTCCAGTGTGAGTGGGGTTTTTTTTAAGACTAGTTCAAACAATGTGTTGCTGAAATTGAAGGTTCTGGTGTTGTTAAGACATTTTACCATGTAATTATTTGTGATGACAGCACATGCACCTCCACTAGAGTGGCGGGGTAACGACATGAGTGAGTAACCGGTAGGTGTTAGATCTGCATACTTGGGCTCATGGCCTTATGTTTTTGTTATATTTCTGTCAGGATAAAGACGTCGATATTCTGCTCGTTGATAAAATTAAGTATTACTGTGCGCTTTTCCGGTGGTTCTTCTGCCTAGGATTGAATAATGCAATACGCATTGGTATCTCTAGGATAGCTGACACAAAGGTTGACGATTTGATCGGGATTTGAACCAGGATATTTAAATAAACAACCGATTTTTTAAATTGTTGAGCCAGAAAGAGCGAAAGGGAGATAACTGGAATTCTTCTTTGAAACAACGTCTTTTTTCTCTCGCTTCTATTTATGATTAGAAACTTAATATTTGTTTTCAGTTTGTGACCTTAAGGTAACTCTTTCACCACAGTATATAATAAAAGACTAGAAAAATGAAAGGAAAAGGGGAGAGCAGTAGCATACATTGTTATTGTATTCGCATCAGTGAGATACCTTGCTTTTGACGTCATAGTCCTCGTGTGTGAATTTTCCTAAGAACCAATTAAATTTATTGTTTCATTTTGTATTGCTTTACACAAAGTACACGGGTAGCAAATTTTTTTAATATCAGTGTTATTGATCTGTGAACTGTGGACTTGTATGCCTATAGGATAATATCAATTTAGACATCTTAACGCAGTTCTCAATTGTAGACTGCTCCTGTAAGACCCTGTTGCTTCTTTAGTATGATTTCTCTTGCGTATTGAACATGTTTCAGCATCTCAGTTTTATCAGCAAATATTATACTTGCATCAGTCAGAAGAACTTCAAGAAGCTTCAAGAAGGTCCTAGTTGAGAAATTGTATTGGTACAAAGTTGAGGGACTGCTATTGTACATGTATTAAAACAAGGTCGTATTCGTCATAATGGTGTGTGTGTGTGCGTGTGTGTGTCCGTGTGTGTGTGTGTGTGTGTGTGTGTGTGTGATTGGAGTTTTAATACTTTTGCAGTCATATCGCTACGATCTCTGAAGTTTGACAGTTTATAGTGATGTCTGGCACTGGGGCATTATGCTGCAGATATTTAGCATGATGTCCTACCCAGTCACATTATCCTGACACGAGACCAACCAGTTCTAACACTAACCTTATTATGCTGAGCGCCTAGCGAGGCCGCTGTTTGTACTATTTTTATAAGTCTTTGGTATGAGTCGGCCGGGTATCGAAGCCACGACCTCTACCATATCTACATCTTCTCTGTTAACATGTTCTCAACATTTATGTGTAGTATACAATATAAAAGTAAAGCTCTATTATTTTATCATATGTTAATGACTAGCTGAGGCGTTACCTAACTGTATATACATGTTAACTGTCGAAATTCATCAATTAGGGTTATTAGTATCCTAATTCACTGAAATGTGATAAGGAATTACTTACATTAATTGCAATTATAATATTAGCATTATGAAAAATGCTAAGAAAACAGAACTAGCACTCAACCTAAATAATGGAAAGAGAATAAAAGAATGAAAAAAGAAGGAAAGCACAAAGTTCTAAACCAGGACATACCTTGAGTCCAATCTACTGTAACACAATGTGTATGAGATTTGTTTTAGACAATTAGAAACATAGTTGTGATACCCGTATCCAGTTGAACATACAAGAAATTTAAATGGCTCTGGAATACTTCTTACAGCCGAAGACGTCGACTCACTGGTAACAATAATAGGTGGAATGGTGTCAGAAAATGAGCCTAAACTATTTTCAAGAATGATAACAAAATTGAAATGTGGGCAAGAAACAAAATGCGATGACAAATTTTGGAGAAAGACTGGAACCACTAGTACTTGTAAATGAACGATTGAACAATAATCTAGATAATACCAAAACTAAATATCGTACTCAACTAACAGCATATCGATCAAATGAGGAAATTCAGAAAGCAAACGATAATGAACACCATTCTAATATAAACAATATTCAAAGTATTTAATTTGCCAAAGACCTGAAGATTGAAAATCTGGCAACAAACATTGCTCATTTAGTTAAATAAACTGCAAGTAATAACATTAAACATTATGAGCACTTTGTTATTCCAATTAATAATTCAAATCAATAAATCCATTCAAATGATCACAACTCTTTTCTTTTCTAAGAATACTCATAATGCTAGGAAAGAATTATTTCCAGTAAATCATCCCTTATACCAAACACTTAGATGCAATGCAGAATGTGGCTCAAATAAACATTTTAAAATCACTATAACTGTTAAGAAAGAAAACTATTTTAACAGTTAACCAATCAGAAATTCAGTATTCTTGATTTCTCGTGGGGAATCCCACAATCTGTGCTGAATTCTTTAATATGTTTACTTTTTTTTAAAAGTGCTTCTCACTATCTTGGCAACTATGTTTCTACAATAATTATTTCATCTTAAAGTGAACACCAACGATTATAGAGAATAAGTTAGTAAATGACCCATCAATCTAGAATTCTTAGAATTACCACACATAAGATAGATATACATAACTCCAGCTTTCATACAATTTATAATCTTTATTAGGTTCATTCATTTAGCGAAGTATTTTGCACGATTTCGTTTTGTTTTTTCAAGCAGATTTGTATCATTGACATCTTTATTAATGGGGAATAAAGGTAGACCATAATGAATAGAGGAAGTGCTTTTGATACTAGTCTTGCTCAGTCTAAGGACCTCACTATCTTAGTCAGTCTTGGTGTAAACAGTCATTTACCTGTAACTGGATAATATTACAAGTACGAATGCATACTTGATTGGCTTGATATTACGAAGCCTCATGACTGAGGTTAATAATGCAGTTATAACGGTAAGATAAAGTAAGCATCAGTGTAGCTATAGAGATTATCTAATTTTGTTATTGTTGTTATCAATAGTATTGTTGTCATTAAGATGGAAAGAATAGTGTATACGGGAACTGACAATCCTACAACTTCAAGCTCAACTCGGGAAAGGTTTGCGAATATAAATATAAATGCTCATCATGAATGACTATGAATCTTCTGAGCAATTGGTTTCAGCATTACGTGTGCGCAGATAGATCCGAACCAGACACCAAGAAAACTATTGTATCTTATGTCTTACCCTTTTTCCTTAGTTCTGTATTTGTATACTTAATTCATTAAACTATTTTAAATGGTTAATATTGTTTCCGCGGCTAAAAGGTTCGTCTTCCACAGTGCAATTGCTATTTTAGTCAAACCTTTGGTTTTAATAGTTACGTTTCTGTGCTCTATCAGGAAGAAAAATTACTGTAAATTAGGAATTATTTGGAGTTTAAAAGTAACGTTTTAACCAGTCTACACGTTTTCCACCAGAATTAAGAGGTCACGGGGTATTTATTAAGATCGTGGATACAAATGCGATGCAATAAGGAAACAAATGTGAGAAAGATCATTAATACTTACCAATAATTTTTTAACGATATAAATATCTAGCAATATAGGAACAAATTCTTTTTAAAGTTGTGAAAGTGATACCCAGCCTTAATATCATAATATTGAAACATAATAAGATGACAATTAAACCAACAATATAAATTTATGAACGAACAAGTACTTCATGAGTAAATTTGCATTCATCGGTTCACCATCGAAAGACAAAGATATTTTTACGCTGTTTCTTCAGTCATCAATAGAACTTTGTTTCAAGTATTGCATGCAGAACATTTGCCAAGTTATGGCTTTAGCACATTTCGCATATAAAAAAACAACAATCACTTGGCAACAACATTGTAAAACAAGACATAAAACAATGTTCTGATATTATTATCGCACTGATTAGAGTCTACAAAATAATTTAAACCTAAACTTTGGAAACGTCTTTGGTGGACCATACTATGAGCGTTATGATGCTCGACGCCTCTTAAAATACAATTAATTACATTATAATACACACGAATACTCACTGTGATAAGATTAGAGCAAGTACCTTGGTTGTGAAAGAGGTAACAATCATTTGTTATGATTTACAAATCATTCCTATTTCTTGTTTTCAACTCGTGCGATTAAACCTGGGACCAAGCAGTGAAGGTACCAAACCCAAGGATATGAACGACACATAATATATTTGTCCGCACGCTCGTTGTCGTCATTTCAAGCCATTATGTATTCACTAGACTTGTTGATAATAACACTATGTCTTATTATATTGCTAAATGGTAAAATACTTTGTTTAATACATGGTAATGAGACAAATATACAGGTTAAGTCATGAAAACATATTTAGAACTTGGCTTCATTGTGGCTATTTACTTTTGACGTCCATGTATTGATTGACACTTGTGATAATTGGCCATTTAGATCTGTACGTTTCTACCTTACGCTGAAGCCTAGAGAAGAAGGGTTTGATGAATTAGATTCATTTAAATCGGTATGCAAGTTTTATCACATCATCATCAAACCAAAGTGATTGGAAAAATAAAACTTCTTGAATATACATTGTATTATTATTATTATTATTATTATTATTATTATTATTATTATTATTATTATTGTTGTTATTGGTGGTGGTGGTGGTAATAGTGTTATTCTAGTCAATATTACGTACTTGCAATACTTTAATTGTTATTCGTTAAATGTGCATACTAAGAAGTGAAACGATTCTCACATTTAAATATTAGGTCAATTTTAATTCATTCCTTATTTTCAAAGAAAATGTCCCTTGCACCATTTATACAAAGACAATATCTGTGTTGCTCAGATAGAAAATCTATATAGCACCTTGTAGCTAAATGTAGAATATACAGCAGTTTAATGAGATTTTGTGTTCCTTCAAATAATTTTATTTATTACAAATTTTACAACTGTATGCACGACTTAATAATAATAATAATAATAATAATAATACTCCTTTGCATTGGCATTACCTTCATTTCTGACAAAATATACGTTTGTATCCTATATTTTATTTCACAGGTTTCATAAATATCACTATAAACACATCCCTGACGCAATACGATTGACAAAGAAATGTGCATAATGATCCCTTGAACAACGCAGCTGGAAGAGTAATCATGACTAGATTTTACTGCAAAAGGTCTTTGAGCAAATTATTATCGGTCAGATATAACATTTCTTATGATCTATTCCCACGAACCTAATTCTATCATCTGTGAGCTGGCCTTATTGTACATTGAAATGCTAATTTCCTTATCCGGGTACACTGATGCGCCATGTGAATTTTAAAGCAATGCAGGATCGCAAAAGTAAAGAAAGTGAAGTCATTCGGTTTGATAATTCATATTTTAAACATTTGTTCATTCGTGAGTTTTATTAATTTGCTGCATATAGTGTTTTCTTTGGTTAAAGCTGCAGTTGAAATATGATTCTTTGAGTAGACGGGCTTCAAATTTATTTACATGCTAACACTGTTTTCTCACACTTTGTTACAATTGCAGCTTTTGTTGTGATATTTACCCGATGGTACTTCATGATTAGTCCATTACTGTACTTTTAACTTCAGCTTTCTGTGAATTCAGGAATTCGATTTTCGATAAAGTGTTGTGCATCCTACAAAATGTCGTTTACAGCAAGAACAATATCTTTGGATTAATTATATTTTGAATGTGCATCACCTGTACAGAACCATCAATGATTGTTACAATACTAGGTCCTTTGAAATTTTGAAATATATGGATATAATCTAAAGTTTTAAGTATATTGAGTAGCTAGTGTTCAGTTGTTTTACGACTATATGGTTCTAAAATGAGTAATATAATAGAGTGATCAGCAACAAGCTTTGTAAAAGTCAATATTTAATTTATTTCCCTAGAATACAAAGTGAAAAGTATAAAATAGCTGACCGTAATACGAATTAAATTCCAAATAACCATTTATTTAGAAACACAAGTTCTAATGATTAAAGTTCCGAATAACTTTAGTAGACATTTTAATTAAATTCAATGTTGGAAGTGTTGGTGTTCTTGTGGTAGCCCGTGTAGTGGTGGTGTGCCAACAGTCTTTTATTTGATCTCAATAATGCAATCAAAGAATACATCCTTATTTGAAATTTTGCTATAAATTCAAGTCTATCGCCAAGAATGTAATTTTTTTAAAGAGCAGTTTGTATTTCCAGTGAATAACTAATTTGAATAAATTAAAATGCCAGTCCAATAAATTACTAGACATTAAATAAACAGAATTGATTCTGATCAGATGCTGAAGCATGAATACATAAATAATATATTGCACTAAAATGATTGTATTAAAGAAAACAATATTACCAAATGGACAATTTAATTCTGGATTGTTCCAAACGTTTACAAAAAAAAACTTAGTTATAATTAAAAGTATGTTACTAATATGAGAATATAAAATCTAGTAAATAACAGATATATTCAGCAATTCAAGGGGAATCTCCCAAGTTATAAACTCAGATTGAAATAAACATTTTTGCAAAATCAAAGGTCAGAAAAAAATGTACTTGATAGTAGACAAGGTCAGCTCCAAAATACAATTGTCCACAGCATATGATTAATAAACAAAAAGAAACGGAAATTAATTAATTACACATAAAATTTAGTTTTAAATGTTATAATTCCTCAGGTACAAATATGCTAGTGTTTATCAGAATTAGTTTATAGCAGTCAAGTGTCAAGGAATTTGATTTTTTATTTTGTAAATGTATTCTTTTTTAATATCAGGGCAGAGTTTTGAAATTACAAACACCTGCCTCGCTTGGCGCTCAGCATTAAGAGGCTAGTGTTAGGACTGGTCAGCCTGGTGACAGGATAATGTGACCGGGTGGGGACATCATGCTACATGTATGCGGCATGATGCCCCTGTGGAAGTCATCACTATAAACTGCCTCAAAGCAGACGTCGTTGCGATATGACTGAAAAATTGTTAAAGCTGCGTTAAAAATCCTAATCACACACTCTCTCTCTCTCTTTCTCTCTCTCTCTCTCTCTCTCTCTCTCTCTCTCTCGTTTGTAGTATGATAATAGGTATGTAATACTGTTGCACAGTAGACTTTCCAAATGGTCAGAATGAGAGCTTCTTTTAATATCAAATGTTTTAAAAACTGTTCTGAACTATTATAAATTGGCCAAGATGTCTCAACCCAATGTTATGGTATGTGGTCAACTCCGTGTGTAATCGGCTTTAAAACAATTGTAAATGCTTGCAAACTTCGTGTGTTTATGACAGAAGACAGCTATTTAATGAAGTAATTGATATTAGTGAGACACTGAATAAATGACAACAGGAGCTAAATTGGACATATTGAACAATCCGAAGTTTACGCATTTTCCTGTAAAATATTATAAACATCTTTGATACGTAAAAGTCATGTTGTCAATATGGAGGATTGTAATTTTTTTCAGACTGACTCGTGTGATCGGAAGCCACATACATATTAGTGTCAATTCTAACTGTATCCCGGATATTAGTCTTGTGAATCAGAGATCTGCGCTGGTTAAATTCCGAAACTGTCTAGTGGGAACATTTGCTTGTGCATCAAGACGATATTGTAATAATATCATGTTTGCTAAGCTGTTCCCACGTCTTGGTCGACATTTTTAAAACAAACGACTTCACAGTGAAATAGCAAACATCAAGCAAGATATCGTTCACATCTTTACAGTCAAAATCACCTTGGTCCCAAAAACCGCGACTAAAAGCAGCAAGAAACTACGCTTACATTGGTGGAAACGTCTTTGATTGTGACTTCAGTGGTGATGGAAATAGGCGGTCCCTTTAAGAAAACGAGAACTGTTCAGTCAATAATAACCTATTATTGGATTAGTTATAATATTCAAGTTTCCCATTTAAATTATAGACCACGGGTTAATTTTTTCAATACGACACTATATTTTTTTATGACATATTCTGTTTAACGAACATACATCAGAACAATATTAAAGAGAATAAAGCATTTTATAAACGATTGAAAGTTAAACGAGGATCAAACATGTGGTTATTTGAAATGGAGATTGTTTAAAAAAAAACACTCTAAGATAGCCTCCTCTATGGGAAACAATTAATATAATTATATGACACTAGTCCTTGAGAAAATTAAATAAACATAAAATAGAATAAAATGAAGTATTCTTAGTTATGAGATATAAAAAACTATATTTTAAATTACAATCGGATATTTATGTGCGCTGAAGTGGACTTCCTTCCGTGACAATGTTTCTATTATAACTGAATCAAACATGACCTAATTCATGTTTTGTATATTCTGCTAATAAGTGGGCATTGAACAATGTCTAAATCACCTCGAAAACTGTTTCTCACGCGTTATAAATGATATAATCTTTTGATGTTACTGAAAGTTATATTAAACCTAGCTCCAATGAAAGTTCAAATGACTATTCAGATTTGTTCTTGATGAAAAATATAGCTTATGCATAGGCTTAAAAAAGCAGAGTTCGTAAAGCATAACGTACGATCTCGCTGACCTAATGACAAATTACAATATATACAAAACATACAATCAAACCTTGTCACATGCCCTTCACAAATTAGGTCACGATAATCCGACTCTAATGAGGCTTTGAGAAGGCATCCGATAATGTATTGTAACGTGTCAAGGGGTCAAGGTCAAACAAAATGGAATAGATGGACAGCTCACGCGTTTTTCAGTTACTAGATCTCTCCAGTGAATTGTGGTGTCAGCAAATGGTGTGTTCACCACAATGGTCCTAATTAGATTATAAACACACAAAAGAAAACAAATATAAATAGTCGACACTGTTTATTATATGAGTTCCAGGATTGTATGTGTTTGCTCACAAACTTAAGGGCTCAAAATGCTGAAATATAATATTTACTAATTTTCAGAAGATTTGTTTTGATAAAGCTTATTAAAACACTAGTTTCAGTGGTATATTGCATGTAAAAATCAGCATGAATGTTCCCTTCGTCCCAAATTAATCTTGCACACACAACAACAACAACAAAAATAACTTAGTATGTCTCAAAATGTGATCGTATGTCGTACCGAAGTGGAAAGGATATTTGTGCATCGAATCAATGTTCGGAAACAGACCCGGATTTGTATTTATAGTACAATGGTAAATATGTTAGAGGCACAGACTGGAACCGGATGTTAAGTGTGTCGCATTTTCGACTGAGACACAGTTTGTCGTTTTGAGCGACACAGTCTAATGCAACCGGATGTCAATAGTGTGCGCTTGAATTATATGCGAAAATGTGTGTTGTTTTGTAACAACAAAGTGTGCCGTTGTGTCGGGTATATTATTTCGCCATCTAAACGACACAACCACTACAAAATGGATGGGAATTTTATGTCTCAAAATGATACATGTAATTGAATAGGAACTTCGATAATGTCTATCCGAATACTAAATTTTCAATGGATAGCAGTGGGCTGTGTTGATGACAACACAGTGACAGTGTGTCGTCAGCCTAATACCTTTATTCTAACTTTTATTTAATATAACAAGGAAATAAACGTTGAAACAATATCAGAGAAACATTATAGTAGTCATTATGAGTACTAAATTTAATGTGTCGGTAGTAAGTAGTCTACCTTACTAGTAATGCTTGAAATTATCAGTTGGGATGACTAGAAATTTTTGTTCTGTTTGTTTGATCTTGAGACCTTTACTGGAGTCCAGCAGAACCACAACTGCCAAAACGGCGGATCTCACTCCTATTTATATGTTTTGGGAAAATACTCGGGAAATTCACGACAATGTTTTCACGAAAATGACTATATATGGAAGAATTCGGAAAGATTAACTTGAGCGCCTCCTAGTCGAAAGCCGAGCGCCCAATACACACAATAGTCAACATGGCCCCCAATTTAAAACGACAAAGATAACAATTATTTCACAATGAATAATACAAAGATTCACATTGATGATGAACGGTTTCATCATGCTGGTGACACGTATGAACTTACATGAGTATTGCCTTAATTCTGGAGAAAAATGGATACAATTACCTATTTCTCTCTCTCAAAATAGACGGTAAGTAAGAACAATTTACAATCAAATCATGTATACTCTGGGCTTCAAAAATCTTTACCCAGATGATTACTATTTAAACAAATAATTTTTACATGATTTACATATTGTAAAAGATTACCTTTGTTTTGTACAACGGTCATATATCAAAAACTGTTACCACAGTTACTATTATTTGCATTGGAAACAGGTAAAACTTTACAACATGAACGGAATGTAAACAACAAAAGAAGATTATAAATTCCCTCAAACATTAATGACATTTGCAATTGCACTGTATAAAAAAATAAGTTGACAGGTAGTCAGGATTGTTTCAGTATGGTGTTAATTTACTGTGTTTGTGACGTCATGTTACTGTATAATATGCCACTTTAGATATCTCTCACAATGAATGTATCCTCATTGCATACGGATGATATATTGTAAATTTCCATATGTGAAAAAAGGAATATAAATCAAAACAGATCTTAAAATCTGCATGTGGTATCAGTATTTATCTTGTCAAGTTTATTAAAACAATATTAATAATAATGTGCTTATAAGATTGTGACCTTTGCTGTCTTAAAAAGGACTTATCTGTATGGTATGGCTCAAATTAAGAAAATCGTTTTTAGCATAATGTCTGTAAAATTGAAGAATATGTTTAATGTCCCTATACAAGTAGTATATCTATCACATGAAAATTGTAATATGTGTATCAGTTAAAAACATTACATCGTTTAAGAATCAGCTTATATTGTATTAATCTCCAATATTTCTCACCAATGTTATTGGCACAAAGCTAACCATCGTATTACGATATTACGCAGATTAGATATAACAAAAAATATAATATAATATAATATATATATATATATATATATATATATATATATATATATATATATATATATATATATATATATATTAATATGTTAAACTACATTACTAGTATTGCAAGACAAAGATGATATATTTTACTGGGAATCTTGTAACACAGGTGAAATACTACACTCACAGTCATGGCATATATGGATGATGCATACAACATCAATTGTGGAACACACATAGTGTATAGTGAAATGATATTTTATTTCAATAGAAAGATGACATGAGCAATGATTGAATGTAAAGACTGAGATGCCATTCTATATTGGTTAATCTTCAAAATTTCACAATAACGAGCATTATTCTTTTAACTTTCTACTTGTCTTCGACAATAGTTATACATGTTAATTCAGGCACAGAAAAGAACGAAAACAAATACTTTAGACTATTAGCTCTATATGCACTGTGTAAATTCATTAATTCACCGTAGAAAGTTTACATTCAATATGATCCATCTTGACAGATTTGGTCAGCTCTGGTCTATAAATGACTCCATCTCAGCCATAACTGTAACGGATTAGTTTTAGTTGTTTAAAAATAAGTCCTTAATTTTGAAAATACACCAGTAATATTCAATAATTGGCTTCCGAAGAGACATTGGCGGCGTCCACACTGTCAGAAACTTGTTGTAGGCTGTGGAGGGTGAAGTAGACATGATCAACTTTTTTGTCATATGCACGTTCAATTGCAGTATTTCCTCTTCTTCGTCTGCACCGTAAGAAACGAATTTATAATGCATTAATACACAACTTAAGTCGAGTTATTAATCCGTTACCATCAAAGGCAAAAATGAATTTTCTTCAATTTTAATAGACGGTCCGAAAAAACATTGAGTTAATTTGTATAGAAGCACTAATTGTAGTAACATTTATTGTCTGATGAACTTGAGTAAAAGATTAAATATTCCTTAATGTTTTAAGTGAGAGGATATAATTATATGAGCATATATCGTATTACACTAACTTAAACAGTTCAGGCTTCAAAACAGGTATAACACATATCCTCTATATTTCTAGCATGAGATATCTCATTACGATAGTGCCACGACTACTAACTACTATATATATATATATATATATATATATATATATATATATATATATATATATATATATATATATATATATATATATATATATATATATATATATAAGTGAAGCCTTACTGTTTGTGTTCACATTGAACCTCATTTCACATCGATTATATATCGTCTTAAAGATTTTGTGTGATTTGTAATATAATTTATTTGTTTCTTGAATACTGGTTGTTTCTGTTTTTACATTTTCTAATAAAACGAAACCGTTTAACGCACATAACGTTTGCGAAATGTTCAATATTCAAATGAAAAACTAATCAATCTATCAAAACTGTCCTGTTATTTTCCATATAGACAGAAGAACAATAGTATTGAATTAGCATAAAAAGTCCATGTGCTAAGTTTCCTTTAAAAAAGACATTAAAGAAACCAAAAAGCTATTGTCAACCTAGCAGTCATTAATTCTAGTATCAGCTTCATGGGTACCAAATGACCAAATAATAAGTATTCACTGAGTGAACACAAACGACAAAGGCATCCGAAAGTAAATAATTGGAGTGATTAAAAGGATGATTAAAATTCTTTACATCACCAGAGAGGAAAAGACTGTAACATTCATGCATCGAGATGGAAACGTTTCACCGCGCATATATGTTTTCAAAATTAATTTGACTACCAAAAAATGATAATATTAATGAAGATTATGTTAATGATATTAAAAGTCAGTTAATAATTTGGACGAAATGCAAATTTGCTTAATAATTATATTTTTAACAGGTGTCGACTATATTCACTACGCTCCATGCATGTCAGATGAAATACATATAGTTTTCGTGCACGACCAGTTCTACTTACCTTCCTATGAAACAGTTACTAAGGCAATTAAAAGGCTTGCATGCACCGAGCATGGTTCATTTTCGTAATTTAATTTTAAAATGGTATGAATGTCTTGTGTTTGTACTACAACAGCCATTTCTCTAATGGATCAGATTCACATTCCGCTGGTCAGCCTCTTTCATCGCGTGGGTCAAATGGAAGGTAACCGAAAGAGACGAATGAAACATAAAAATGGCATTCTGCAATAGCATCAGTTGAACAGGTAGATGGCATGCTGTAATGGCATCAGTTGAACAGGTAGATGGCATGCTGTAATGGCATCATTTTAACAGGTAGATGGCATGCTGCAGTGGCAATCATAAAGTTTATATGCCAACATGACGTAATGGAATACAACGATAACTTTCACTGTGACACTTGTACTACCAATAAAACTAACCCAGACCGATGTAGTCTCGGAGGTATACTGGGTGTGACTCAATCAGCACTTTCAGTCAGTTTGTTATGTCAACTAAGACGTTGTAATTTTCTGCAATGTAATTTATATTACCTTCTATATACGAAGGCAAGTTATGATCACCAGCACAATTCCTGCAACGGCACCAACAACAATGAAATATTCTTTCTGGATCATGAATGATTTACCTGCAAAATTATAATAATATCAAATATGAAATAGCGCATAATATATAAATACCTTGACGGACTTGAACATTTGCATAGTACTTCCCTATACAAGAAAAACAGAATATCTCGATAATTTTAGTTATGAACAACCAACATGCCAGCTATGGCATCTCCAGAGTAAGCTTAAACAGGAAACCAACATTATTCGTTCATTGTAGCTGAATCTTTAGATGGCCTAACAATGGTTTATGTTTTAAAAAAAACGCCCTCAAAATGTGTCAATATTACATAGTCAAGGAAGGTCACTAATTATAATTATATAGAAAGGAGTATTATGATCATCTCGCTTTTCGCTGTAACTTTGATCAGCATCCACAGAAACTTACAATTCGGAGTTTGTTATGATACATCTAATATGCACTATAAAAAGGTACCCGAATATCAAACCACAATTATAAAATAGAGTTGCAAGATATACGTGTCGTCTGAGTTGTTATTATATATCAGACATTAAAGATAGCACCCTTTAATTTTGTATGATAAAGTTAATTAAAATATCGAAAAGTGTGAGTCTGAGACATATGTCATAAAGCATTTTCCAAGTTTTCCGTATGTAAAATATCTGAGTACTTTTGCCTTTTGGTATTTGATTCGGAGAATGTTAATTACTTATGTAAGAAAGATAATAATATAGGTTGTATTCTACGTGCAAACATTCATCACAATACTCGGAAAATAGTATTAGTTTTGTCATCTGGAAAATGATTTCAAGCAGCAAATGGTTTATGACCCCGTAATATTAAAGGCCTCCTGACACTAAATTCATACTATGACTTTTGCATGGTAACGTACTTGCAGTCATTATAGTCACTCATATTAACAGTATATTAACTAAACATAGATATACAAACATTAATATGATCCGAAACGTTTTTTTTCCGATTCCAGCCTCCGGTGGTAAAGTTACATTACATTAAAGCTTTAACATCTACGCAAGAGTTTAGTAATGATGCTATGTTACCTTCGTCGCCACATGAATCCTTTATGTAACTTATGTAACGTACGAATCCTTTATCAAAATATTTGGAGTCTCAACTAATGCTTCTTACTCTAAATTTTGATAATAAGAATGGTTTTTATATTCTTCCCCGATCTCATCAAGCCTCGGGTAATCGAGTTATAGGACATTAAAGTCTTGACATATTAGCACAAGTTTAGAATTGATGCTAAGACTGTTCCCTTCTACGGCGCAATAAATACTATGTACGACACCTTTATTAAAACACATTCATTTCACCGCTTTCTTTGAGATATGACAGTCAACAATTATGGGCAATATAGATAAAATACACTTGTTATAAAAGCACCATGTCTTAAGAAAATAGAAAGTTACACTAGCAGTCATCGCTTTACGGTAAATACAAAAGTAAAATAATTTTACATTGGAATCTGAGATTTATTCAATTTTAATGTAAACTGATGCAAATTTGTACATAAGCTACGGTATGTGTTACTAATAACTTTTCATTGTTGTATATATTTTTGATAGATAGATTAATGTAATCCTAAGTGTATTTTGTAACTTTTATGAACGATCGAAATAATGACAAATAATTGGTGGTCAATTCAAAATGGTATTGGATAAGCTGACTAAACAAAATAATAAACTCAATAAACTTATATTTACCGCCTTGTTCCAAGTTAGGCCAAAGCAATCTAATATGAATATCAACTGA
Organism: Unio pictorum; assembly: GCA_030141615.1. NCBI lineage: Eukaryota > Metazoa > Mollusca > Bivalvia > Unionida > Unionidae > Unio > Unio pictorum. The sequence goes on from JARLTB010000180.1 coordinate 233,390, forward strand.
AAGCATTCTTACCTAATTACAAGCTTGCAGTTATTCCGATGTGCCTAACCAATTTTTCCAAGTGTGTATGTATTAAGACTATTACCAGCAGATTCAATGAGGGTGTCCTCTTCTACTCCAATAACTGTGACCATCTGATCTGTTGCCACTTTTGCACAGTCTTGTTCTCCATTCACTAGGGAAGAATCCACCATCCAATGTGTTGTAAATCCCAGTGTTTAACAGCCTTCTCCACCGTTCCCTAAGGAAATAATACACTAAGTATTTCACAAATACTTACTAAATTACATATTCGAAACTAAACACGTTTCAGTGCAATTTAAAGTTGGTCAATACACCAGGATTATATAGAGCATTATGTTATTTAACACAACTGAGAATAGTATGTATACTTGAATGTAAGGTAAAAAGTGTTCACTGCATTACTTTTCTTGTAATAAATTCATTTGGTTTAAAATTTTTAATTATGATAAAAAAGAACATATATATATATATATATATATATATATATATATATATATATATATATATATATATATATATATATATATATATGCATGCATGAATACATCCATCCATCCATACATACATACATACATACATACAAGCATGCATGCATAGTTAGATAGATAGATAGATAGATAGATAGATAGATAGATAGATAGATAGATAGATAGATAGATAGATAGATAGACAGATAGATAGATATTAGCCTCGTTTCCATTTAATGAAACATGTATACAAAACGTTGTATATCATTGATACATCGTTTATATTATACATATATTGTATTTATATCGCATACATATTCACATATTAAACCTAAAATGGACACACACATACATACATACATACATACATACATACATACATACATACACACACACACACACATACATACATACATACATACATACATACATACATACATATATATATATATATATATATATATATATATATATATATATATATTACAATGACTATATATTAGCATTCATACTGTATGTTGTGATTTCAATATCTCGTCCTCTCATCCATTAACATACCTATAACGAGAAGAATTGCTGATTCATGTACAACTCCAGTTCTGTTATCAATGAGGGCATAGGTTCCTTGATTTATGAACCGAACCAATTTGATTGTCATAGATAGACTATATCTATTTATTTTACACTGCAAATACTTGGCAATTGTAGTGCATACACCGGATACTGTATCAGAAACTTGTATCACCGCAGAAGGCTGAATGATCGGAATGGTCGGGTAGAACATAACGACAAGCACCTCCTTAAAAGGAGATAATGGTAAAACAAAGTTGATTTCTGCCTCGTGTCCAGTACACTCACGCAATGCCCTATCTGAAATGAAAATAAATTCTCCTAGCATACACAGAGGATTACAATTAACAAGGATAATATATCACTGTATTAGTCGTTTTCTTGACCAAATATTACAATTAAACTATCTGAACGGATCTATATTCACAAAAGAGAATGCGTCCCAACCTTGATGAACGTAGTCAACTTATAATCTTTACTAAGCAGCGATCATCTGTTGGAGTGGCCTGTTTGACAATAAATAATATATAATTTATATGTTTTCTTTCGTGATCAATCAGCTTGTTTTATTAACGATATAGTTACATATACATATTTTAAATTTGAAACTGATAATATTTTAGAAAATAGTTTTGATTTCCTTTACTTGGGTTCGCAAAACTTAATTTTCCATACTTTTCCCCTGAATCATTTCAGTATTACTATTTCTGGTGATATACGGCTCGCTTTCTACGCAGTAGGTGTCATCTCAATAGTAATGATGGAACTGTAAGCCTGTAACCAACGAAACTTTACAGCAACAAACGCATTTATTGGAGTTAAGACATCGTTGCCTTATCGACAAGTCGGCAATAATATACAACACTTGATTGTTATTAAGGTAAAATCCGGATGCAATAATACAACTTTGATATAACATTGTGGAGTAACCTTGCTCATTAGATGTGCTAATACAAACAATGGTGTGTATAACCAAATGCGAGTGGGATGGTCAAACGTATGATATATGAAACGAAAGACGTGTATTTAATTCATTAAAGCACTTTTCGTCCAAACTCATTTCTCGTGGTAAGCCGAGAAGAGGACGTGGCCGTGCAACAAAGTGAAAATGAGGATCGGACCAAAAATCATAGTCGGCCCAGTTTGCAAATATTCCTTTCAAATATTGTGGTACTCATTTCAAACGCATGTCTTTAATCAACATACACTAAAAAACAAGAAAGTAATTTGCTAAACAAACTAGAAAACTGGTTTAATTTGGTAAATGTTAAGCCACTTTCAGTTTCCAGCTTGAGCGTAATGCTTCAATATTCTCGCCTTTACGGTTATCTTAAATCTTTCCAGATATTTTCCTTCATTAATAAGTAGTATCTGCTTCCATTCTCCTGCATATCCTTCAATTTCTTGTTAAGCAAATCATTCCCTACTCAATCTGTATTTTTAGCTTTGTACTTGAATCTTTCTTGAAAAAAATAGACCTCTCATTTCATTCGCATAACAAAACACGCTTCGGGAAAATGTATATAATTGTCAGAATTTATTTGCAGATATTGTATCTAATTTAAATCTTTGTATGTCAACTATGTCTGTTTGAAACTGGTCACCTGTGTGACTGACACCTTGGTTGTATAATATTTTATCCTACTGTTCGGTTAATATATTTTACAATACTGTTTACTTGTCGTTATCCCTTACATATTAATCTTGTTTGTTCTACGATATATTGTTATTAATTAGACTTTCTGGATCGGAACAATGATGAATTAAACCCTCCTGATTGTCCGCATTTTTTTAAAAAAAATCCAAATATTCACACATTGCATCTAAGGTTGATAAATTATCTTTAACTGTTATCCACAATCCAACAAGACCAATTTAAGTTCCAGCACTTTGCAACTTTTATTTATAAATCTTTTTAACATTTGAATGGATTCAATATTCGTAAGATTTTACCCATCGTGTGATTCAGTCGTCTGCGGATATTAATATATTGAGCCATCGTGTGCTGCATTAAATCTAACATTTTCTATAAATTATATTTGTGCGTTTGTAGAATCATACTGAATTTACTTTCTTATTTATAACAAGATTCAGCTATCGCACATCTTAGAACTGGTGATATCGGTACAATGCTAATTTGAGCATGACAAGCAAACACGTACCAATTGTTGTTTTTCTTCTATATGATGATTATGCAGATGTTATGTTATATGCTATCGTTATAATACAAAGTTTTATCTTAGATCAAGACTGTTGAAGTCATCATTCATTATGTAATATTGTTTAGTTTTCTTGTAGATTACTAAGTTACAAAATATATTTCTAAGGCAAATCAGTTGAATAAACAAACATCGATGGAATGATTATATATATATATATATATATATATATATATATATATATATATATATATATATATATATATATATATATATATATATATATATATATATATATATCTTGTGATACATTTATTTCACTAAGAGTATCTAATATATCAATGTAACGCACATATTTACTTTTATCCTCTTAATGGTATAACTCTAAGATATGTATCCTTGTTGTGAATATTAATAACATGACGCAGACACTTTAATTTCCGAAAGTAAACATGGATATGTTTCATTTATTTATTGCATACGTAATCTATATACAGAAATATATGCAGATGGCATCTTTCATAAGTGTTTAGTATTTTATCTTCATGTTGATATTTGTGTCAGTTTGTATGTACATTTTTCTAACTTATCCTGCCTCCTCTCATGTATCCCTCTCTCTCTCTTCTTTTTTTTTTTGAAAAATTAAAACTAATAATAGTAATAGTAAATACCAGTCACAAACATTATTCTCTCTCCCAAGATCTTCCCTTCTGATCTGGCAAAATACTTTCCTGTATCCAGAAAGGAAACATTTCGGAGAATAAAGGCTACACTATTGGGGAACCTAATCTCTGCATTACATATCCTCTGCACATATTCGTTTGAGACAACGCTCAAGCACTTGTCACCATTATCAGAAAATGACATAATTTTCTCCAGCAACCTCGCTTCTCCTGCTAGCCGTAAGAAGTATATTTGAAACTCTCTACACGATTTTGGGTATTGTCCAAACTCAATCGCAATTGATACATCTGATCCTGTCTCCTGACCAACTGTTTGCCCTGAAAAAAATATTTTTTTTTAAAAAAAATTCACATCCAGATACCTTTTTAAGTCCGGTCGATAAATACATATTTCCTCCAACGTAGATTATATTGGTGTAATATCGCACAACATAATCAATGGTCTGCAGTACCTTAAATGCATGGAAAGTTTGGCGTAGAGATTACGATATCATTTCATTTTATTTCAGAATCCGAACCAAGCTTTCTTGAATGTTTGTGTCTCTGTCTGTTTGTGTGTTTGTTTGCCTTTTGCTTTTAGCACATATAACGCAAAACTCAGATGCATACTATAGAATGAATTTAAAGAATGATCTTGGAAACATCATCGTTCGTTCGAGGACTGAAATAAATGCAAAACGAGTATCTGAAATACTGAAAATGTGACCACTAAATTCAAGATAGTTTTGATAGTCAATATTTAACTATTAACGTTGGCTTTTGCTAAATCATGGATGGAATATGTTACTATCTTCTCGGTAGGGACGCAAAACACCAGAATAAACCTAAGGTGGATCTTTCAAACATTTTGGTGATTTTATCAGATTAACAGATTAGAGAAAAAATACATTTTATTTAAATATGCATCATGAAATCCGCTGTAGAAATTTAGATAGTGTTACATTTTAAAAAAAAACATTAAGTCCATTAATTCACTTAATTTATAAAAATGAAATTAGACAGGCACATTTTAATGTTCTCCATCAGTCAATCAATCAATCGATTTATCAATCAATCAAACAGACAATCGATTACGCAGCAATCATCATTCTATACAGTTTCAAAGCAATCAATAATGCCGCCAATAGAATACACTAAACATACACGTAAGATTCTTTTCCTTATAACAACAACACATATATATTTCTGGATACATTCTTAATTAAGTAGAGAGAAATAAAAGTTCTCACAACTGTCTCGTTCATTTATGTGCTCAATTTTTTACACTTACCAATTGATAAATGCATTAATCCGAAGAGAAAACAATGCGTCAGCTCTACAAAACTGAAAGCCATGATCGAAATAAGCAAATTGTCATACGAGTTAGAACATCATAATCAAACCGGCAAACAATGCCAGCATTACAAATGGAAGAAAGCAATGTACAACAAAAAGGAAGTCCATACTTCGTGTCAAAAGCTAATTTCCGTTGTACATTACAAGCTCTAGAACGAATATGTCAGTCGCTGTCGCTTCAACACAATTCCGCTCTCATCTCTTCGCAATTAAATCCTCAGTCTTAGCTAGGACGAAAAGTATCTGCCCAGCACATGTCATTGAGAAACCTATTTATATATGGAAATATTCGCCTTTGAAGATGTTGTTTTTGTTGTAAAGTTTAACGCCATTTTTCAGCATGCGATAGGTTATACATGACGGCCAGTATTAATGGTGGAGGAAGAACCCAGGAGAAACCCCGGAAAGAACCACGGACCCATGAGAAGCTACTGGCAAGCTTTCTCACATACCCACATTGACCGAATAGGAGACTCAAACCCACGCAGACAGAGATGAGATGGCATTGATCAGTAACGGAGAGTGCTTTAGACGGCCCCCACCCTTGAAGTCAGAATCAAAGCTGGATCTTTAAATCAATTCCAACAAAACATGTTTAATATTAATAAGGATCTGATTATTTAATATGTTCTCATAGAGAAATATTAGTAACGCATTATTTTGTTCGCAAAATAAATATATCTGTTCAAGCATACAATTAACGAGGAAAGGTACGAAATATAGATATACCTAGAAGACAGAGATGTGACTAGAGACGACAGCGGTGAAATGTACGAATGTCTGTAGTATATCCAAGAAAAACTTGATGTTATAGCAGAAGATACCCGTGTATTCGACGAAGACGTCGGACAGTCAATTGCAAATCTTTAACAGCAACCAGCAACCCATGTAGGATGCAATGAAGGAAACACCCTGGAAAGGTTTTCCTGAAAAAAAGTCTTACTGAATCTTTGAAAATTCCATACATTTCTCTTTGTCCAAAGCCCCTGCTGAGAAATTGTTGTGTTAACTTACATATGAAGTCAAATGATTTTGAAATCGACATAATATGACACAAGTATGTATATGGGGAATTTAGAGGGGAAAATTAATCACGCGTTGCCGCAATGAAATTTGATGAAAGCGAAGTTGTCGAAGTGAATTACAAAGACCATACCCCTTATGCCGTTGGTCAACTTACGCAGAATGTATTCGCGGTACAGAAAATTGTTATTATGCTTTTCACACATAAAACTGTTGGAAACTCTATGGAGATTCGTAGTAATGAAAATTAAAACCTTGGATTTCCACTAAGTCGAAGGCAACTTCATAGGCCCTCATTGTCGTTATTAGTCTGCGATTCCTCTCAGTCATATGTGTGTGTTTTGCCACGATAGTTGCAAGGTTATGTTAGGAGCCAAACACACCGTTGTGTTACAACCAAATGACAACGACCTCATTAATAACAAAGCGTCATGTACAATGTTATATTAACATCTCTCTGTACAAAGAACCAACAGTTATAACACAGGCTACATGTATGACTCACACTACAGTGTTATCTTAACATCCCTCTGTATAAAGTGGCATCAGTCATAACACAGGCTACTTGTTTGACTCGCGTGACTGTACATGTTTAACTTAATATCCTTCAGTATAAAGTGGCATCACTTATAACACAGGTCACTTGTATGTCTCACATGTACGGTGTTATATGAAAATAAAATTCTGGGATATATATTGTTATGATATACGGGACCTTTTTTCTCAACCAATAAGTTAGGACTTATGGTCAAAATTATTGGCTACAAATGTATACCTAGTCTATTTTAGGGCATTTTGATACAAGAGTTAGGCATTCTTCTAAAAGGAAATTCTCTATTACTTAATGTCTGAGCATTATGATGTGGTTGTTGATGTGTATTTTGATGACAGTGCACAGTGAGTATTAAAGCATTGATCGAAAGACTGAAAGATGATCTGATAAGGTTGTCTCCAAATAGTGTATCTAAAGATGTGTGCATGATTTGGGTTTTTAATGCAAACAACGGTAGCCTTAACAATTGTTAAGTCATATCGCTACGATGTTTGCTGTGTGGCAATTTATATTGATGTCTAGCACTGGGGCATCATGTCGCAAACATGTACCATGATATTCCAGTTCTAACACAAACCTCTTAATGCTGAGCGCTAAGCTAGGCAGCTGTTTGTACTACTTTTTGTAAGTTTTTGTCATGACTCGGACGGGGATCGAACTCACGACCTCCCGCATCCGAGGCGGACTCTCTACTCTAACCACTAAGCCACCGGAGCGATCATCTAAAGATTTGATATTAATATCTAACTAGTTTGTATAGGTCATGAACTCAAACGTCTTCATTAAGCTCTCTGACTGTACAAAATGTTGTTGTAAGCACTTGCACACAAAAACATCTAAATCATGGAGAATGAGAGCCTTGGACAGCAGGTCTTCAGATGTGGCCAAGAGACTGGCCCAGGTTTCCGGCATGAATATTCCTAATGCAAATGTCGTAAATATGCATATTATAATTTACAAATATAAAACAATGGCAGCAGCGGACCAGATATTGTTTGTATAAAACAAACTGGTACTTTTCAGTCAACATTAACATTGACTGTTCATTGTTCTGTCATTAAAACTGGATTCATAAATAGATGCATGGCTTTCACTCACTTACCTTTTAAAACAATACTAAATTCAAGCAAAGTATATAGTTGTTTTGTTTACAGGTAAAAGCCATCAAAATTTTCATAGAAGAAACATTTATTGATTTGGGCTGTTTCTTGAGGCAGATCAGTCAAAAAGCAATTATATTCAATATTTTGTTTAACTTACAAAATAATTAAATATGTTTAGTGGAACCACTTTGTTGCTTTATGTTGTTATCTACATGCTGAACAAAACTTACACATTATATAATTTTGATTTAAAACAGTATCATATAGTATTATTTTTCATGCTGTTTAAGCTGCTTTGCTTGGATTGTGATTACTATCCATTGATGGGCGCCTAAAACTGGGGCAATGGGGAAGTGGGACACTTACCCTCCCCCAAAAATGCACCTACAAACATGTTTTGGACTACATCCATAAAACCTAAAAGCTGTCAATTACATACTTGCACCCATCCTGAAAATAATTCTGAGAATGCCTCTGTTTCCATTACCTATAAATAGAGCTGTACCGATGTCACTTTTTGCCGATTATGCCGATACTGCGTATAGCCGATTATTAAAATTGACGATATCGATTATTAGACCGATTATTTCATTACCATAGTATATATACTCACGTATAAGCTGAATAAATTAGTATAAAAAAGGCCTGGAAGAAGAGAGGGGTCGGCTTATCCGTGGGCCAATGTCTAAACCTTACCGATTTTAGGTCTTTTTGTTGACTATTGTAACGGCTATAAATCTTGGAACATGAAACAATAACTTTTTCTACTCCAACACAAAATTAAGTAAAGGTAAATACAGACTTTATAATTCGTGGGCCAGTTGAGTTTACCAGGGAGACCATGTACAGTACTTATACAGTGCAAAGTGTGCATAGCGTCACTTAAATCGTTATTTATTCCCAAACATATTGGATGCAGATTTTGCTTTATTCGTTGTTTTGACCGAATTGCATTCTTCTAGATAACATTTCAGCTAGTCCTTAATAGCTGTTTCATTTACAATGAATCACCTGCCACGAGTTACTCATTTTCAATGATAAATGCGATCCTACAAATTGAGGTAATATTTTTAAGAAGGTACGCACTTTTAATTGTCAAAGGCACATAACCATCATAATTTACATGCTCACGAAGAGTGGTAATAATAAAAGCTAATATTCTCATATAGATCGACTCAGATCAAGATCAATCAATTTTAGTTTTGTCTTTGGCTGAACAAACATCACAACTTTCCACACAATGGAAAACTTGATGTTTCGGCGTCTCCTTTGAGGATAGTCGGTGAATTTCTCTATCGTTTTGCGACAGCAGTACAGGCCAGTTGATCATTAAAATGCCTGAAACTGGCTTGTGACAAGAGGAATTTTGAACGCTAACTATACCAATACATTGATGCAGAGGCGTAGCTAGAGTGTTTGGAGCCCGGGACAATATTCATTTTTCTCACCCATGCGACAGAGAAATCTAGCTAACCTTACTTTCCTTTCTAGTCATCTCAGACCAATCGTCCATGGTGTCCACGCGCTCAGAACTACTTTTAACAAAAGAAACCCTTCTTGCCTTCTGCTGTGCCATAGTTGTTCTCAAATAAAACAACCACAGCAACAACAACAAATAATATGTAACCAAAACATAGTTACTTAAGGTCAATCTGTCTTAGAAAACACATCAAACAAAAATATTTTTATAGAGACAAATACACACACGCTTACTATTTCGAGGTTTTGATATTATGTTAGTTCGTTCTAACTAGCGTGGTCAAGTTTATCCTATATGCAGGACTAGTTCAGTACATTTTCAGATCATTAAATGTAGCTAAAGCAACCGAACTAGTTGTAAACACTTCGCGTGAAACATAGTATATACTTTTAGCTACATTTAATGAAGCTGACCTGAAAATTTACTGTGCTACAGATAGGATAAAATTCTCAATGGTGTGTGAAATGAACTATGTCAGAAAACACTGATCCATGCACATAAGACTATATATTTATACACTTCATAGCATCCCAACTCTCTAAACAACCCCGGAAAACTTAGCAACAGCCAAAAATGTGTTACATCAAACATGCTATATTATAATTTTGTTAAGCACCTCCGTTGTGCTCCAGCTGAATATACCTGCAATATTTATAATACACTTACCAGCCAGAAGGAATCATTTATCCCTCAACACACTAATTCATAAGCAAAAATTTCACTGTATCACTTGCCAGATTTCCAAGACAGAAGTATAAATTTTCAAAGAATCCGTGAGCTTGAAAGTTTAGCACATGGTTATCCTCTAGGGTCCGCATATTTGAATTTAAATTTAAGTGAACCGGCCAAGAAGAGTCATATTTGGAGGGTGACGAGAGTTTTTTATACAGGAGAGTGGGGTATTCAAAATTGGAAATGATGAAAGGAAACAGTTTCTTTCTAATAAATTATAACTATTTATTGTTAATTTCATATGACATCCATATATTAAATGTGATAATACCTCATTACTATGCGACGTTTTATGTTGTTATTTTTCTTTGCTCACGCGTATGAACTGTGTACTTCGGACGCAACGGTCATACCACAGCCTTCTTTAGCATATTTGTATTCATGCGCCACATGTAAATCTTGCAACGTGAAGACTAGTAAAGAGGTCTGTCTTACTTTAAAGGATAATATTGGGTGAGAAAAATAGTCTGCGTTGGGGTTTGGACCGAGACAATGAAATCCCAGCCGCGGGGTAACATTATATGTCTCCCCACTCGGACAAGCCTCGTGGAGAGACAAATAATATAACCCCTAGGCTGGGATTTCATTGTCTCGGTCCAAACCCCAACATAGATTCTATATTTACATTACCCCCACCCCAAGGCTATAAATCCATTATATATTTTTTACTCACTGTTTATCTTTCATCGTATATTTAAAAGCATCATAGCTCATGTTTTGGCCCGCTGTAATAATAGGCCGGGTCGACGTTGTAGCTTGCAAGCTAGGACTCGCAAAAGTAAGTCCTCAAACAAGTCTACAAGCAGAAGCATTGGCGATCTTGCGATAGATGTTGTGTAGTTTCCCATGTTTTATAAGCCACGCGTTTCCACACGCTCTGAGCATGTTCATTATTTTCTCCGAAATGCTTTTGCGGTTGGTGTGGCTGTTGAAAAATTCTAAAGGTGGAATCTCTGTTTCCTCGAATCGCTCCCAGCTACTTATTTATTAGTATGACTAAACTCCCATGCAAAGCAGATCACCGTCGTGCTTTGCACTGTGCCATATGGCGAAATACCTTTTACCTTTATCCAGTAAGAACGTCATTTTGGTCTTCAGGCTGAGATGGCAAAGATCTGTAAAAGCGATTGTACGAGATGAGCTGCACTAAACGTGTAAATAAGCGAAAAGCTCTATGACATAGGAAAACAAGGATAGGCAAATAACAAATAACCGTTTGGAGTGGAAGAAATGTAACAATTTATTCATTGAGAGTGCACCTTGACTCAAGATAAGCAACAATTATTCTCAGGAAAAATGATGACCTTATTGAAAGATGCATGCATATCACGATGAAACGTTTTGACTTCATGTTTGATTGCTCATACATTTTAAGGCGCTAATATTTGAAATAGTTCAGGATTAACAGCCATTGATAATAAGATTTAAGGTTTTGCAAATTATTACGTACCTATACTAACCAACTTCCAATTGTATAAATCAGGATGCTTAAATTTTAGGCATAATTAGATTAAAATTATGCGATGTTCTTGCGCACCATTATTGAATTAATTTTAAGTATATAAATTATGAGGGATAGACCTTATGGATAAAAAGAGTGAAAGTTGTGTTGACTACATTTATGCTGTATACGTTAATGACTTTTGCTTATCAAACTACAAAACATGCCGATGCACCTGTTGATCCTGTCTTCACTGATACAAAATATGGACAGATTAGATTAACATTTAGTTTTCAAAGAAACATTTAATTTTTTCACTGAAACCTAGCGTAAATTGATCGACTGATTGTTGATCGACTGATTGAATATATCTATTTGTACTTTTCAGAGACAGACAATGCATCTTTAGAGGCAATATTACGGGGACTGTCGAGACGATCCGAATCTTGATATCGCATGATATAACCAATGTAGTAACCCTTCGAAGTTTTATGAAGATGACATTATCGATATTAGCCTATCCATCGGCCAGCGAGCGAGAATTCGTCATGAAGCTCAAGTCCGCAACTGGACATGATGATATTGGTGAAGTTAACGAGACATGGTTCTGGTGTTTAATTAAATGAATCGGGGTATCTCCTCTGCTGCAATTACTGGTGTCACGGCCCTTGCTGAACTGGTGACACTTGCATTGCCTGCAGTCGGATTCACCGCGGTTAGAATTGCACCCAGAACTCTAGCAGCAAAGATCGTGGACCTGTATGGTGGAACTGTGTCGGCAAGGAGTATTGTTTCTCTTATACAATCTGTATCAGTATTGGTTATAGAGTGGAAAGCCATTCTTACAGCTGTCTTCGGCAGCAGTGTCGTCATGGAAGCATTGACAAAGACGTGTAAACACTGGATGGAACATTAACACAATCCATAACGTACTGTTGGAAAATGTAACGGTGAGGTCCTACTATCTTTCTTCGCTAAATGTCCTGTTATATTCTGAACACTAATTTGTTTTTACAAGGTTTGCATTTTGTCGTATACCTATCAGGTTTTATATCCTTATTCAGTGACTTATTTGCAAAAAAGCTTTGTGACTTATGTTTCACTTTGGTCTAATTAAAATTGTCATTGATCTCTCAGGTATTATCTTGTCCAGTGAATTTGCTCTAGCTTCTTCACGCCTATCAAAATGAGACAAAATTAAAGTAAGAAACCAAACACAACACCGTTAATTTAGTTGTTTTCGTGAAGGCTGACCGGCACATACGTATATTTTAGTTCCTGAGTAAGAAAGTGATAATAATGTTATTGTTATTTTAGCTCCAGAACATCCTTAAATATTTCTAATACAAGTACAACATCGCCACAATTAACAGGAGATTATACTACTTCATAAACCGCTATAATATAATAACAAGATATAACAATGTTCTTGAATTTATGGGGTTTCTAAGTCTCAAGATATCACCCCTGGTAATCCATCAGCATGTATCTACGCCACTTAATATATACCAAGTTCATTTGAATATTTAATGGAAGGTCATATCGGTCTTTATCTTCCTTCTATCTTCAAAACGTTATCTTTTTACAATGCTTCCATTTCATTGCCTACAGATGCATTACTATCAATTATGTAAGTAAATGTAACGATATTGCAATATTACGATATGACGATTAGACAAAATTAAAAAGACGTATGTATGTATGTATGTATGTATGTATGTATGTATGTATGTATGTATGTATGTATGTATGTATGTATGTTTTTAAGCTCTGCTAGTGTCTAGTTCTATTTTTTTTAATAACAGTAAAACGCCGTTTTTGGAAATTTGACAGACCAAAATATCTTCAACCGGGATTACGAAATATCTGTAAAGACATTATTTGGTTCAGAAACGCCCGATCATCATTATGATATATAATATCAATACTACAGGCACTACTAATTGAAACCCTTCATATTTTGAATGGAAAATCATACTGAGATAAAACTGTAACCAATCAAACATTTTAGGGTGCATATGATCCAAAATCAAAAACTGTCCGTGATTTCTTCTATCACTGCATGTAGACACTTCGTTTCCTCATCAGTTATTGGATCCGTATCAATGGTTCCATCATCCCGAACAATAATTCCAGGCATGTATTTATTCATACAATCTCTCACTATCTTATCGGGATTCATATATTTGTCCACAAATTTCTTAATGCACGGGCAGCACAATATACAGCACGGGTAGCATGAACCGAAGCTGAATATGAAAGCCATCGGGTCCCTTATAAAACAGTAGGCAAGAAAAGAGAATCCAGCCACACCCCCTATGGTAATGCCGACATACTTCAAAATTTGCAGATACTGTTGCGTCTGGATTCGCCCATAGTCTTCGTCTGTGACGTCCTGATAAATTCAAAATTGAAATTAACAAACTCTACATGAGTTTAAAATTATGATATGTATGAAGGAAATGCCTAATCGTACGTTTTCGAGATATATATGAAGGGGTAGTGTTTTCTATATTAGCCTGTCTCTCGATGAAAACAATTATGAGTTTTGTTTCCGCTTAATTATTTTTGTTTTACTTTATGGAATCAAAACAACATTGTATAAAGAAAAAAACTTGAAATATCTTCGATTTTTCTGAAACTCCCAAAAGATTAATCGAACTATGACTCTTATCTGACTTGTATCTTCACCCATGCATTTAAACCAAGCTGCCTGTCATTATTTGCAACATATGGTAAGAAAATTCGAGTCGCACGTACCAATATCTAGTCTCATTTTTAAATAAAATATACAGGCATAAATATATGGGCGCTAGCATGATTTTTGGCAGGGGACCGGGAGAGGTAATATAGTAAGCAGTCTGAAACGAATATTTACTAACCGTTTTGAACAGAATCTTGTGATATATTTTCAGCTTCATTTGCATGGTCAAACTTTTCGGAATATATATATATATATATATATATATATATATATATATATATATATATATATATATATATATATATATATATATATACAGAATTTAAAGCATAGCTTGTTCCAACTGATGTGACTGACGTTTGTTTCAAATAATAACTTTCACGCAGACGAGACGAATAATATTCTATGAATCATATATTCAAAGTTATTGTTTTTCGTTTGTTTACTATTAAGAAAAGCAATCACACGTGTGTGTGTGTGTGTGTGTGTGTGTGTGTGTGTGTGTGTGTGTGTGTGTGTGTGATTCAATGTTGTATGTATTTCATGGATGTGTTGAAACCCTCATTTTTTCGGCTCGGTCATCAACGACCCTCTCTAGGGCATGAAAACTGATGCCGCAAAAGAGTGAATGATCCCTATAAAAAATGTACGATGCCTTTCAATAACGAAAAGGACCACGTTGTCATGTTGTTTGGCTCCTTCTAACTGCAAGAAAAGTCGTCTTTTATACCCCTTTGCTCCCTAAATTGTTTGCAACGTGTGTAGTGTTACCTTGAATTAAGACATTCGACAAACAATCAGACTAGTCAAACAGACTCTCGCGAGACTTTGCGAAACCTACGCCATTCGAGGATCTACAACAACATAAAAGCTCTGAGTTTTTGTTATAACGTCAATACGGTATTTGTCCATAAATTTGGAAACTTTTAATTCGCAGGCGGATGAGATAATGTAATGTCTTACGTAACGGTAATGATAAGAATACGTCACATACATAGGTATCTAACTCGACAGATTGAGAGAAACCTCCTGAATCGGTAGGTTTATACAATTATATCCTTTCAAGTTTCAATATTGTATTGCTTTAAAAGAATGTAGGAAAATATGTCTCAAACATTTTGATATAGTGAACAAAATTCTTTCGTAAGTTCTGGGATTTGAAACGCTTTCTGTCAATAACGCAGATCAATGAAGCATTTAATCAGACCATCCCACGCGAGAGTCTGGTTGAACAAGAGTAGACCGTCACGAACAATGTATCATGATAAACATTATATCATATGATATGTGTTTTTGTATGTACTACTTAGCAAAGCAACCAGTGAACTTACCTCCCAAACAGTCTGGCTCGTATCGTTACTCTGTTCTACTTCGTTTCCAACATAATTACCCTGTTTCCACTGCTCAAGAGTAGTTCTTTTTTCTCTGGATGACCTTACCAGTTCTGCGTCCTCATTATCACAATCATTGTCATCATTTGATTCATCAGGATACAAGAACCTCTTTAATTCAATAAGCTCCTCCAAAACATCGTCAGGTTCTATGACATCTGAATCATGTTCCAACGCAGTAGTTGCCTCCGTGTAAAAGTAAGGACTGTTCTGTAACGCACCTGTCTATGGGTCCTCCTGATTGTATATTGAGACTTTCGCATAGCATTTGTATTCTCTGAAAAGAGCTCTTTCTCA
Source organism: Unio pictorum (assembly GCA_030141615.1). Classification (NCBI taxonomy): domain Eukaryota; kingdom Metazoa; phylum Mollusca; class Bivalvia; order Unionida; family Unionidae; genus Unio; species Unio pictorum. The sequence goes on from JARLTB010000180.1 coordinate 249,352, forward strand.
AGGTTATCTGAAGGCTGGTATTAGGCTGAAATACTTTTCTGCCAGAAGACTGTTGAGTAGAAGTCTTGTTAACAAAATTAACTTTATGTGTCAAAAAATATTCGTCAGCAGCTCGAGCAGCATTCTCCAAGGTTTCAATCCTATGCTCATCGAGATAAGACTTAACGTCAATATGGACACAGTTTTTGAACTCTTCAATTAATATCATTTGCTTGAGATTTTGATAATCTTGTTCGATTTTCTTGGCTAAGCACCATCTATCAAACAACTGCTCTTTTTTTCTAGCAAATTCGACATGAGTTTAACCAGCTTCTTTCTGTAATTTCTGAATTTTTGCCGATAAGCTTCAAAGACTAACTCATAACCCCTTAGAATTCATTCTTTAACCACATCATAGTCACCACTTTGGGGAACAGACAGTGAAGTGTAAATCCCACTAGCCTTACCAGTGAGTACACAGCGGCTTCAGTATTTTTAAGGTGTTTCTCACTTGCCAGCTCTATTTTTTTCATTTTACATTGATATTCCTTTTTCTTCCTTGTCTCTCTCTCTCTCTCTCTCTCTCTCTCTCTTTATCAATTTGTTTTTTCTTGTAACCGAATGTGCATTTGCTCTTTTTGTAATTCAAATAGTCTTTCTTTCTCTTCTTTGTCATATTGTAATTATTTTGTTTTTCATTCTCTCTCTCCCTCCCTTTCCTGTCTCTCTCTCTCTCTCTCTCTCTCTCTCTCTCTCTCTCTCCCTTTCCTGAAATTCCAGCTTCTTCAACTTTAATTCCATCTTGAATTTTAATTATAATTCCTTTATTTTAATGTCAGAGTCTGATACACACTTACTGACCGAAATCAAAGCACTTTTTTCCAAAACATTCTTTTCAAACAATTATTGGACCAAAATGTTTTTGATATTTTGTTTCTTTAAAGAAGCATTGACTTCAGAAAGATCATATTTTCTGGCAAGTTGAATCAACTCATCTTTTTTTAAAAGATCTAATTGCTCCTGAGTACGATTAGAAAGAAATATTTCTACTTTGGATGTCATTTTAATACAAGCCTGTCAATCTCACTAAAGATTTTTAAAAATTTCAAAAACTAGGGGAATTCAAATTTAAAACAAAAGTTTCTGGAAAAAAGAATCTATCCAAATTCCATATTCGGACGAGGCACCAATTTCTATGTTACGTGCTTAGGCTCGAATAAAAAGTAACATAGAAAGAGTGAAAATAACAAGCTTGTAAAAACTTAATAAACAATTTATTGAGCACAAATATATTCCAGAAGAGAAAAATGAACTTACGGTTTTAAGAATCATTTCCAAAATTAATCCAAAAATAATTCAAAATATTATCCACTAGAGAAATTGCAAAAGTCCTGGTAATAAAATGTCCAAATAATTGCAAGTTCGAATCCCAGCGAAGTATCCAAGATGGAAGACGATGTCACTTGATGAAGTCAGTTCTTGGAAATAAAATTATATGAGCACAATTCTTTTCCAGATAAATAACAAAATAAATCCTCTTGAATCCAAACGAATTGAAATGATTTCCAATACAAGGTAACTCAAAACGACACAACTTAATATTCTAACCGCCCCAGTTCTACTGAATAGTTCGCTCCCAAAAACATAATTTATATACCTGTTTTTACGTAAACAAGAAAGGGGTCACGTGAACTTCTAGAATCTTTTAGAACAAATTTACGTTCAAAAACTCACGTACCCACCATATGACCCAACTAAAAATAGAAAGATGTTTAAACAAAGCTCCATAATGCCCTTGGAACCAACCAATCATTTTAAAAGCTTGTTTACAATTCTGAAGCCAGGTCAGAAATGAGATCAACACCTGGTGTTTATTTTGTAAATTACATGTCACCCCCCACCCATGAAAAAAACAAATTTGAATATGACAAAACAAACAAATTTAAAAATAAATGACTTAAATTAATTATACATAACAATATATATATTTATATATATATATATGTGTGTGTGTGTGTGTGTGTGTGTGTGTGTGTGTGTGTGTGTGTGTGTGTAAAATTTAGTAATGGTACTATACTTACAATAGCATGACATTTGCTTGTGGAACGAGATTATTCCCTCACTTGACACATAGCATTCTTATGTAACTTTCAACACAAAAACCAATCTCAACTGTTTAATCAGATTATGGAACCCTCTCAGGGCAACTAAGTATTCAACTAGGCTTGGTTTATTTATATCATTTTGAGACGTCTTGCTTACAAATGGTAGTGTAAGAATAAACTGGCAAGCAGAATATCAATGTTTGACCTTTCTCGAATAAAATTAAATTTTTAAATCAACATATCAACCTTTGTAGTTAAAGATTAGACAACAGCGATTAGAATTTATCAAATTAATTAAATGCAATTTATTTAAAGGATTAAGCGCATTTGAGTTATGCTGCGTTAAAGGCAAGGATAACGGGCAGCCATATAAATAGCACATACATAATATCCCTACTTTTATTAGGAATATAAGTTAAGTTATGCCTTTTGTTCTGAGGCGCAAAATTACTGCATAATTGCGTCATCTGTATATAATAATGCCACTTGGATATATATATAATAATTTTACACCAACAGAAATACTACAAAATCAAAAGGCAAGAAACATACCTTTCAAGTGTACCGGGTTCAGCAAATGCTCTCGTGTGTCAGTGTGTCAGTGATTGATTAAGATAAATGCAATATATTCACATCAATCTGTGCAAATCTAGTTTTTATATAGCCTAGGCTAGTTAGAAATTAGGCATAGAAATGTGTAATAAAAGTAGGAGAAAGGCATTTGTCAAAACATTCTGTATGTATTTACAGTTAAAGTAATGTACTTAAGTGACATATGGCATCTATACACACTTCTCAATTAATCGCAATAATATAAACAATTCAACAAAATATTTGAATAGTTTATGGCCAAAATATATACTAATATTTCTGTAGAAAAACCACTTTCTCACTTCTCCAAGTTTCTTCCGATTAGCCATGATTCAATATAACTGTGTTATTCCAGCATTCTAGAATTCTGCAAGTGTTAACTAATAGCCAATGATTAAAACGATAAAGACGATGGCTTGTGATACAAATATATATGTTTCCAATATATCCAACTTTAATGATCCATCAACTGCATGTTCTGGTATAACGAAAATGGCATTTCCTTCACTTATATTATGGATTTCCTTATATAAAAAAGTTAATGATTTTTAACGTCATTCAAATTATAAATAACGTGGACGTTTCAGAAATATAGGAATATATTTATTTAAACGTTTTGACTGGTCTTAAATATGTTCCTCCCCTCTGACCCTATTATGGTAAAAGCATTCTGCGTTTGCATTTCTATTATAGAAAACCATGTCTATTGAACGATGCATAAGCGTAATATTATGCAGAGTTTGACAGAAAAAGTAAGACGCAAACATGGCCAAGAAAATGTAAAGTACCGAACTGTAATGATTATTTGAATCCGGATCGCTAGAATGATTTAAATGTATAGGTTTAGATGTTGCATGTATCGTGATGAAATTTAAGTGAAATTATGTACATTACTTTGATTACATTAAATGATGACAGCAATAAACCCTACTGACATTATATACGAACTCTATTGTAAACTCTGTTGATCTTTGCTTAACTATGATTTCTTAGATTTGGATTAATTTAAAGTTGTATTCTCAATGTGGTTTGGAGATTGACCTATATCATCTCTTTATTTAAGTCTTCCTCAGAAACAGTTATTACAACAAGACCCATCAGATACAAAAGCTAAAGCTTTGCATTTACAAAGTATGGTTTATGTAATGAAAATAATTACACAGCTTTATGCACGCATGGTTCATACAATACAATGGTTTCTTTTCGTAGTACAGACATTTTTATTCATTTCATATTATGGCTAAACCGACTATTATGTTTCTTTGGTTGACCTGCATTTTAATATTTGTTCGATGACACGTGCATAATGGGAAAATACAAATCAATGCTAACAAAAGAACATAAAACATCATCTCTTGTTTTTCATATAAACAAAATATGTTTATATTTAGCATGAGTACAACCTAACACACGGCCGAGTATAAGAAAAATCTGTTTAAGCATAATTTCCGGGGAAAAAACTAAAAAATGTGTATTATTATTAAATATTATTTTTAACATTATACATCCCGTGAAATTGTACGCCAAGTGTAGAAGTTTAAACATTTTACATAGCCGAAGAATCAATTAGATTGTATTATTCTCAAATATGTCATACATGGAATTCAAATATCTAGGAGGGCTCAAAGAGAAAATCATCATAGTACAATATTTTGCAGATCTCATCTGAACGCAACCTTAAGATGGGAGAAAAAGAGGAACGGTTACGTTTTACGTTTATATCTTCGACATTATTTCTGCGTATTTCATAAAAAGACCAATCTTTTAGACTTACTAGCTTTATAAGTTTTCAGTCAATCCAGTCATCCACCGTGAAAGCAAATATGACTCATTGCGACCAATATGTCCTGGAGATTGAATGGCAATAACCCATCCCCGATCCCATCTATGTAATGACTGTAATGTTTAAACCGATATATTTTCATACAATAGCTACAGAGTAAGTTATATTATATTCTGCAAATGAATAGGTACATTAAAGTCACTATACCATTTTTGTCACCGTATCAACACCGACATTATATTTATTCTTGACTAAACATGATTAATAAAATAAACAAATTATAAAATAGGCACAACATTATGATTGGAATACATGCGGAATAGGTTCCTTGTAACAATATAATGCAAACTAACTGAAATGGTATGTAATAAGCAGTAAATACAGTATTTTGGCTTCTACGTAGTATTCATAAATATCATATCGTGTGTCATTTCGCATAAATAAAAAATGTATTGTGTATTGTGCGTTTGGAATAATCTGCATAACGTTGAATAACTAAGAAAACAATAACCTTCAAAGTATTCCGATCTTACTGAATTCAGAATATTGTTTCATTATTTAGGTCAAGTAAAGATATTTGATATAAGCAAACAAACATTTGCATTGAAATAATAATTGTGGTTATGGTGTCTATCTATATGTTCTTGCTGAACTTACATTAGACACCAAAACAAACAATCCGAACCATTTCGATACTTTAATTAAATACAAATGCAATATCAGCGTATCGACTTAGTGTTAAATAACGTTCAACGTCCAGACAGGCAAACATGGCATGACCTTGTATTATGACAACATCAGATCCGTTTAAACTACTTTACAGTTTACAAGTTTATAGCGGATCACTACGTTGGTATAATGGAATGCTTCGTCTTGTGACCATCTTTAAAATTGATTTAGATATAGTTTGTTAGTATTAAAGAATTATTTACAAAGTTTTTGGTCAGTCCAACTAACTTAACCATCTCTACAAAACCCTAACCCCGAGACCGTTAACACTGATATGCACAGTGGATGTTTTCGCGCACGTATTGTTCTCCTTTCTACACAAATAGATAAATAAGCTCAATAGCGGGATAAATTGGCATATTTCTTCCAATTTCAAACAACTGTCTTACTTATTGTTCCGAATAATTTACATTCAAAACAGAGTGATGTATGATGGTATTGCAGTAGGATACGTTGGTTCTGAAGACACATCAATGACATTCAAAAGAGGGTAATGTAATAAGTTTCAGATGGATTTGTAACTTCGGATGTCGTGTCAGTGACCATGTCAAAGCCTACTTCATCGTACACATTCGTCTCCATGTTCATGTTCATGGCCCTCTGGCGTTGTGATTCTGTAAAGGATCTCATAGAATCGACACGGTTAGAAACAGGTTGGATCCTCAGGGTAGAGTAGAAATGGACATCGGTATTTTTATATGAGCCATCACTTGCAATATTTCCACTTCTTCGTTGGCACCTTTAAAAGATATATCTACAGTGCAGGATTATATATATATATATATATATATATATATATATATATATATATATATATATATATATATATATATATATATATATATATAGTGTGAGTGTGTTTGATGTGGATTTTCACCGTAGCAATATTAAAACTAAAATGACTTTTTCCATTTTGTGAAGATGTCTTTCAATGAGAGTGAGATTGGGTGAAATGGGTGGTATTATATACAATTCAGTTACGTTTCTTAAACAAATAATTAATTATATTTAAATTTATCTCAATGAATTATATATGAATTTTATATATATATATATATATATATATATATATATATATATATATATATAGAGATATATATATAGGATTGATTGATTGATTGATTGATTGATTTTTAAGGGCGCATGCGATTTTTTAGTCTATTTAGCGCCATGCAATAGGTTGCATGCATACATGTTTAAAAATACTTAAATGTTTAATATCAGCCAGCGATATCAAAAACCAAATAGTTCAACATAAAATGGTACGATGTTAGTTACAGTAGAGTATGAAGCTTTCCAATCAATAGGACATATAAATATGTATGTTTATGAGTACAGCTGAAAAGATCCTGAAAATAAGGGTCGGTATTTACATTAGATAACAATGCTCTAGGTGATGGCATACAAGGTTTAGTTTAAAATAAAGATTAACTTTAAACATTCCTGAAAATGACAGACAAAATTACATTTATAAACTTTATAAAAGTCTCTGTTGTTGTGAAAAATAGAGCCCGTCACAGAGTAATCCCTTTAAATACAAATTTACAAACCATTGTTGTTAGCGTCACTCTACATCGAGAGATCACCGTTTGCTCTATTTACTTACCAACAAGCACCAACCTAATACCAACCGAATTAGACAATCTTGTTCAACAACTTCCCGTGCCCTTTGTTACACTCGGGATTTTAATGCCCAAAACATTATATGGGGATCAAATCACATAAACGGCAGAGGCCACAAAGTAGACGATTGCATTTCTACACACGACCTATATCTATATAACACTAACTCACCGTCATATTTACACCAAGGAACGGGTGCAAACACGTGTATAGATTTGACAATTTGCTCCCCCTTCGCTGATTTGGGACTATGAATGAAAGGTCGCTGATGACCTGCACAGCAGTTATCACTTTCCAATCAACTTTTCAACTAACAACTCAAAAATTGATGATGCAATTCCACAATGGAATATAAAGATGACCGACTGGGCTACGTTTGAAACTCTTGTGTATCAAGACTAAATGAAGATACAGTATTCAACGCTGTTAATCTTATACAACATTTTACTTCAATTCTAATCGAGATTGCAGAAGAATCTATTCCAAAGTCCTCACCAAACAGTAAAAAGCCCCAAAAACCTTGGATAACCAACCATTGTAAAGATGCCACTAGACAACTCCGAGAAGCATTAAAACAATTCAGCAATCGTCCAACGCCCAAAACTTTAAGCAAATATCGTATTGCCCGGGATACAACTCGTCGCACAATCATAGAATGTAAACCTGCATCATGGAAGAAATATATTTCTTCTTTAAACTCTCGTTCCTCAATTAAAAATAGCAAATATTCATGAGACAGTTTCTCAAAAAAACTCCTCATCATCTATTTATTCCGAAGATTTCAGAAGATGAAAACATCCAAAATAAAAGTCACGTTTAAAATTCACATCCAACAACTCTGAGAGCTATAACCAGCTGTTTTCTTTATTGGAGCTTAGGGAAGCTTTAGACAAGGCCCATCATACATCCGCTGGGCCTAACGAAGTACATTACCATTTCTTGATACAACTTCCAGAATTGTCTCTGACATTACTTCTGAATATCTTTAATGATTTGTGGATTGCTGGTAATGTACCTAAAAGTTGGAAAGAAGCAACATTAACACCAATTCCCAAACCAGGTAAAGTTATCGACGATCCTACCTACTATTGACCCATAGCACTGACAAGCTGTGTGTGCAAAACAATGGAACGAATGATTAATACTCGGCTTGTATGGAACGTGGAAAGAAACAATTTACTATCTCCTTTCCAAAGTGGCTTCCGTTCTTTGTCGTAGTACCAACTCGAAACATTTATTCGCGATGCATTTGTCAAGAAAGAAAATTTAGTAGCAGTCTTCTTTGATTTAGGCAAGGCCTATGACACAACATGGAAGTACAGGATAGTAAATGACCTGCACGATCTGGGTCTAAAAAGCGGTCTGCCCTCTTTCCTGACAGATTTTTTCTCAGACAGAGAATTCAAAGTACGAATATGCTCAACTCTCTCAGATATACACGAGCAAGAGATGGGTGTGCCCCAGGGCAGTATTTTATCTGAGACGCTTTTTCAAATATCAAAATCAATAGCATCACCAAGTGTTTAGCTCCCGGTGTCGATTGCTCATTGTAAGTTGATGATCTTATAATTTTTTATCGATCAAAGCACATGCATACAATTGAAAGACAACCACAACAAAATATCAACGATATATAAGATTGGGCCAGTACTAACGGTTTCAAACTTTCAAGATCGAAAACAGTATGCCTACATTTCTGTCAATAGCGAAACCATCATGATGACCCTAAACTGACGCAGTTGTTGAGGAAACAGTTCTCGGGTATTATATGCGACCGAAAACTGAATTTTATACCACACATCAAGAATTTAAAGATTAATGCTTAAAAAGCTTTAGATATACTTAAAATAGTTGCGTACACTGACTGGGGTGCTGATAAAAAAAATGTCATCCTCAATTTGTATAGAACATTTATACGCTCCAAACTAGACTATGGATGCGTTGTTGATGGCTCAGCTAGGAAGTCATATTTGAATATGCTTGACCGAATTCGTCATCAGGGAATAAAACTCGCTCTGGGAGCATTTAAGATATATCCATGTGAAAGCCTTATCCCGGAAGCTAATGAACCACGTTTATCACATCGCAGAGAAATTAGTTCTGCACAGTACGCTCTCAAATTAAGATCACACCCTCTGAACCCTGCATTTTCGGCTGTTTATCAACCCAAAAATTGAAACTTCATACGACAACCAACCAGTTGCAAATGCCAAACCTTCAATTGGCATCAGAATATCATCTAGCCTTGACAGTATAAAAATTGATCTCTATACAATTCAGACAACGTTTGTCTCTGAAACACCACCTTGGCTCCTTAAACAACCCAAAGTGCTTTTTACGTTACACGATGGGACAAAATCTGAGACAAACCCTTCCATCTTCCAGAACTCTTATCATGAACTCCTTCCCAAATTCAGAAACTACACTAGAATTTATACGGTAGGATCAAAGAATGAGGAAAAGGCTGCTTCAGCTCCCATTAGTCGCAAACACATAAGAAAAGTTCGTTTGCCAAACGATGCGTCCATTTTGTTCAACTGAGGTCAGAGCAATATGCCTTGCTCTGACATTTATTGAGAATAAACGTATTTTAAATAGCATTATCTTCTGTGACTCACTATCAGTGCTTCGGTCAATACACACAATAGAAAACTGGAAAACCCATTATTAACCAATCTCCTCGTAACAAATACGGAGCTTAGTACCTTCTACAATAGAGTATACTGTTGGTTACCTAGCATTATTGGTATTAAAGGTAATGAAGAAGCAGATCGCGCTGCTAAGATTGATCTATCCCAAGAACCATCTGATTTTAAAGTATCATTTACTGATTTTAAACTCGTATCAAAAAGTACCTACGTTAGAAGTGGCAGGCATCATGGAATGATGCAGTGAATAACAAACTTCACGCCATCAAACCAACCCTGGGAGAATGGACTCCTTACTACAGAACCTTCCATAGCGAGGAGGTAGTCATTGCAAGAATCAGATTGGTCATACGTACATAACCCACTCCCACATATTAAAAGGTGACGATCCAACAGAGTGCGTTAATTGCAATGAATTATTCATTGCTAAGCACTGTATGACTGAGTGTTCCGACCTGCAAACTACGCGTGATAAGTATTATAATGTGCATGACATGAAAGAACTTTTTAATACAATCCATATCACTTGTATTTTAGATTTCCTGAAGGAAGTTAATCTTTATTTTAAACTATAACTTGTATGCCATCATCTAGAGCATTTTTATCTAATGTAAATACCGCCCCTTATTGTCAATATTTTTCATCTGTACTCATCATTATACACCATTGACATCTCTCGTTGTTTGGGAAGCTTCCAATTGTACTGTTACCAACATTTTACCATTTAATGTTGAACTATTTGGTTGTTGCTATCGCTTGTCGATATTAAACATTTTAGTATTTTTGAACATGTATACATACAACCTCTTATATGGTGCTGAATAGCCTAAATGTTCTGGTGCGCCGTTAAAAATCAATCAATCAATCAATCATTAACACTATCTAAACTAAAATCAGTGTTGGAAAGCATGAAAATGGCATACTACAATAGTATTTGTGAATCACGTATATGACATTGAACAATGGCAATCATTGATCAAAGGGTTAACATCCTAAACTAACAGTCATGTAATAGAAAGATTACATTACATTATGATATTTTACAGCAAACTGTATCTACCTTGACAGATACTGCATCCGTATTGGAGTATGCCTCATTTAACACCTTATAACTTCTCCACATCCAATTAACTATCATACATTTGCTCAAAAGTAATGTACGTTACGTTTTGCATAAAAACAGAAATGTTAAGCCCAGCAGCACAATTCCGGCCACGGCCCCACCACCAAGGAAATATTCTTTCTTGATCATAAGCGATTGATCTGCATTTATGATAATATGAATAATTAAACTAAGCAATAAGGGAATATGTGATTAAGATTAGCTATAAACAGTAACCAATCAAAATTTTTCATCTCTGGAGTATACAAAAGGATAAATACAAATTCATAATGAGCTTTTCTAAAACAATTAAATTCAAAGGATTTCTTTAAACGAGAACATTTATTTAACATCTCAGGTCAAGGAACGTTACCAGTTGCACGTAAAAGCATTATGTATTGGTTTATTATGATCCTCGTAATGTCGACGGTGATTAGATTACATTTCGGACATTCTGTTTTCATTCATCTAATAGTCACTTCAGAATGTTACCGGAATACGGATTCACATTTATAAAATAGGTGTACAATATTTACAAGTTGACTGTAATTTAAAATAAGATCAGGCACAATCTTGCAAGCGAAGAAATTACCCTTTTTTTACAAGATCAGGCTGTTTAGCTAGTTGAAGAGTTTGTGAAGTCAAATGAATTTTACACGAGCTGCCGAAATATATGTTTTTGTAATTTATAACCTCATTATTGATGATATTGTGGTATATAATCTGTAAATGTATCTACTTATTGTTATTTTATCTTGCTTTGTGCATATATTTGCCACAGTATTCGGGAAATATTATTAGATATGTCTTCTGCAAAACGATTTCATGCAACAGTTCCAACCGCTGATAGTTTAAAACTTTGACACTAGAGCAAAGCTCAGATTCGAAACCATGACCGTGCATTCAGCGCTAGAATGATACGTGCGAAGTCTATGTTAAGTGTTTCCGCTTTCTGCTTAAAATTCAAATAATAAAAATGGTTTACATATTCGTCTGAGGCCTTAGATTGTATGGTGCATTACTTTTCATGTAAAAAGGGGTGGAAATAATTCAGGTTGCCTAATTATTTTGTCGCTACTACATAGGATTGTAAAATAATATCATTGTAAATATTATTTATGTGTGTCATTTTCTGACAAACGGTTTATTCAATACCTGCTTTTATCAGGCAGTTATCTGACAGGGTTCCTTAAGCAGAACTTGTTAAACCTGTGTTAAAAATCCAAATCAAGCACAGACTACTTACAAATAAAACACATTTGAAATATGACGGTCAACAATATAAGAAACTGCTCACTTTTAAAGATAGAATTGATAATTAAGGCATCTAATATGATATTGTAGTGTAGAGAGTTGCTGTGCGGATTTTATTTTAGACAAACGATCATTTCTTCAACCAAGGACATGTTTGTTTCATTAATAATATGGGGGATTTTGATAGATATTTGGAATAGGATTTTCGAGAGAAGAAGACACATTAAATAATAATTTTGTTACTAACAACATATGGGTCAAACACATACACAGTGTACGACACAATTGTCAGTGCCAAAGTGAAGATTTAAGAGGAATAACGATATAATTCATTATGAAAACCTCAACCTTGCTGAAGGAGACATAATATAAAATCAGTTGGCATTGCATTAGGTTTACATTTGAAATCTAATTTTTATGATCAAATAATATTAAATCAACCTAGTATAAATACAAACTCAAAATATTCGCACTATTTACAATCTTGCAGTAACTCCTAAATACTGAAATAATATTTTTTTATCAGATATTACCATGTGTGTATGTAGTTAGACTATGACAAATTAAAGCTCACCTATGGTGGTCTCCCGTGCTGTATTAAAGATGACCGTCTGATCTGTAGTAAACATCCCTGACGGACACTCTGGTTCACCATTCCCTAAGGAGTCCACATAACATAATATAAGTGTGTGTGTGTGTGTGTGTGTGTGTGTGTGTGTGTGTGTGCCAAAACAATTGCAAATACTGCTTCTATATGTATTCTGAAATATACATTCAAGAAGTAAACAGGTGTGCAAGAGAATTTAAAGCTGGTCTATATGAGAGTAGCAAGAGTTTATATGGGACATAACTGAAACTATTTCGTATTTGTTATGTATCATTGATATGGAATACACATGCGTTGCAGCTTAAAAGGTAAATATAGCTTTAGTATTATTTCTTGATAAATGTCATATTGCATAAAACATTTAATGATGAGTAATACAAAATTCGATATTATACATACATGCATTCAAATACACTACCATAATGATTTGATGATTTCTGATATCCATTTACATACCTATGACATGCAGAATTGCAGATTCATGTACAACTCCACTTTGGTGACCAATGAGAGCTTATATTCCATGATCTAAGAATCGAACCGTCTTTATTGTAATATACAGATTATATCTTTTAATTTCGCATTGCAAATATTTGACATAGGCAGTGCAAGTACCGGATACTGGATCAGCCACCTATATGACCGCAAGAGGCTGCATCATTCTAGAGTAGAACATAACATCAAGCGCTTCCTTTGAGGGATACAATGGCAAAAAAAGTCAAATTCCTCTTGTTTCCCAGTACAGGTCCGCAAAACGTTGTCTGAAATTTAAATGTATTCTCCTGTTACAAACTGTACAAATTATGTATTACATATTTACCATGACGATATATCCGTCTATTAGTAGGTTGTCTTGACCAGATGTCGTTATCGACCATTACATTGTTTAAATTTATGTTTGAAATGAGGTCAAAATTATTTTTGCGAGGTACAATCTTCTGTTGCAGGATCTCTCTCAACATAAATAATATATTATTTACATGTTTTATCTGCTTATCGCACAAAGGGTCTTATTAAAGATATAGCTACATATCCAGATTTCTAACTTAAAACTGGCAATCATATAACAAGGAAATACTTTATAATTTTCTTTACTCAGGTTTACAATTTGACCAAAATACGTATCACATCGAAGCTAAACCAAATACAACATTATTAAATATCCAATCCATACGTAATAATTTGGTGGAGGGTATGTTGCAGTTGGTTTATCGTTAAGGTGACAAATCCAGAGTTATTAAATTGTTAGGGCGTGCCTAAAACTGAAACACTTCATTTTGACCTGAATCATTTTATTTCCGCTGATAAAGAACTCGCCTTCTAGGACACTGGTGTCAGTGATGGGTGTGATGGATGGATTCTAAGAGACACGACTTTACAGCAACTTGTAACTTTACAGAAGATTAAAATAGGTCTTTTTCTGGACCATTCAACACTTTCCTCTAGCAATTGAAGCGTAGCCAAATAGCGACCATGGGTGATAACACAACTGTAGTGAAACATTTGAGGTCTAACGAGGTATTTATCATATGTAATGACACACCGTGAATGAATATAACCATCTGAGAACAAAATACGAACTGCGACGATTCGGACCATTAAGGCAAATTTTCCAATCACTGCACACGTAGTAAGCCACGAAAACACCTTGGCCCATTTAAAACATATAACAAGATTACACCAAGCGCATATCGGCCTAATTTACAGATTATTTTGTCCTAATCAATTGATATTCTAACTAAATGCATCGTTATAATCCACATTCACTTCAAAACAAAGTATGTTGCACAGTAGATTATAAAATTGGTTGCTGCCTCACTGGTACGGGAGTATAATTTTCTCATATTCAACTACTTCGGAAGATTCTGTTTTAAAGTACCTATCTATGCAGATCCTGTATCGAAATCTCTATCATACTAGAGAAACGAAAGTATTGAATTTTGGACCAAATTATATCACCGAAGTTATCGTACCCAAAACCCGAACATTAGAATTAATTGGCTGGCATCTTGTTTAATATCAGAACCTTGTCTGGAAGGTCATATGTACTATAGTTACATTCTTGCAGGTGTCTAACTATATTTCATTGCATTGCTAATGCTATTCATAGTTTGCATAAAATTGTTGAGATTCCGAATCATTTACATGAAGTACAAGGTAAGAGGTTCGATCAAAAGTTTATTTAAGAAACCTTGTAAATAAGTAGTTACTGAACTGTTTACAATGATGTTTGTAGTCATTCTCAGAATAACGTTATTGTGACTTAAAGCATATGTCTCATCATGGCCGGTCAGCGTTTTAGACCAATCAGCAACACGGGATTTACATAACAAACTTGCGTATGTGTACGTGGGGCGTTAGCATGGTATACAAAGAAGCCACCCCTCATTATGTATAGACATTTATTGCAAATAGCTTCATGTTATTATAACGGATTACTATAGCATATCATTGCTCGTTCACTCTGGTGTTCATTGGTAGCCACTTCTAATTTAGGCAAATGTTTATATGCATAAACGGCATTCAAGAGTATTTTTCTAATTTTACATAAAATTTTGTAATAACTCTCCTTTCCAAACAGATTAGAATGTCATTTGTTCGTCATACAAAACCTGTCACACCATGAACTTATGTCATGAAGTTTCCAATTAGAGACGATCAAATATTTTTAGGGTTGGCTTGTATAAAATATATTGTATTTCGTCTAGACGTTTCTACTCAACCATCGTTGTAGATAAGGTTTCCACTGGGTGGAGACCATCATGGTTCCATTTCTTTTTTTATAAAGACGTTTTAATTTATAAAAGTGCCTGACATTGCTACTCTTGTATTCTCAATGTTATAATCTTAAGATCCTTTTCCTATTTGTGAACACAATACCAAAACCCAAAAACTATAATTGAATACTTTTTTAACTTTGGAATGTTTTTATATATACATGACTGGCGACATTTTTCAACACTGATGTTATTGTAATGGTTTTGTTAATGTGTCTATACCTATGTCAGTTTGTATGTACCTCTTTCTAATTAATCTGTCTCCTTTTGTTTGTCTTATTATTTTGAAAATTAAGAAATAATGAAAAAGTAAATACGTGTCACAATAATAAGTATTCTTTCTCCTAAGATATTCGTCTTTGATGTGGCGTAATACTTTCCTGTATTATGGAAGGAAACATTTTGAAGAATAAAGCTCAAGCTTATGGGAAAGTTAATCTCTATATTAAATATCCTCTGCTCATATTCTTTTGAGACAACGCTCAAACACTTGTTACTGTCATCAGAAAAGGACATGATTTTGCTAGACCAGATAGGTTCCTTTGCAAGCCCTGTTTTGTATATTACGATATCCATACACGTAATTTGGTATCAATTAAAATCAATTACAAAAGATACATCAGACCCCGTGTCCTGATCAATTGTTTGCCCTGCAAATAGAATAATATACATATAGGTTTTCAATGCCGATCGACAAGGAATCTTTTACCCAGATGATTTTGGTCTTGGTGGATATAGTTCACATTGAAGAATCAACATGAAAATACTATACTCTGTTTGAGGATTGACACGGGTCGTTGAATGTTTGTCTTTTGCCATTACATTCAAACTTGTTCTGATAGTCAGTATTTTTAGTTTTAGTTCAGAATTTTGTATTTGATCTTCTTAGACCATAGTGTACTTTATTATCATCACAGTAGAAATATAGCAAATGCTATAACAAATCTTAAGTCTATACGTTTTAATTTAGATTAAAAAAACAGATTAGAACCAAAATATTTTATATAACATGTTACACAGTCTTTAACTGAAGAAAGCAATTCCTTAAATTGCAAGAAACATAGATGACAATAAAATATGTCAAATTAAGTTCATTACTGTACTTAACAAAAATGAAATAAAGACAAGCACTTTTTATGTTCTTCATTGATTATGCATTTGCGTAATCTGTCGATTAGTCAGTTCTTTAATCTAACTATTTAACGTAAATACTAATGACACCTACAGAAGACCATAAACACAGACTTAAGATGAAATTTTATCATAACAACAAACACAACATTGCTGAATACAGATAAAATAAAGCAGTAAAAGCATCTGAGTTTACACAGTTGTCTTGTTCATTGATGTGTCACGTTTCTACACTTACCGACTGATACTTTTATGAATCCGAAAATAAAATATATCATATATAATATAATGTATCTAAGTTATTTGAATCATTATCTAATTTGTATGAATATTGCTTAGCTCGATCATGTTTTTCAATTTTGTTGAGTTGATATATTTTATTTTCGGATTCATAAAAAGTGTAGAAACGTGACACATCAATGAACAAGACAACTGTGTAAACTCAGATGCTTTTACTGCTTCATTTTATCTGTATTCAACAATGTTGTGTTTGTTGTTATGATAAAAATTCATCTTAAGTCTGTGTTTATGGTCTTCTGTAGGTGTCATTAGTATTTACGTTAAATAGTTATATTAAAGGACTGACTGACTAATCGACAGATTACGCAAATGCCTAATCAATGGAGAACATGAAAAGTTCTTGTCTTTATTTCATTTTTGTTAATTAAGTACAGTAATGAACTCAATTTGACATATTTTATTGTTATTTATGTTTCTTGCATTTTAAGGAATTGCTTTCTTCAGTTAAAGACTGCAACTTTTTAATATAAATTATTTGGTTCTAATATGTTTTTCTAACCTAAATTAAAAAGCATAGATTTAAGATTTGATATAGCATTTGCTATTTCTACTCTGATGGTAATAAAGTATACTAAAAAGAAGATAAAATACAAAATTCTGAACTAAAACTAAAATATTGAATATCAGAACAAGTTTGAATGTAATGGCAAAAGACAAACTTTCAACGACCCGTGTCAATCCTCAAAGAGAATATGGTATTTTCATCTTGATTCTTCAATGTGAACTATAACCACCAGTACCAAAATCATCTGGGAAAAAGCTTCCTTGTCGATCGCGATTGAAAACCTATATGTATATTCTTCTATTTGCAGGGCAAATAATTGATCAGGCATGGGGTTTGATGTATCTTTTGTAATTCATTTTAATCGAGACCAATTTACATCTATGGACATCGAAATATACAGATCAGGGCTTGCAACAGAACCTATCTGGTCTACGAAAATCAGGTCTTTTCTGATGACAGTGACAAGTGTTTGAACGTTGTCTCGAAAGAATATGAACAGAGGATATATAATATAGAAATTAACTTTCTCATAAGCTTGGGCTTTATTCTTCAAAATGTTTCCTTCCATGATACAGGAAAGTATTATGCCACATCAAAGATGAATCTATTAAAAGAAAGAATACTTATTGTGACACGTATTTACTTTTTCATTATTTCTTAATTTTCAAAATAATAAGACACACAAAAGGAGACAGATTAATTAGAAAGATGTATATGCAAACTGACATACGTATAGACACATTAACAAAAACATTACAATAACATCAATGTTGAAAAATGTCGCCAGTCATGTATATATAAAAATATTCAAAGGTTAAAAAAGTATTAATTATAGTTTTTGACTTTTGGTATTGTGTTCACAAATAGGAAAAGGATCTTAAGATTATAACATTGAGAATACAAGAGTAGCAATGTCAGGCACTTTTATAAATTAAAACGTCTTTATAAAAAAAGAAATGGAACCATGATGGTCTCCACCCAGTGGAAACCTTATCAACAACGATGGTTGAGTAGAAACGTCTAGACGAAATACAATATATTTTATACAAGCCAACCCTAAAAAACATTTGATCGTCTCTAATTGGAAACTTCATGACATAAGTTCATGGTGTGACAGGTTTTGTACGACGAACAAATGACATTCAAACCTGTTTGGAAAGGAGAGTTATTACAAACTTTTATGTAAAATTAGAAAAATGCTCTACGCGATAAACGTTTACTTGAATGCCGTTTATGGATATAAACATTTGCCTAAATTAGAAGTGGCTTCCAATGAACACCAGAGTGAACGAGCAATGATATGCTATAGAAATCCATTATAATAACATGAAGCTATTTGCAATAAATGTCTATACATAATGAGGGGTGGCTTCTTTGTATTCCATGCTAACGCCCCACGCACCACATACGCAAGTTTGTTATACAGATCCCGTGTTGCTGATTGGTCTAAAGCGTCACCGTTCATGATCACTGAGATCTGAACTGCGTTAAGTTCGAGGCTCAGGCTCGGCTAACATTGGCACGTGAGAAAGCTTGCAAGTAGTTTTCCAGGGTTCTTCCTCTACCAGTTATACTGGCCACAATGTATAACCTATCCTGTGCTGAAATATGGCGTTAAACCCAACAGCAACAACAGCAGCAAATACATACATTTAAAACCAGATATAACGCTTATACAGCCCATGTTTTGCTCCTTGTGATGAATGAATAAGATTTGCTACAGAAAAACCATAATGAAAGCTACGATTGTTATGTAACAGGTTGCTGCACGAGTTCAGGCCATGATGAGACATATGCCTTAAGTCACAATAACGTTATTCTGAGAATGACTATAAACATCATTGTAAACAGTTCAGTAACTACTTATTTACAAGGTTTCTTAAATAAACTTTTGATCGAACCTCTTACCTTGTACTTCATGTAAATGATTCGGAATCTCATCAATTTTATGCAAACTATGAATAGCATTAGCAATGCAATGAAATATAGTTAGACACCTGCAAGAATGTAACTATGGTGCATATGACCTTCCAGACAAGGTTCTGATATTAAACAAGATGCCGGCCAATTAATTCTAATGTTTGGGTTTTGGGTACGATAACTTCGGTGATATAATTTGGTCCAAAATTCAATACATTCGTTTCTTTAGTTTGATAGAGATTTCGATACAGGATCTGCATAGATAGGTACTTTAAAACAGAATCTTCCGAAGTAGTTGAATATGAGAAAATTATACTCCCGTACCAGTGAGGCAGCAACCAATTTTATAATCTACTTTTCAACATACCTTGATTTGAAGTGAATGTGGATTATAACGATGCATTTAGTTAGAATATCAATTGATAAGGACAAAATTATCTGTAAATTAGGCTGATATGCGCTTGGTGTAATCTTGTTATACGTTTGAAATGGGCCAAGGTGTTTTCATGGCTTACTACGTGTACAGTGATTGGAAAATTTGCCTTAATGGTCCGAATCGTCGCAGTTCGTATTTTGTTCTCAGATGGTTATATTCATTGACGGTGTGTCATTACATATGATAAATACCTCGTTAGTCCCCAAATGTTACACTACAGTTGTGTTATCACACATGGTCGCTATTTGGCTACTCTTCAATTGCTAGAGGAAAGTGTTGAATGGTCCAGAAAAAGACCTATTTTAATCTTCTGTAAAGTTACAAGTTGCTATAAAGTCGTGTTTCTTAGAATCCATCCATCACACCCATCACTGACACCAGTGTCCTAAAAGGCGAGTTCTTTATCAGCGGAATTAAAATGATTCAGGTCAAAATGAAGTGTTTCAGTTTTAGGCACGCCCTAACAATTTAACAACTCTGGATTTGCCACCTCAACGATAAACCAACTGCAACATACCCTCCACCAAATTATTACGTAAAGATTGGATATTTAATAATGTTGTATTTGGTTTAGCTTCGGTGTGATACGTATTTTGGTCAAATTGTAAACCTGAGTAAAGAAAATTATAAAGTATTTCCTTGTTATATGATTGCCAGTTTTAAGTTAGAAATCTGGATATGTAGCTATACCTTTAATAAGACCCATTGTGCGATAAGCAGATAAAACATGTAAATAATATATTATTTATGTTGAGAGAGATCCTGCAACAGAAGATTGTACCTCGCAAAAATAATTTTGACCTCATTTCAAACATAAATTTGAAAAAAATGTAATGGTCGATAACGACATCTGGTCAAGACAACCTACTAATAGACGGATATATCGTCATGGTAAATATGTAATACATAATTTGTAACAGGAGAATACATTTAAATTTCAGACAACGTTTTGCGGACCTGTACTGGGAAACAAGAGGAATTTGACTTTGTTTTGCCATTGTATCCCTTTAAGGAAGCGCTTGATGTTATGTTCTATTATATAATGATGCAGCCTCTTGCGGTCATACAGGTGGCTGATACAGTATCCGGTACCTGCACTGCCTATGTCAAATTCGCAATGCGAAATTAAAAGATATAATCTGTATATTACAATAAAGACGGTACGATTCTTAGATCATTGAACATATACTCTCATTGGTCACCAGGGTGGAGTTGTACATGAACCTCAATTCTGCATGTTATAGGTATGTAAATGGATATAAGTTAGAAATCATCAAATCATAATGGTACTGTATTTCAATGCATGTATGTATAGTATCGAATTTTGTATTACTCATCATTAAATGTTTTATGCAACATGACATTTATCAATAAATATTACTAAAACTATATTTACCTTTAAAGCTACAACGCATGTGCATTCCATATCAATGATACATAACATATACGAAATAGTTTCAGTTATGTCCCATATAAACTCTTGCTACTCTTATATAGACAAACTTTAAAGTCTCTTGCACACCTGTTTACCTCTTGAATGTATACTTCAGAATACATATGGAGGCAGTATTTACAATTGTTTAGGCACACACACACACACACGCACACGCACACACACACACATAGATATTATATATCTTATATGGACTCCTTAGGGAATGGTGAACCAGGATGTCCGTCAGGGATGTTTACTACAGACCAGACGGTCATCTTTAATACAGTGCGGGAGACCACCATAGGTGAGCTTTTATTTGTCATAGTCTAACTACATACACACATGGTAATATCTGATAAAGAAATATTTTTCAGTATTAAGGAGTTACTGCAAGATTGTAAATAGTGCGAATATTTTGAGTTTGTATTTATACTAGGTTGATTTAATATTATTTGAGCATATATATGAATACAATTTTATTGTTCACAACGTTTGCTCTGTTAGCTCGTACACTTACAAATCGTTCATTTTCCATTGGTCATTGAGTATTCCTCATTACTTTCGTTCCTTCGTGAAAAGTAGAAAATACAATTAGTTTTAAAATAATCCAAGCATAAAACATATCATCATCATCATCATCATCATCATCATCAGTCTTTGGACCTGTTGTGGTCGTTGAGACACTGCTGTTGAACATCTGACCAGTTCCCTCCACTTGTTTGTATAAAACATATACATCCCAATCAGATAATATTACTGAAATATATATTAGCATATGAATAAATGTGCATTCTTCTAAACTTGAACAGAAATGCTAATTATGTTCAGTCTGAAAACTACACTCTTAATGATTGTTCAATCATTTATTACAATTAAGAGCTCCCGAAAATTTAGATTTCAAAATGTAAACCTAATGCAATGCCAACTGATTTTATATTATGTCTCCTTCAGGCAAGGTTGAGGTTTTCATAATGAATTATATCGTTATTCCTCTTAAATCTTCACTTTGGCACTGACAATTGTGTCGTACACTGTGTATGTGTTTGACCCATATGTTGTTAGTAACAAAATTATTATTTAATGTGTCTTCTTCGCTCGAAAAGCCTATTCCGAATATCTGTCAAAATCCACCATATTATTAGTATAACAAACATGTCCTTGGTTGAAGAAAAGATCGTTTGCCTAAATAAAAATCCGCACAGCTACTCTCTACATTACAATATCATATTAGATGCATTAATTATCAATTCTACCTTTAAAAGTGAGCATTTTCGTTTATTGTTGACCGTCATATTTCAAATGTGTTTTATTTGTAAGTAGCCTGTGTTTCATTTGGATTTTTAACATAGCTTTAACAAGTTCTGCTTATGGAACCCTGTCAGATAACTGCCTGATAAAAACAGGTATTGAATAAACTGTTTGTCAGAAAACGACACACATAAATAATATTTAAAATGATATGATTTTACAATCCTATGTGGTAACGTTAAAATAATTAGGCAACCTGAATTATTTCCACCCCTTTTTACATGAAAAGTAATGCATCATACAATCTAGGGCCTCAGACGAATATGTAAACCATTTTTATTATTTGAATTATAAGCACGAAGCGAAAACACTTAACATAGACGTCGCACGTATCATTATAGCGCTGAATGAACGATCCTGGCTTCGAATCTGAACCTTTCTCGCGTGTCAAAGTTTTAAACTATCAGCGGTTGGAAGTGTTGCATGAAATCGATTTGCAGAAGATGAAGCTAATAATATTTCCCGAATACTGTGGCAAATATATGCACAAAGCAAGATAAAATAACAATAAGTATATACAATTTACAGATTATATACCACAATATCATCAATAATGAGGTTATAAATTACAAAAACATATATTTCGCAGCTCGTGTAAAATACATTTGACTTCACAAACTCTTCAACTAGCTAAACAGCCTGATCTTGTAAAAAAAAAAGGGTAATTTCTTCGCTTGCAAGATTGTGCCTGGTCTTGATTTAAATTACAGTCAGCTTGTAAATATTGCATAAATGTGGATTCATATTCCGGTAACATTCTGAAATGACTATTAGATGAATGAAAACAGAATGTCTGAAATGTAATCTAATCACCGTCGACATTACGAGGATCATAATAAACCAATACATAATGCTTTTACGTGCAACTGGTAACGTTCCTTGACCTGAGATGTTAAATAAATGTTCTCGTTTAAAGAAATCCTTTGAATTTAATTGTTTTAGAAAAGCTCATTATGAATTTGTATTTATTCTTTTGTATACTCCAGAGATGCCACATTTTAATTGGTTACCGTTTATAACCAATCGTAATCACATATTCCCTTATTGCTTAGTTTAATTATTCATGTTATCATAAATGCAGATCAATCGCTTATGATCAAGAAAGAATATTTCCTTGGTGGTGGGGCCGTGGCCGGAATTGTGCTGCTGGGCTTAACATTTCTGTTTTTATGCAAAACGTAACGTACATTACTTTTGAGCAAATGTATGATAGTTAATTGGATGTGGAGAAGTTATAAGGTGTTAAATGAGGCATACTCCAATACGGATGCATTATCTGTCAAGGTAGATACAGTTTGCTGTAAAATATCATAATGTAATGTAATCTTTCTATTACATGACTGTTAGTTTAGGATGTAAACCCTTTGATCAATGATTGCCATTGTTCAATGTCATATACGTGATTCACAAATACTATTGTAGTATGCCATTTTCATGCTTTCCAACACTGATTTTAGTTTAGATAGTGTTAATGATTGATTGATTTATTGATTTTTAACGACGCACCAGCAAATTCAGGCTATTCAGCACTATATAAGAGGTTGTATGTATACATGTTTAAAAATACTAAAATGTTTCATATCGACCAGAGATAGCAACAACCAAATAGTTCAACATTAAATGGTAAGATGTTGGTAACAGTACAATATGAAGCTTCCCAATCAACGAGAGATGTCAATGGTGTATAATGATGAGTACAGATAAAAAAAATGTTGACAATAAGGGGCGGCATTCACTTTAGATAAAAATGCTCTAGGTGATGGCATACAAGTTATAGTTTAAAAATAAAGATTAACTTCCTTCAGGAAATCTAAAATACAAGTGATATGGAAAGTGTTAAAAAGTTCTTTCATTTCATGCACATTATAATACTTATCACGCGTACTTCGCAGGCCGGAACACTCAGTCATACAGTGCTTAACAATGAATAATTCATTGCAAGTAACGGACTCACTTGGATCTTCACTTTTTAGTACGTGGGAGTGGGCTATGTACGTATGACCAATCTGATTCTTGCAATGACTACCTCCTCGCTATGGATGGTTCTGTAGAAAGGAGTCCATTCTCCCAGAGTTGGTTTGATGGCGTGAAGTTTGTTATTCACTGCATCATTCCATGATGCCTGCCACTTCGGACGTAGGTACTTTTTGGTACGAGATTTAAAATCAGTAAATGGTAATTTAAAATCAGATGGTTCTTGAGATAGATCAATCTTAGCAGCGCGATCTGCTTCTTCATTACCTTTAATACCAATAATGCTAGGTAACCAACACTATACTATATTGTAGAAGGTACTAAGCTCCGTATTTGTTACGAGGAGATTGGTTAATAATGGTTTTTCCAGTTTTCTATTGTGAGTAGTGACCGAAGCACTGATAGTGAGTCACAGAAGATAATGCTATTTAAAATACGTTTATTCTTAATAAATGTCAGAGCAAGGCATATTGCTATGACCTCAGTTGAACAAAATGGACGCATCGATTGGCAAACGAACTTTTCTTATGTGTTTGCCACTAATGGAAGCTGAAGCAGCCTTTTCCTCATCCTTTGATCATACCGTATAAATTCTAGTGTAGCTTCTGAATTCGGGAAGGAGTTCATGATAAGAGTTCTGGAACATGGAAGGGTTTGTCTCAGATTTTGTCCCATCGGTAACGTAAAAAGCAATTTAGGTTGTTTAAGGAGCCAATGTGGTGTTTCCGAGACAAACGTTGTCTGAATTATAGAGAGATCAATTTTGATACTGTCAAGGCTGGATGATATTCTGATGCCAATTGAAGGTATGGCATTTGCAACTGGTTGGTTCTCGTATAAAGTTTCAATTTTTGGGTTGATAAACAGCCGAAAATGCAGGGATTGTTCTTAATTTGAGAGCGTACTGTGCAGAAAGCATTTCTCTGCGATGTGATAAACGTGGTCCATTAGCTTCCGGAAGAAGGCTTTCACATGGAGATATCTTAAATGCTCCCAGAGCGAGTTTTATTCCCTGATGACGAATTCGGTCAAGCATATTCAAATATGACTTCCTAGCTGAGCCATCAACAACGCATCCATAGTCTAGTTTGGAGCGTATAAATGTTCTATACAAATTGAGGATGACATTAATTATATCAGCACCCCAGTCAGTGTACGCAACTATTTTAAGTAGATCTAAAGCTTCTTAAGCATTAATCTTTTAAATTCTTGATGTGTGGTATAAAAGTCAGTTTTCGGTCGCAGATAATACCAATAAACTGTGTTTCCTCAACAGCTCGAATAAGTGTTCCGTCCAGCGTCAGTTTAGGGTTATCATGATGACTTCGCCACTGACAGAAATGTATACATACTGTTTTCGATTTTGAAAGTTTGAAACCGTTAGTACTGGCCCAATCTTATATATCGTTGATATTTTGTTGCGGCTGTCTTTTAATTGTATGCATATGCTTTAATCGATCAAATTAAAAGATCATCAACGTACAATGAACAATCCACACCGGGAGCTAAACACATTGTGATGCTATTGATTCTGATATTTTAAAAAACGACACAGATAAAATACTGCCCTGGGGCACACCCATCTCTTGCTCGTGTATATCTGAGAGAGTAGAGCCCACTCGTACTTTGAACTCTCTGTCTGAGAGAAAATTTGACATGAAAGAGGACAGACGGCCTATTAGACCCAGATCGTGTCATTTAGTATCCCGTACTTCCATGTTGTGTCATTGGCCTTGCCTAAATCAAAGAACACTGCTACTAACTTTTCCTTCTTGATAAATGCATCGCGAATAAATGTTTCGAATGTTGGTACTACGACAAAGAACGGAAGCCACTTTGGAAAGGAGATATTATATATATATATATATATATATATATATATATATATATATATATATATATAAGTTAAGCCTTACTGTTTGTGTTTACATTGAACCTCATTTCACATCGATTATATATCGTCTTAAACATTTTGTGTGATTTGTAATATGATTTATTTGTTTCTTGAATACTGGTTGTTTCTGTAATCCACAGAAAGCGTTTCAAGTGCATAATGGCAGGTACTTCGCTTTTCACACTTTCTGATAAAACGAAACCGATCAACGCACATATCGTTTGCGAAATGTTCAATATTCAAATGAAAAACTAATCAATCTATCAAAACTGTCCTGTTTATCTAGGTGATTTTCCATATAGACAGAAGAACAATAGTATTGAATTAGCAAAAGAAGTGCATTTTTTTAGATTCCTTTAAAAAAGACATTAAAGAAACCAAAAAGCTATTGTCAACCTAGCAGTCATCAATTCTAGTATCAGCTTCATGGGTACCAAATGACCAAATAATAAGTATTCTATGAGAGAAAGCAAACGATAAAGGCATCAGAAAGTAAATAATTGGAGTAATTAAAAGGATGATTAAAATTCTTTACATCACTAGAGAGGAAAAGACTAACATTCATGCATCGAGATGGAAACATTTCACCGCGCATATATGTTTTCAAAATTAATTTGACTACCACAAAATGATAATATCAATGAAGATTATATTAATGATATTAAAAGTCAGTTAATAATTTGGCCGAAATGCACATTTGCTTAATAATTATATTTTAACAGGTGGCGACTATAATCACTATGCCCCATGCATGTCAGATGAAATATATATTTGTTTTAGTACACGACCAGTTCGACTTACCTTCTTATGAAACAGTTACTAGGGCAATTAAAAGGCTTGCATGCACTGAG
Organism: Unio pictorum; assembly: GCA_030141615.1. NCBI lineage: Eukaryota > Metazoa > Mollusca > Bivalvia > Unionida > Unionidae > Unio > Unio pictorum. The sequence goes on from JARLTB010000180.1 coordinate 276,304, forward strand.
CATGGTTCATTTTCGTAATTTAATTTTAAAATGGTTCGAATGTCTTGTGTTTGTACTATAATAGCCATTTCTAAAATGGATCAGATTCACATTCCGCTGGTCAGTCTCTTTCTTCGCGTGGGTCAAATGGAAAGTAACCGAAAGAGGCGAATGAAACAAAAATGGCATTCTCAATAGCATCAGTTGAACAGGTAGATGGTATGCTGTAATGGCATCAGTTTAATAGGTAGATCGCATGCTGTAATGGCATCAGTTTAACAGGTAGATAGCATGCTGTAATGACATCAGTTTAACAGGTAGATGGTATACTGCAATGGCAATCATAAAGTTTATATGCCAACATGACGTAATGGAATACAACAATAACGTTCACTGTGACACTTATACTACCAATAAAACTAACCCAGACCGATGTAGTCTCAGAGGTATACTGGGTGTGACTCAATCAGCACTTTCAGTCAGTTTGTTATGCCAACTAAGACGTTGTAATTTTCTGCAATGTAATTTATATTACCTTCTATATACGAACAGGCAAGTTATGATCACCAACACAAGTCCTACTGCAACAGCACCACCAACAATGAAATATTCTTTCTGGATCATGAATGATTGACCTGCAATTATAATAATATCAAATATGAAATAGCGCATGATATATAAATACCTTTACGGACTGGAAGATTTGCATAGTACTTTCCTATACAAGAAAAACAGAATATCTCGATAATTTTAGTTATGAACAACCAACATGCCAGCTATTGCATCTCCGGAGAAAGCTTAAACAGGAGACGGACATTATTCGTTCGTTGTAGCTGAATCTTTAGATGCCCTAACAATGATTTATATTTTTTATAAAAAAAACGCCCTCAAAATGTGTAAATATTACATAGTCAATGAAGGTCACTATTTATAATTATATAGAAGGGAATATTATGATCATCTCGCTTCTGGCTGTAATTTTGATCAGCATCCACAGAAAATTACTATTCGGAGTTTGTTATCATACATCTAATATGCACTATAAAAAGGTACCCCAGTATCAAACCACAATTATAAAATAGAGTTGCAAGATATACGTGTCGTTTGAGTTGTTATTATATATCAGACATTGAAAATAGCACCCTTTAAATTTGCATGTTAAAGTTAATTAAAATATCGAAAAGTGAGAGTCTGATTCATATGTCCTAAAGCATTTTCCAAGTTTTTCGTATGTAAAATATCTGAGTACTTTTGCTTGTTGGTATTTGATTCGGTGAATGTTAATTACGTATGTAAGAAAGATAACAATATAGGTTGTATTATACGTGCATACATTCACCACAATACTCGGAAAATAGTATTAGCTTTGTCATCTGGAAAATGATTTCAAGCAGCAAATGGTTTATGACCCCTTAAAATTAAAGACCTCCTGACACTAAATTAATACTATGACTTTGGCATGGTAACGTACTTGCAGTCATTATAGTCACTCATATTAACAGTATATTAACTAAACTGCCTCAGGCCACAAGAACTTATACAGCTAAAAATCATATAAAGAACTGCTCGACGTTTTTATTCCTCAAACTTGACATTACAATAGATATACAAACATTAATATGATCCGAAACGTTACAAGTTACATTACATTAAATCTTTAACATCTACGCAAGAGTTTAGTATTGATGCTATGTTACCTTCGTCGCCACATGAATCCTATATGTAACTTATGCAACGTACGAATCCTTTATCAAAATATTTGGAGTCTCAACTAATGCTTCTTACTCTAAATTTTGATAATAAGAATGCTTTTTATATTCTTCCCCGATCTCATCAAGCCTCGGGTAATCGAGTTATAGGACAATAAAGTCTTGACATATTAGCACGAGTTTAGAATTCATACTAAGACTGTTCCTTTCTACGGCGCAATAAATACTATGTACGACGCCTTTATTAAAACACATTCATTTCACCGCTTTCTTTGAGATATGACAGTCAACATTTATGGGCAATATAGATAAATTACACTTGTTAAAAAAGCACCAGGTCTTAAGAAAATAGAAAATTAAACTAGCTGTCATCGCTTTACGGTAAATACAAAAGTAAAATAATTTACATTGGAATCTGAGATTTATTCAATTTTAATGGTAAACTGATGCAAATTTGTACATAAGCTACGGTATGTGTTACTAATAATTTTTCATTGTTGTGTATAGTTTTGATAGATTAATGTAATCCTAAGTGTATTTTGTAACTTTTATGAACGATCGAAATAATGATAAATAATTGGTGGTCAATTTGAAATGGTATTGGATCAGCTGACTAAACAAAATAATAAACTCAATAAACTTATATTTACCGCCTTGTTCCAAGTTAGGCCAAAGCAATATAACATGAATATCAACTGAAAGCATTCTTAGCTATTTACAAGCTTGCAGTTATTCCGATGTGCCTAACCAATTTTTCCAAGTGTGTATCTATTAAGACTATTACCACCAGCAGATTCAATGATCGTGTCCTCTTCTACTCCAATAACTGTGACCATCTGATCTGTTGCCACTTTTGAACAGTCTTGTTCTCCATTCACTAGGGAAGAATCCACCATCCAATGTGTTGTAAATCCCAGTGTTGAACAGCCTTCTCCACCGTTCCCTAAGGAAATAATACACTAAGTATTTCACAAATACTTACTAAATTACATATTCGAAACGAAACACGTTTCAGTGCAATTTAAAGTTGGTCAATATACCAGGATTATATAGAGCATTATGTTATTTAACACAACTGAGAATAGTATGTATACTTGAATGTAAGGTAAAAAGTGTTCACTGCATTACCTTTCTTGTAGTAAATTCATTTGGTTTAAAAATTTTAATTATGATAAAAAAGAACATATATATATATATATATATATATATATATATATATATATATATATATATATATATATATATGCATGCATGAAAACATCCATCCATTAATACATACATGCATACATACATACATACATACATACATACATACATACATACATACATACATACATACATACATACATACATACATACATACATACATACATACATACAAGCATGCATGCATAGATAGATAGATAGATAGATAGATAGATAGATAGATAGATAGATAGATAGATAGATAGATAGATATTAGCCTCGTTTCCATTTAATGAAACATGTATACAAAACGTTGTATATCATTGATACATCGTTTATATTATACATATATTGTATTTATATCGCATACATAATCACATATTAAACCTAAAATGGACACACACATACATACATACATACATACATACATACATACATACATACATACATATATATATATATATATATATATATATATATATATATATATATATATATATATATATATATATATATATATATATATTACAATGACTATATATTAGCATTCATACTGTATGTTGTGATTTCGATATCTCTTCCTCTCATCCATTAACATACCTATAACGAGAAGAATTGCTGATTCATGTACAACTCCAGTTCTGTTACCAATGAGGGCATAGGTTCCTTCATTTATAAACCGAACCGATTTGATTATCATAGATAGACTATATCTGTTTATTTTACACTGCAAATCCTTGACAATTGTAGCGCAGTTACCGGATACTGTATCAGAAACTTGTATCACCGCAGAAGGCTGAATGATCGGAATCATCGGGTAGAACATAACGACAAGCACCTCCTTAAAAGGAGATAATGGTAACACAAAGTTGATTTCTGCCTCGTGTCCAGTACACTCACGCAATGCCCTATCTGAAATGAAAATAAATTCTCCCAACAAACACAGAGGATTACATTTAACAAGGATAATATATCACTGTATTAGTCGTTTTCTTGACCAAATATTACAATTAAACTATCTGAACGGATATATATTCACAAAAGAGAATGCGTCCCAACGTTGATGAACGTAGTCAACTTATAATCTTTACTAAGCAGCGATCATCTGTTGGAGTGGCCTGTTTGACAATATATAATATATAATTTACAGGTTTTGTTTCGTGATCAATCAGCTTGTCTTATTAACGATATAGTTACATATACATATTTTAAATTTGAAACTGACAATATTTTAGACAATAGTTTTGATTTCCTTTACTTGGGTTCGCAAAACTTAATTTTCCATACTTTTCCCCTGAATCATTTCAGTATTACTATTTCTGGTGATATACGGCTCGCTTTCTACGCAGTAGGTGTCATCTCAATAGTAATGATGGAACTGTAAGCCTGTAACCAACGAAACTTTACAGCAACAAACGCATTTATTAGAGTTAAGACATCGTTGCCTTATCGACAAGTCGGCAATAATATACAACACTTGATTGTTATTAAGGTAAAATCCGGATGCAATAATACAACTTTGATATAACATTGTGGAGTAACCTTGCTCATTAGATGTGCTAATACAAACAATGGTGTGTATAACCAAATGCGAGTGGGATGGTCAAACGTATGATTTATGAAACGAAAGACGTGTATTTAATTCATTAAAGCACTTTTCGTCCAAACTCATTTCTCGTGGTAAGCCGAGAAGATGACGTGGCCGTGCAACAAAGTGAAAATGAGGATCGGACCAAAAATCATAGTCGGCCCAGTTTGCAAATATTCCTTTCAAATATTGTGGTACTCATTTCAAACGCATGTCTTTAATCAACATACACTACAAAACAAAAAAGTAATTTGCTAAACAAACTAGGAAACTGGTTTAATTTGGTAAATGTTAAGCCACTTTCAGTTTCCAGCTTGAGCGTAATGCTTCAATATTCTCGCCTTTACGGTTATCTTAAATCTTTCCAGATATTTTCCTTCATTAATAAGTAGTATCTGCTTCCATTCTCCTGCATATCCTTCAATTTCTTGTTAAGCAAATCATTCCCTACTCAATCTGTATTTTTAGCCTTGTACTTGAATCTTTCTTGAAAAAAATAGACCTCTCATTTCATTCGCATAACAAAACACGCTTCGGGAAAATGTATATAATTGTCAGAATTTTTTTGCAGATATTGTATCTAATTTAAATCTTTGTATGTTCAACTATGTCTGTTTGAAACTGGTCACCTGTGTGACTGACACCTTGGTTGTGTAATATTTTATCCTACTGTTCGGTTAATATATTTTACAATACTGTTTACTTGTCGTTATCCTTTACATATTAATTTTGTGTGTTCTACGATCTATTGTTATTCATTAGACTTTCGGGATCGGAACAATGATGAATTAAACACTCATCATTGTCCGCATTTTACAAAAAAATCCAAATATTCACACATTGCATCTAAGGTTGATAAATTATCTTTAACTGTTATCCACAATCGAACAAGACCAATTTAAGTTCCAGCACTTTGCAACATTTATTTATAAATCTTTCTAAACATATGAATGGATTCAATATTCGTAAGATTTTACCCATCGTGTGATTCAGTCGTCTGCGGATATTAATATATTGAGCCATCGTGTGCTGCATTAAATCTAACATTTTCTATAAATTATATGTGTGCGTTTGTAGAATCATACTGAATTTACTTTCTTATTTATAACAAGATTCAGCTATCGCACATCTTAGAACTGGTGATATTGGTACAATGCTAATTTGTGCATGACAAGCAAACACGTTCCAATTGTTGTTTTTGTTCTATAGGATGATTATGCAGATGTTATGTTATATGCTATCGTTATAATACAAAGTTTTATCTTAGATCAAGACTGTTGAAGTCATCATTTATTATGTAATATTGTTTAGTTTTCTTGTAGATTTTACTAAGTTACGAAATATATTTCAAAGGCAAATCAGTTGAATAAACAAACATCGAAGGAACGATTATATATATATATATATATATATATATATATATATATATATATATATATATATATATATATATATATATATATATATATATATTTACATCTTGTGATACATTTATTCCGCTAAGAGTATCTAATATATGAATGTGTCTCACATATTTACTTTTATCCTCTTAATGGTAAAAGTCTAAGATCTTTATCCTTGTTGTGAATATTAATAACATGACGCAGACACTTTAATTTCCGAAAGAAAACATGGATATGTTTCATTTATTTATTGCATACGTAATCTATATACAGAAATATATGCAGATGGCATCTTTCATAATTGTTTAGTATTTTATCTTCATGTTGATATTTGTGTCAGTTTGTATGTACATTTTTCTAACTTATCCTGCCTCCTCTCATGTATATCTCTCTCTTTTTTTTTTGTTTAAAAATTAAAACGAATAATAGTAATAGTAAATACCAGTCACAAACATTATTCTCTCTCCCAAGATCTTCCCTTCTGATCTGGCAAAATACTTTCCTGTATCCAGAAAGGAAACATTTCGGAGAATAAAGGCTACACTATTGGGGAACTTAATCTCCGCATTACATATCCTCTGCACATATTCGTTTGAGACAACGCTCAAGCACTTGTCACCATTATCAGAAAATGACATAATTTTCTCCAGCAACCTCTCTTCTCCTGCTAGCCGTAAGAAGTATATTTGAAACTCTCTACACGATTTTGGGTATTGTCGAAACTCAATCGCAATAGATACATCTGATCCCGTCTCCTGACCAACTGTTTGCCCTGAAAATAGATTTTTTTTTTTAAATTCACATCCAGATACCTTTTTAAGTCCGGTCGATAAATACATATTTCCTCCAACGTAGATTATATTGGTGTAATATCGCACAACATAATCAATGGTCTGCAGTACCTTAAATGCATGGAAAGTTTGGCGTAGAGATTACGATTATATCATTTCATTTTATTTCAGAATCCGACCCAAGTTTTCTTGCATGTTTGTGTCTGTGTGTGTGTGTGTTTGTGTGTTTGTGTGTTTGTTTGCCTTATTTGCTTTAAGCACATAAAACGCAAAACTCAGATGCACACTATAGAATGAACTTAATGAATGATCTTGGAAACATCATCGTTCGTTCGAGGACTGAAATAAATGCAAAACGAGTATCTGAAATACTGAAAATGTGGCCACTAAATTCAAGATAGTTTTGATAGTCAATATTTAACTTTTAACGTTGGCTTTTGCTAAATCATGGATGGAATATGTTACTATCTTCTCGAAATAAACCTAATGTGGATCTTTCAAACATTTTGGTGATTTTATCAGATTAACAGATTAGAGAAAAAATACATTTTATTTAAATGTGCATCATGAAATCCGCTGTAGAAATTTAGATAGTATTACATTTTAAAAAAAAAACATTAAGTCAATTAATTCACTTAATTTATAAAAATGAAATTAGACAGGCACATTTTAATGTTCTCCATCAGTCAATCAATCAATCAATCGATTTATCAATCAATCAAACAGACAATCGATTACGCAAGCAATCATCATTCTATACAGTTTCAAAGCAATCACTAATGCCGCCAATAGAATACACTAAACATACACGTAAGAGTCTTTTCCTTATAACAACAACACATATATATTTCTGGATACATTCTTAATTAATTAGAGAGAAATAAAAGTTCTCACAACTGTCTCGTTCATTTATGTGCTCAATTTTTTACACTTACCAAATGATAAATGCAATAATCCGAAGAGAAAACAATGCGTCAGCTCTACAAAACTGAAAGCCATGATCGAAATAAGCAAATTGTCATACGAGTTAGAACATCTTCCAAATAGCTTGTACACAGATAACATAAACTCATAATCAAACCAGCAAACAATGCCAGCGTTATAAATGGAAGAAAGCAATGTACAACAAAAAGGAAGTCCATACTTCGTGCCAAAATCTAATTTCCGTTGTACATTACAAGCTCTAGAACGAATATGTCAGTCGCTGGCGCTTCAACACAATTCCACTCTCATCTCTTCGCAATTAAATCCTCAGTCTTAGCTAGTACGAAAAGTATCTGCCCAGCACATGTCATTGAGAAACCTATTTATATAAGGAAATATTCGCCTTTGAAGATGTTGTTTTTGTTGTAAAGTTTAACGCCATTTTTCAGTAGGTTATACATGACGGCCAGTATTAATGGTGGAGGAAGAACCCAGGAGAAACCCCGGAAAGAACCACGGACCCACGAGAAGCTACTGGCAAGCTTTCTCACATACCCACATTGACCGAATAGGAGATTCAAACCCACGCTGACAGATATGAGATGGCATTGATTCGTAACGGAGAGTGCTTTAGACGGCCCCCACCGTTGAAGTCAGAATCAAAGCAGGATCTGTAAATCAATTCCAACAAAACATGTTTAATATTAATAAGGATCTGACTATTTAATATGTTCTCATAGAGAAATATTAGTAACGCATTATTTTGTTCGCAAAATAAATATATCTGTTCAAGCATACAATTAACGAGGAAAGGTACAAAATATAGATATACATAGAAGACAGAGATGTGACTAAAGACGACAGCGGTGAAATGTACGAATGTCTGTAGTATATCCAAGAAAAACTTGATGTTATAGCAGAAAATACCCGTGTATTCGACGAAGACGTCGGACAGTCAATTGCAAATCTTTAACAGCAAAAAAGTCTTACTGAATCTTTGAAAATTCCATACATTTCTCTTTTTCCAAAGCCCCTGCTGAGAAATTGTTGTGTTAAACTTACATATGAAGTCAAATGATTTTGAAATCGACATAATATGACACAAGTATGTATATGGGGAATCTAGAGAGGAAAATTAATCAAGCGTTGTCGCAATGAAATTTGATGAAAGCGAAGTTGTCGAAGTGAATTACAAAGACCATACCCCGTATGTCGTAGGTCAACTTACGCAGCATGTTTTCGCGGTACAGAAAATTTATTATTATTCTTTTCAGTCATAAAACTGTTGGAAACTCTATGGAGATTCGTAGTAATGAAAATTAAAACCTTGGATTTCTACTAAGTCGAGGGCAACTTCATGGGCCCTCATTGTCGTTTTAGTCTGCGATTCCTCTCAGTCACATTTGTGTGTTTTGCCACGATAGTTGCAAGGTTATGTTAGGAGCCAAACACACCGTTGTGTTATAACCAAATGACAACGACCTCATTTATAACAAAGCGTCAAGTACAATGTTATATTAAAATCTCTCTGTACAAAGAACCAATAGTTATAATACAGGCTACATGTATGACTCACACTACAGTGTTATCTTAACATCCCTCTGTATTAAGTGGCATCAGTCATAACACATGCTACTTGTTTGACTCGCGTGACTGTACATGTTTAACTTAATATCCTTCAGTATAAAGTGGCATCACTTATAACACAGGTCACTTGTATGTCTCACATGTACGGTGTTATATGAAAATAAAATTCTGGGATATATATTGTTATGATATACGGGACTTTTTTCTCAACCAATAAGTTAGGACTTATGGTCAAAATTATTGGCTACGAATGTATTCCTAGTTTATTTTAGGGCATTTTGATACAAGAGTTAGGTATTCTTCTAAAAAGGAAATTCTCTATTACTTAATGTCTGAGCATTATGATGTGGTTGTTGATGTGTATTTGGATGACAGTGCACAGTGAGTATTAAAGCATTGATCGAAAGACTGAAAAATGATCTGATATGGTTGTCTCCAAATAATGTATCTAAAGATGTGTGCATGATTTGGATTTTTAATGTAAACAACGGTAGCCTTAACAATTGTTAAGTCATATCGCTACGATGTCAGCAGTGTGGCAATTTATATTGATGTCTAGCACTGGGGCATCATGTCGCAAACATGTACCATGATATTCCAGTTCTAACACAAACCTCTTAATGCTGAGCGCTAAACTAGGCAGCTGTTTCTACTACTTTTTGTAAGTTTTTGTCATGACTCGGCCAGGGATCGAACCCACGACCTCCCGCATCCGAGGCGGACTCTCTATTCTAACCACTAAGCCACCGGAGCGATCATCTAAAGATTTGATATTAATATCTAACTAGTTTGTATAGGTCATGAACTCAAACGTCTTCATTAAGCTCTCTGACTGTACAAAATGTTGTTGTAAGCACTTTCACACAAAAACATCTAAATCATGGAGAATGAGAGCCTTGGACAGCAGGTCTTCAGATGTGGCCAAGAGACTGACCCAGGTTTCCGGCATGAATATTCCTAATGCAAATGTCGTAAATATGCATATTATAATTTACAAATATTAAACAATGGCAGCAGCGGACCAGATATTGTTTGTATAAAACAAACTGGTACGTTTCATTCAACATTAACATAGACTGTTCATTGATCTGTCTTTAAAACTGGATTCATAAATAGATGCATGGCTTTCACTCACTTACCTTTTAAAAAAATACTACATTCAAGCAAAGTATATAGTTGTTTTGTTTACAGGTAAAAGCCATCAAAATTTTCATAGAAGAAACATTTATTGATTTGGGCTGTTTCTTGAGGCAGATCAGTCAAAAAGCAATTATATTCAATATTTTGTTTAACTTACAAAATAATTAAATATGTTTAGTGGAACCACTTTGTTGCTTTATGTTGTTATCTACATGCTGAACAAAACTTACACATTATATAATTTTGGTTTAAAACAGTATCATATAGTATTGTTTCTCATGCTGTTTAAGCTGTTTTGCTTGGAGTGTGATCAGCTATCCATTGATGGGCGCCTCCACACAGGGGCAATGGGGAAGGGGGACACTTTCCCTCCCCAGAGAATGCACCTACAAACATGTTTTGGACTACATCCATAAAACTTAATAGCTGTCAACTACATACTTGTACCCATCCTGAAAATAATTCTGAGAATGCCCCTGTTTCCATTACCTATAAATAGAGCTGTACCGATGTCACTTTTTGCCGATTGTGCCGATACCGCGTATAGCCGATTATTAAAATTGCCGATACCGATTATAAGACCGATTATTTCATTATCATAGTATATATACTCACGTATAAGCTGAATAAATTAGTATAAAAAAGGCCTGGAAGAAGAGAGGGGTCGGCTTATCCGTGGGCCAATGTCTAAACTTTACCGTTTTAAGGTCTTTTTGTTGACTATTGTAACGGCTATGAATCTTGGAACATGAAACAATAATTTTTTCTACTCCAACACAAAATTAAGTAAAGGTAAATACAGACTTCATAATTCGTGGGCCGGTTGAGTTTAACAGGGAGACCATGTAATATAATGTACAGTACTTATACAGTGCAAAGCGTGCATAGCGTCACTTAAATCTTTATTTATTCCCAAACATATTGGATGCAGATTTTGCTTTATTCGTTGTTTTGACCAAATTGCATTCTTCTAGATAACATTTCAGCTAGTCCTTAATAGCTGTTTCATTTAAAATGAATCACCTCCCACGAGTTACTCATTTTCAATGATAAAAGCGATCCTACAAATTGAGGTTATATTTTTAAGAAGGGCAAGGAATGCACTTTTGATTGTACAAGGCACATAACCATCATAATTTACATGCTCAGGAAGAGTGGTAATAATAAAAGCTAATATTCCCATATAGATCGACTCAGATCAAGATGAATCAATTTTAGTTTTGTCGTAGGCTGAACAAACATCATAATTTTCCACACAATGGAAAGCTTGAATTTTCGATGTTTCTGTTGATGATGGTCGGTGAATTTCTCTATCGTTTTGCGACAGCAGTACAGGCCAGTTGATCATTAAAATGCCTGAAACTGGTTTGTGACAAGAGGAATTTTGAACGCTAACTATACCAATACATTGGTACAGAGGCGTAGCTAGAGTGTTTGGAGCCCGGGGACAAGATTCAATTTTCTCACCCAAGCGACAAAGAAATCTAGCTGTTTTGCTAACCTTACTTTTCTTATATCAGTCTAGTCATCTCAGACCAATCGTCCATGGTGTCCACGCGCTCAGAACTACTTTTAACAAAAGAAACCCTTCTTGTCTTCTGCTGTGCATTTGTTGTTCTCAAATAAAACAACAACAGCAACAACAACAAATAATATATAACCAAAACATAGTTACTTAAGGTCAATCTGTCTTAGAAAACACACCAAACAAAAATATTTTATAGAGACAAATACACACACGCATACTATTTCGAGGTTTTGATATTATATTAGTTCGTTCTAACTAGCGTCGTCAAGTTTATCCTATATGCAGGACTAGCTCAGTACATTTTCAGATCATTAAATGTAGCTAAAGCAACCGAACTAGTTGTAAACACTTTGCGTGAAACATAGTATATACTGTTAGCTACAATTAATGAAGCTGACCTGAAAATTTACTGTGCTACAGATAGGATAAAATTCTCAATGGTGTGTGAAATGAACTATGTCAGAAAACACTGATCCATGCACATAAGACTATATACCTATACACTTCATAGCATCCCAACTCTCTAAACAACCCCGGAAAACTTAGCAACAGCCAAAAATTTCTTACGTCAAACGTGCTCTATTATAATTTTGTTAAGCACCTCCGTTGTGCTCCAGCTGATTATACCTGCAATATTTATTGACAAATAATACACTTACCAGCCAGAAGGAATCATTTATCCATCAACACACTAATTTATATGCAAATTTCACAGTATCACTTGCCATATTTCCAAGACAGAAATATAAATTTTCAAAGAATCCGTGAACTTGAAAGTTTAGCACATGGTTATCCTCTAGGGTCCGTATATTTGAATTTAAATTTAAGTGAACCGGCCACGAAGGGTCATATTTGTAGGGTGAGGAGTCTTTTATACAGGAGAGTGGGGTACTCAAAATTGGAAATGATGAAAGGAAACAGTTTCTTTCTTATAAATTATAACTATTTATTGTTAATTTCATATAACATCCATATATTAAATGTGATAATACCTCATTACTATGCGACGTTTTATGTTGTTATTTTTCTTTGCTCACGCGTATGAACTGTGTACATCGGACGCAACGGTCACACCACAGCCGTCATTAGCATATTTGTATTCATGCGCCACATGTAAACCTTGCGACGTGAAGACTAGTAAAGTGGGGGGGGGGTACTTTAAAGGATAATATTGGGTGAGAAAAATATTCTAGTCCGAGTGGGGAGACATATAATGTAACCCCTAGGCTGGGATTTCATTGTCTCGGTCCAAACCCCAACATAGATTCTATATTTACATTACCCTCCCCCACCCCCCCCCCCCGGGCTATAAATCCATTATATATTTTTTACTCACTGTTTATCTTGCATCGTATATTTAATAGCATCATAGCTCATTTTTTGGCGCACTGTAATAATAGACCGGGTCGACGCTGTTGCTTGCAAGCTAGGACTCGCAAAAGTAAGACCTCAAACAAGTCTACAAGCAGAAGCATTGGCGATCTTGCAATAGATGTTGTGTAGTTTCCCATGTTTTAGGAGCCACACGTTTCCACACGCTCTGAGCATGTTCATTATTTTCTCCGAAATGCTTTTGCGGTTGGTGTGGCGCTTGAAAGACTCTAAAGGCAGAATCTCTGTTTCCTAGAATCGCTCCCAGCTACTTATTTATTAGTATGACTAAACTCCCATGCAAAGCAGATCAGCGTCGTGCTTTGCACTGTGCCAAATGGCGAAATTCTTTTTACCTTTATCCAGTAAGAACGTGAGTTTGGTCTTCAGGCTGACCGCCAGACAGTCTTTCGTGTGTGCTTCCATTGGGTCGAACCGGTTGAAGACGTGGAGGGATCAGCTGTAGACGTTCATTCTGCTCCCAATCTAACACTGGTTGTGTACTTTTTGGCTGAGATCCTTTATCTAGACATTGTCTCAGCCTTCGTCCTAGAATCTCAGTAGCAGGTCGATCTGGTCCGAAAGTCCTACCTCTTCGCTTAACGGCAAAGGGTAATGGGATTTTTTCTATCCAAAGGCACTAATTACGATTTCCTGAATGCGATGATCAAACTTGCCATCGTCGTTCAATTTGAGCGAGAAGCTAATACTCTCAAAGACTATATCTACCAGATGCTGGGAATATTTGAATGGCCGAACAGAGTTAGTGACTGCTGGGTATAGAGCTGACAGAATATTCCATTCGAAGCAGCGGTCGTCGTGGTTGGACCGTTTTGATAACGGATCGTTATGGAGCTATTTCGGGTGAAACGGGTGGTACTGCAACACCCATAGACACATATAACAATTGTCTCGCACCACACGAAATGCCAGCCAGACCTGTAGCGAATGTACTCTTCAATATTCCTCGAGTTGATTTGTTATTTATTTTAACAACTCAAACGTTGTATACACGCACACACACACACATATATCAATATATATATATATATATATATATATATATATATATATATATATATATATATATATATATATATATATATACTTAGTGTGTATTAAACGAGTATCGTTTTCTGTTTTCTGATATAAATATTCTTGAGTTTATAAACGTGAATGGAATGCGGCTGGTTCAAAGAGTCATTAGCTGAATTTAGATGAACCAACATAATCTTATGAAAGTAAATATTACATTTTTTAGTCATTTGATGCATGTTGTTAATGTAGATGTTGTCTTGTTCTTCTTATGATATAAAAGCCATTGATCAGCACATAATAGGCCACACATGGCATCTAGTATATCTTGTGGCAGACTAACCTGGGGAAACTCCAAAAAGTACTATCGACCAACGGGTAGTTAGTAACAAGTATTCGCACATGCCCACATAGGCAGACTCCAAGACACGATCCCAAGCCAAGCGGACATAGGTGAGATAGCAAAGATCTGTAAAAGCGATTGTACGAAATGAGATGCACTAAACGTGTAATAAGCGAAAAGCTGTATGACATAGGAAAACAAGGATAGGCAACGAACAAATAACCATTTGGCGTGGAAGAAATGTAACAATTTATTCATTGAGAGTGCACCTTGACTCAAGATAAGCAACAATTATTCTCAGGAAAAATGATGACTTTATTGAAAGATACATACATATCACGATGAAACGTTCTGACTTCATGTTTGATTGCTCATCATTTTAAGGCGCTAATATTTGAAATAGTTCATGGTTAATAGCCATTGATAATAAGATTTAAGGTTTTGCAAATTATTACGTACCTATACTAACCTACTGTCACTTGTATAAATCAGGATGCTTAAATTTTAGGCATAATTAGATTAAAATTATGCGATGTTCTTGCGCACCATTATTGAATTAATTTTTAGTATATAAATTATGAGGGATAGAACTTATGGATAAAAAGACTGAAAGTTGTGTTGACTACATTTATGCTGTATACGTTAATGACTTTTGCTTATCAAACTACAAAACATGCCGATGCACCTGTTGATCCTGTCTTCACTGATACAAAATATGGACAGCTTAGATTAACATTTAGTTTTCAAAGAAACATTTCATTTTTTCACTGAAACCTAGCGTAAATTGATCGACTGATTGAATTTATCTATTTGTACTTTTCAGAGACAGACCATGCATCTTTAGAGGCATTATTAGGGGGACTGTCGAGACGATCCGAATCTTCATATCGCATGATATAACCAATGTAGTAACACTTCGAAGTTTTATGAAGATGACATTATCGATATTAGCCTATCCATCGGGCAGCGAGCGAGAATTCGTCATGAAGCTCAAGTCCGCAACTGGACATGATGATATTGGTGAAGTTAACGAGACATGGTTCTGGTTTTTATTTAAATGTCTTGGGGTATCTCCTCTGCTGCAATTACTGGTGTCACGGCCTTGCTGAACTGGTGACACTTGCATTGCCTGCAGTCGGATTCACCACGGTTAGAATTACACCCAGAACTCTAGCAGCAAAGATCATGGACCTGTATGGTAGAACTGTGTCGGCAAGGAGTATTGTTTCTCTTATACAATCTGTATCAGTATTGGTTATAGAGTGGAAAGCCATTCTTACAGCTGTCTTCGGCAGCAGTGTCGTCATGGAAGCATTGACAAAGACGTGTAAACACTGGATGGAGCATTAACACAATCCATAACGTACTGTTGGAAAATGTAACGGTGAGGTCCTACTATCTTTCCTCGCTAAATGTCCTGTTATCTTCTGAACACTAATTTGTTTTTACAAGGTTTGTAATTTTGTCGTATACCTATCAGGTTTTATATAATTTTTCAGTGACTTATTTGCAAAAAAGCTTTGTGACCTATGTTTCACTTTGGTCTAATTAAAATTGTCATTGATCTCTCAGGTATTATCTTGTTCCGTTGAATTTGCTCTAGCTTCTTCACGCCTATCAAAATGAGACAAAATTAAAGTAAGAAACCAAACACAACACCGTTAATTTCGTGGTTTTCGTTAAGGCTGACCGGCACATACGTATATTTTAGTTCCTGAGTAAGAAAGTGATACTAATCGTATTGTTATTTTAGCTCCAGAACATCCTGAAATATTTCTAATACAAGTACAACGTCGCCACAATTAACAGGAGATTTTTAATGCTCCATAAACCGCTATAATATAATAACAAGATATAACAATGTTCTTGAATTTAGAAAAGTTTCTAAGTCTCAAGATATCACCCCTTGTAATCCATCAGCATGTATATACGCCACTTAATATATACCAAGTTCATTTGAATATTTAATGGAAGGTCATATCGGTCTTTATCTTCCTTCTATCTTCAAAATGTTATCTTTTTACAATGGTTCCATTTCATCGCCTACAGATGCATTACTATCGATTATATAAGTAAATGTAACGATATTGCAGTATTACGATATGACGATTAGAAAAAATTAAAAAGACGTATGTATGTATGTATGTATGTATGTATGTATGTATGTATGTATGTACGTACGTAACTGTGCATGTATGCAAAGACATTCGATGTTTTAAGCTCTGCTAGTGTCTAGTTCTATTTTTTGTAAATAACAGTAAAACACAGTGTTTTGGGAAATTTGACAGACCAAAATATCTTCAACCGGGATTACGAAATATCTGTAAAGACATTATTTGGTTCAGAAACAATGCCCGATCATCACTATGATATATAATATCAATACTACTGGCACTACTAATTGAAACCCTTCATATTTTGAATGGAAAATCATACTGAGATAAAACTGTAACCAATCAAACATTTTAGCGTGCATATGATCCAAAATCAAAAGCTGTCCGTGATTTCTTCTATCACTGCATGTAGACACTTCGTTTCCTCATCAGTTATTGGATACGTATCAATGGTTCCATCATCCCGAACAATAATTCCAGGCATGTATTTATTCATACAATCTCTCACTATCTTGTCGGGATTCATATATTTGTCCACAAATTTCTTAATGCACGGGCAGCACAATATACAGCACGGGCAGCATGAACCGAAGCTGAATATGAAAGCCATCGGGTCCCTTATAAAACAGTAGGCAAGAAAAGAGAATCCAGCCACACTCCCTATGGTAATGCCGACATACTTCAAAATTTGCAGATACTGTTGCCTCTGGATTCGCCCATAGTCTTCGTCCGTGACGTCCTGATAAATTCAAAATTGAAATTAACAAACATTACATGATTTTAAAATTATGATATTTATGAAGGAAATGCCTAATTATACGTTTCGAGATATATATGAAAAGGAAGTGTTTTCTATATTAGCCTGTCTCTCGATGTAAACAATTGAGTTTTGTTTTCGCTTATTCATTTTTGATTTACTTTATGGAATCAAAACAACATTGTATAAAGAAAATGGCTTGAAATATCTTCGATTTTTCCTGAAACTCCCAAAAGATTAAACTCTCTTGTCTGACTTGTATCTTCACCCATGCATTTAAACCAAGCTGTCTGTCATTAATTGCAACATATGGTAAGAAAATTCGAGTCGCACGTACCAATATCTAGTCTCATTTTTAAAAAAAATATACAGGCATAAATACATGGGCGCTATATACACACAATTTAAAACATAGCTTGTTCCAAATTATGTGACTGACGTTTGTTTCAAAAAATAACTTTCACGCAGATGAGACGAATAATATTCTAGGAATCATATATGTTTATCTATCTAGTGTAAAACCGATCACCGAATCCGAGGAGGAAGAGACGCGAAAGCCTGAACCCAACCCCTAATATCTGACTGGTTGTTGCTTGATTTAATGATTTCTTAAACTTGATTTTTTTTTACTTTGAAAAATATATCCGTACATAAAAATGCGAGCGCAGCATTTGTATCAGTTTGGCCGTATCCATCTGTCAATATCGGATTTCACGCAGTATCATGCTATGATTTGTTGTTATGCTGATGCTTTTTTCTGTATCACATCCAAAACAAAAGTCTATTTGAGATCGTGTATTTGAATGTTTGTTTATTGGAGTTTTATACAGACATGTTGACGATTTGCAAAGAAAGAGAATGAACGGGAGGTAGAAAATACGCTGTAGTCTATTTCGTTTATTTTGTGGATTTAGCACTTTAAATATAACTAGAATAAAAGTATAAAGTTTCCATATTTATGAACATTTAGTAATGCTACAGATTTGATTAATTTACTTAATTCGACGTACACTTTCAAATCATAATCTAGCGTTATATAAAGAATGAATGCATTGACGGAAAAAAAAAACATTTCCTGTATGGTTCTCTAAAAGCACAAAATAGAAAATTTTCGAATGGAGAAAGGAGAACTTTATTTATGACCTAATACATATCATTTTTCAAAGCGATAGAAATCACTATGCATTGAAAATGTGTTTTAAACTCACATTATTTGGTATGTTGATGAATCAAAATATGGTTCAGAATCTATATACTGTAACGTAATTACATGTCAAGCATTTGGGAGTTCCTTTATTCCTAATAAAAGTATTACACCGAACGATTCACTCGATTGATTAATATCTACAGCTTTTAGAAGTTTGCTTTTCTTTCGAGGCAACTCGTCTGTTTTACATCATCAAAACTGGAGTAAGCCCGGTCCCAGGAAACGATAAAGCAAACTCAACATAACTGAGTGTCGTCTTCAACAGGGAAACATTCAACAGAGCTGGAACATTTCAAAATTATTGTTTTTCGTTTGTTTCCCATTAAGAATAGCAATCACGTGTGTGTGTGTGTGTGTGTGTGTGTGTGTGTGTGTGTGTGTGTGTGTGTGTGTGTTGTATATATATCCCATGGATGTGTTGAAACCCTCATATTTTCGGCTCGGTCATCAACGAACCTCTCTAGGGCAAGAAAACTGATGCCACAAAAAGAGTGAATGATCCCTATAATAAATGTACGATGCCTTTCAATAACGAAAAGGACCACGTTGCCATGTTGTTTGACTCCTTCTAACTGCAAGAAAAGTCGTCTTTTATACCCCTTTGCTCCCTAAATTGTTTGTAACGTGTGTAGTGTTACCTCGAATTAAGACATTCGACAAACAACCAGACTAGTCAAACAGACTATCGCGAGACTTTGCGAAACCTACGCCATTCGAGAATCTACAACAACAAAAAAGCTTTTTGTTATAACGTCAATACGGTATTTGTCCATAAATTTGGAAACTTTTAATTTGCAGGCGGATGAGATAATGTAATGTCTTACGTAACGGTAATGATAAGAATACATCACATACATGGGTATCTAACTCGACAGATTGAGAGAAACCTCCTGAATCGGTTGGTGTGTACAATTATATCCTTTTCGATATTGTATTGCTTTAAAATAATGTAGGAAAATATGTCTCAAACATTCTGATATAGTGAAAAAATTCTTTTGTAAGTTCTGGGGTTTGAAGCGCTTTCTGTCAATAACGCAGATCAATGAAGCATTTAATCAGACCATCTTATGACAATGCTGTTACAGAGCCACGCGAGAGTCTGGATGAACAAGAGTAGACCGTCACGTAAAATGTATCATGATAAACATTACATCATATAATATGCGTCTTTGTATGTACTACATAGCAAAGCAACCAGTGAACTTACCTCCCAAACAGTCTGAGTCGTATCGTTACTCTGTTCTACTTCGTTTCCAACATAATTACCCTGTTTCCACTGCTCAAGAGTAGTTCTTTTTTCTCTGGATGACCTTACCAGCTCTGCGTCCTCATTATCACAATCATTGTCGTCATCATTTGATTCATCAGGATACAAGAACCTCTTTAATTCAATAAGCTCCTCCAAAACATCGTCAGGTTCTATGACATCTGAATCATGTTCCGACGCAGTAGTTGCCTCCGTGTAAAAGTACGGACTGTTCTGTAACGCACCTGTCCATGGGTCCTCCTGATTGTCTATTGAGACTTTCGCAGAGGTAGCATTTGTATTCTCTGAAAACAGCTCTTTCTCAAGGTTATCTGAGAGAGTTATGTAACCGGGTGACCTGATCTCTAAAACAAATGAAGAAAGGAAAAAAGAATCATTCAATATATCCTTCACTTATTAATATAAGTAAGATATATCCTTCACTTATTAATATAAGTAAGATATATCCTTCACTTATTAATATAAGCAAGTTCATCTGCCATAACTTTATTCAGTTCCAAATAATACTCGAAACTATTCTGACTAAATATTATATACACTATGATATTGTGGAGAAAGGTTACTTACATGCTCGAAACACTGAGTAAAGTTTAATGGCGTGTAGGACAGTTAATCTCACCTCAGACAAAACTATTTATTGATTTGTTGATAACTACCTAATATTCTCCTTCTTCAAACAGCAAACTGTTTGAAACATAGGTGTATTGTGTCGTTAGCAAACATTTTAGGTCAAATGGAGTGTCATTATGATAAGCAGACACATATTTCTGAAAGTATTTCAGAGATGACCAACACAAAGTATAACCTATCAGATACTTCTTCACGTATACTTGTTTGGAATTCCTTATTTTTAGCAAGTGAATAGACAAGATAATATTTAAACGAAATGTTGTTTGCGCAGATGACGAAATATAATAAGATTAATCACAGTAAAAAATAGTTTAAATATCAGAAGTTGAATATGGGAAGTATTTTATGCTGTTTTTTGTCTTTTAGTTGATCCATACTCCACTCAGTCTTCTATATGACACATGGTACCATTCTACATTTGACCTGAGACGTATGTTGAACACCATAGCTAATGTACGTGCAATTTGTATATATCTTATAATTGAAATGCATATGCTTCAATACTTATCGTATATAATAACTGATTCATTACATGATGAAATATCTACTCTTTCAAGTTACATATAAATATAGGAACATTTATATGTAACTTGAAAGAGTAGATATTTCATCATGTAATGATTAAATTAAATTCCTATACAAAATTTCCTATAAACAAATTTATATACACAAATTTATATACACAAATTCATATACACAAAAGTTCATATACACAATTTTGCTATACAGAAAATACTATACGTAAGTCCAAATATAGGTTCCTGCACAACGTTCCTTTGCATAAGTTCCTTAACATAAATTTGTATACACAAACTTCTATATACAAGTTCATATGAAAAAGTTTCTTTACACAAGTTATTATGCACACGTTCTTATGCAAAAGTCATTATGCATATGTTCATATACATAAGTTCATTTACACATGGTCCTACATATAAGACACTGTACACAAATTCATATGACTACGTTCTAATACAGACGTTCCTAAGCACGTGTTGCTGTGCACAAATTCCAACAAATAACTTTCTGTACAGACGTTCCGATGCATAAGTTTCATATAGACAAGTTTCTTTGCATAAGTTCCTATGCACAAATTCATAAGTTCCATTACATAAGTTACTATACACAAGTTCAAATACACACGTTCATGTACAAAAATTCCAATACACAAGTTCACATACACAAGTTCAAATAAAAAAGTTTCTAAACACAAGTTTCAATATACATTTTCCACACAAATGTTCCAATTCACACGTATATGTATGTGCATGCATTATGATGTAGACATTCCGATTACAACATTCCGATATAATTTCCTATACAGAAGATCCTGTACACGTTACTGTACATGAGTTCCTATGCACAAACTCCCAATACATGTGTTCAAGTAGTTGGACATAAGTTTCCATAGAGAAGTTCCTACTCACATGTTCCTACACACAAGTTCCTGTACATATACATGTAAGTTCCTATACACAAGTTCCAGTACATAATTTCATATACGCAAGTTCCAATACATAAGATCTGATTGACAAGTTATAATATACAAGTTCCCAGACAAGTTCCAATACATAAGATCATGTACACAGATTCCCATGCAGAAGCTTTGGTCAGTAGTTAATTTTGTAAAGTATTCTCAAGAATAAATTAGTACGAACAAAATAATTATATTTCTGATGCACAGAATGGCTTCAAGGAATGTGTCCGTACATTAGAAATGTGAAACATCGAATTTCGAATAAACAGTGAACCTTAAAAGTTGAATGCACTGAGCATTACGATTTTATCACATTTAGACCGGAGAGTCTTTTGTGAAGGGTCATGTAAACCTTTTTTCTTAATTTCTTCCACGAAAGCGTTAAAACTTCAAAGGGGCCAGTGTTCCGATTCAATGAAATTGACCGGATATCTTGACACGGTTTTGAGAAAGAGACAGCTGAACTTCCGATCCGTGTAAAATAGTCATTCTTCAAAGGGAAAAATTATATAATGTAGTTCAGAGATTCTGACTGACGAAAAAATGATTGATTTAGGATCGAATATCAGTAGTCCGAACTTTTCTGAGAGTTCGCTCCCAGGAAGGCTACGAAAAGAATAGTGCTTTCCTCGTTAAACAAGAAAGGGACCAGGTGTATGTCTTGTGAGAAAGACAGTCTAGTGCTGGATGCACAAGATCTAAAGTTAACATAATTAAAGAAAACTGTTTTCCGAGGGAGAGTGAGATTCGACAGTCCGAAGATGGAGTCCAAAAAAAGGGGGAGAAGTGACGAGTGAAGTCCGATAAAAGGGGGAGAAGTGACGAGTGAAGTACGCAAAAGCGAAGTGTCGAGTTCCGAGTAAAATCTTGGAAGCCAAGAAGGACAAGACGGTTGGAATTGGAAGATCCGAGGAAATAGGAAACGTTGGAGCACGGTCGAGACGAAGGTGATGTGATCAGACGTGGACATTAATCTCTTTTCAGCACTCGTTATGATGATGAAATAAATCCAAATTAGACACTGCTATTAAATCGTGTTGATATCGTTTAAGTTGAATTGAAATCACCACTGTTAATTTGTTTAATTAAATTTGTTATTTTTCTTGTCTAAGGCCTTTAAGGGAGCTCATATTGAATTATTTCTTCACAAATCTTGCCCAGTTCTCTGTTGATATCCTATCTTTTCACTCACACCGGGTCATAATAACGAGGGAGGTTGTTGTTGTTGAAGGGTTTAACGCCATTTTTCAGCACACGATAGGCTATACATGGCGGCCAGTATTAATGGTAGAGTAAGAACCCGGGAAACCCCTGGAAAGGACCACCGACCCACGAGAAGCTGATGGCAAGCTTTCTCACATACCCACATTGGCTGAATCTGAGACTCGAACAGACGCAGAACGGAGAGCGGTTTAGACCACTAAGCCACTCGGGTCCAACGAGGGAAGCTTATTCCATAGATAACGTAGCTAAACCCATTTAACTATCCCTCTTACTGAGAGGGACACGTTACAAGAAACAATAATTGTTTCAATGTACTTTTTTTATCTCTGTTAAGTTCAAAGAAAATACAAGTAATTTACTTTTATATCGTGTACAAATTACAGCAAGATTATAATCATTTTCATTGTTTCGTAAGTTTATTTTTTAGGGCTAAATTTGTATGTCTTGTTTGTATATTCTCAGTTTGTTGACAAAGACAGTTGACATGCAAATTGTTTTAATTTAGGAAACAAATACTGTATTGAAAGAAAAAATGTAAAATTGCAAACTCTCCTACGACTCAGCTCTTGGTCTTTAGGTAAACAATAAAGATTACGTACCTCGTACGTGAAATTTTTCTTGATTGCTGAAGAATATAGACACACTTCTTCCAAATATACCTACAAAATATAACGAAACAAAGTAAATAAAAACAAAATAAATTTAAATTCAAACAGGGTTTTCTCGATTTTTTCTTACGAAATCATACTAATTAAAAACTTATTGTTAATAATTAAATAAAATGTAAAAAATTACAATAAAGAAAATTAACTAAAGTTGATAGACGACTGCTAGTCATATTATGTAACCTCCACAATGTTGATACTGAGGTGTATGCTGGCATATGAAAGAATCATCTTTGTGTTAGGTCGAATCAACACGGACTGAGGTGAGATGGAAGTGATGGGTAAAGGTGAGCGCTTGAGACCACTCGCCCACCGGAGTACCCAGTTACAATCTTAATTCCGCTAAAGGTTTCGAATTGCCTTCTGTCATTATATGAAAAAAATTAATCAAAAATAATTCAAAATATTATCCACTAGAGAAATTGCAAAAGTCCTGGTAATAAAAATGTCCAAATAATTCTAAGTTCGAATTCCAGCGATGTATCCAATATGGAAGACGATGTCTCTTGAAGAAATCAGTTCTTGTTAATAAAAATCTCTATGAGCACAACTCTTTCCCAGATAAATAATAAAATAATTCCTCTTGATTCAAACGAATTGACACATTTTCCAGTACAAGGTAATTTATAATAACTCAAAAAGACACAACTTAATATTCTAAAAGCCCAAGTTCTTCTACTGAATAACTCGCTCCGTGACATTGTTTATATACCTGTTTTTACGTAAACAAGAAAGGGGTCACGACTTCTAGAATCTCTCAAAACACCCCCCCCCCTTTCAATGAACGAATCTTAAAACTTAAAATGCCAAATTTGAATCTAACAAACAAACAATAAAAATAAATATAAATGACTTATATCACATATACGTAACAGTATATATATATATATATATATATATATATATATATATATATATATATATATATATATATATATATAAAATATATAGATAGATAGATAGATAGATAGATAGATAGATAGATAGATAGATAGATAGATAGATAGATAGATAGATAGATAGATAGATAGATAGATAGATAGATAGATAGAGGGGGTAGAAAATACAGGTGCAAAATTGTCAAAAAATACAAAATGAAAATAAGACCTTAAAGAAAACAATGATTCCGATTTTGATACAATTTTATTTCCTGATGTCACGACTCTCAAGTTCCATTTCTCGGCAAAGTATCGCTCATTAGCCAAAAGGTAAGTCGATCCAGTCTGTTAACATCAAGACAGTATGACTTCCCAGGTTATGGAATAGAGCACCCGAAACAATAGCAGCCTAGCATTTTCAAATCCCAGCCAGATACAAGGAATAAGTAGTCTATTTAGGAATCGTTACCGTATATCCAGAAATATATCAGTAAGACTAATATACATTGCATGTAATTACAAAGTGGTTCAACTTCACTGCCAATAATTTTTTTTAAAAACTTATTTGGTTCGATCGTGCTAATTTATCAGTCCAGTTAAGCTGTGTGCTACTTTGTCTCAATCTCATCCAATGAAATTCACAGACCCGAAGCACGGAAATATCCGCTCCATATGCCAAGGGGTAGATGGTATCACGGCACCAATTGTTTTTCCAAAGACCTCAATGCTAATGTCTTTGGAAATAAATATACTTTATATCCTACTTCAGTATGCATGTCACACACTCTCACAGAGAACAATCTTAGATTGTCAATTTGACAAGGACAAAACCAGGTAATCCATTACATTTAAGAGAGAGAACTCTGCTAAACTAGACAGGTGTAATAGTTATCTAGTCACAACATACCCAGTTTCAACCATGTGTGCCACATTTTAAAAAGTCATTTAAAAAATATAACATATGATCTAGATATGAATTAACATAATTTCACATGTTGCCAAGAGGCTTAATTTTTTTTAAACCTAACAGAAAGTACAACTCTCACATAATGAACCATGACTAGTTATGTTGTTTATTTCTGAATGCAATGTTACCCTACACCTTAAACTCCGCCTACCTGGGAGTGTACAATTGGTACCGTTATACAAGATAGGGTTATCGAAACCTTGGCTAGGGAACATGTAACTAAATAGAATCAACTATAAATTTCGTAGTGGTTCGGTTGATTCTAGTTTCATTCGCATGGTATCTGCTCACGTCCTATGTTTTTGTTTCTGTCCCTGAACTGTGAATGGAGTAAAAACCTAGATAAATGTCCTTGAAGACCTACTTTGTGTCTCTTGGTAAAATTGTATTCAATCACGACTTATTATTTGCAGTCAATAGGAGCGGAGTATGATTCTAAAAGCCTATTAAAAACATACAAAGCGCATATTTGCACTTAACTAAACAGTGGTAAAACCGGTTTTTTATTTGGCACGGAGCGTCACAGTAGTGAAACAAGTTTAAATGAATCGTGATTTACACTCTTTAAGCCCATGATGTTTTATTCTTTAGAGGTTTGGGCATATTTCAACCTACCAACTAAAACAGAAAGAAAATTAATAACAAACAGATTTAAAAGCATCTAAATGATTTTATGATAATTTTGTCATCCGATGACTGCAAATTAAGTTTCGGAAGAATATCTTGGGATTTGGAAGAAAAACAAGGGTGTGGATATTACTACTCGTTCTAAGTTAGGCTGATGACATCTCAATGATTATGTCATCAATTAGTAATTCTTTCTAAGTTCGGTAGATGCTTTGGTAATGAAATAGTTAAATATTGACATTGACATCAAACCTCGTCATCTCGGTAGAAATTCATTCACTACACGATTATTTAACTTCGTCAAATAAAATTATTTTGTCATTTAAAAAACGGTATCTTACAACTATATAATAATATCAAATAAAATTTATTAAAGTTGTTGAGTTATTAAAACGCGTCTTTCACCAAGGCTCGCAAAGATAGAAATTACTCAGATTGTTTCATAAATTTCATCTGAAACGAATACAATCGTAAGATGCTCAATATACTCTTTGCAAATATGTCATGTGACGTCACATATCATGTGACTTTCGTAAAACGACGCGTTCATATCATCGACTCGTCTTTAGTGTAATTATTGGAAACTTCGAAGTAGAAGTATCACTGAATTGTGTCTTGTATAACGTAGTTTTTATATCAGAGTTTGTCACTAGGTTGATACAGTGCGATAAGAAAGTGTAAGTAGACAATGCATTTAGTATTCATTATAGGTTGTATGAACTATGCCAGTGATAGAAACGTCTTGCTTGTAAACTATTAGGAGGATGTCAATATTGTTTCCTCTCTTTTAGCACTTAAAGATCGGGAAATGCTACTCTTTCTTATTAACTTTGTTTCGAACAAAGGAACTCGAGCTCAAGCTGAAAGTTCCAAAATGTGTTCAGTTTAGAATATTAATTACAACAGAGCAACATAACTTTTTTTCTTAACTCGGGTCCCTCAACTAAACTGCAAGATTTCCATGATGAAGGTGGAGCAAAAGTGTCATACCTGATTTTGGTATTTTCAGCTTGGGCTTCCTATCTCAAAAAGTTTCGAGAACATGTGACCTGGATCCTCTCTCAAAGAACCTTACTCTGCGCCAACTCTTTTTCTAAAAATATCCTGTCTAATGAAATGCTTGATTTGTTATTTTCAAGTAATATTTACAAAATCTATTGCTACATTTTGTTACTTAAAATGTTGAGTAGACTTTTTATGACGAAGGAGTCTCGTCTGCAGTGCCGGATTACCAAGACAGAGAAGAGGCCCCACGCCTTTTAGGGGCTCTGCGACAACGGATCAAAATAACATTGATAGGACATAATTTACGAATTGGGGGCGGGCAGATTTCGACAGCCTCAACAGGGTTTAATCCGGCACTGCACGATTGCAGCCACTGTTGGATCCATTTCAGGGCATTCCTGTAATTCGGCGACAGTGCTATTTAGTATGTTTATGTGGGTTTCAAAAGCCTAGGTAGAGTCGAGGAAAACATCACCAACCTGAATTTGCTCTGGCTTACAAGAATTGGCGACTTTAAAAGATTCAAGGATATGCCAATGTGATCATGTATCAATAGTTATTCACATCAAATTAACATTAATTGTTGTTTTAAGTTGTATTACTAAAATATCTTAACCAAGGCTATTCAATCCTGATTGTTGAATGTTCTGTACCTATATCTCATCAAAACACTTCCAGACGAAATGTGTTGCTCTTTATGGTCTTGATGCCAGATACTATATTGGGTCAAGAAAAGAGGACGTTGTGAGCCACTTTCAGTGTGACATTCAATCCGGTGTATACTGGATCACATATTGAGGTTGACCTCAACCCGATTTATCCATATAATTTAACATTGATTTTGCCGTGGGTGCTTCTCTGTGCCTTTAAATATTAACATTCCACAGGAATGTAGATGTATATTGATCCAAATAAAGTAAATAACAGCCATGTCAACGTATGCGTGATCAACTTCTGATATATCATTATATGACCATCGTTACTGAAATAGTGGTTTCTGAAAGCCTACATGCGAGGCATCAAATTTACTCTCGTCAAATATAAATTTCCTTTGATAAACCCGTGCTTGGATATAAAAAAAATGCTCTTAGTATTGTTGAAATATATGGTGTGCTGCATACAAGCTAAACTTACCCAATGTGTTGTCTTTATCGCCTTTCTCAGAGCTCTGAGTCACTTGTCCACTTACAGAGCAATACATATTGCAAAAAAATATCCCTAAAGACGGGGCAAGGTCAATGCACTTGCGCGTTAGAGATCTTTGAGTAGGGTAAATAATATTCGCTGATCCGGTCCTGGAAAGATTTGTAATTTTTTAACTTGTTTTGGTGCATTTCAACAATTTGACAAAATCATATGGACCACTGGTGGCCGAGTGTTCTAAAGTGTTCTCCTTTACCGATAACCTCTCCGGTGGCCTAGTGGTTAGAGCGTCCGCCGCGGACGCGGGAGGTCATTGGTTCGATTCCCGACCGTGTCATATCAAAGACTTACAAAAATTGTACTAACAGCTACCTCGCTTGACGCTCAGCATTAAGAGGTTAGTGTTAGGACTGGTCGGCCTGGTGTCATGATAATGTGACTGGGTGGGACATCATGCTACATGTCTGCGGCATGATGCCCCAGTGCTAGACATTACTGTAAACTACCTCACAGCAGACATCGTAGCGATATGACTGAAAAATTGTTAAAGCTACGTTAACAATCCTAATCAAACAAATATTATGCTTTACAGATCACTACCATCTCACCTCTTTCTGCTTAAGATTGAGTCTTGAGCTCGGCAAAAGTTAGTATGTGAAAAAGCTGCCTGTAGCTTTATGTGGGTCGCTTGTTCTTACCGGCAATTTCCCGAATTCTTCCTTCGCCAGTCACACTGACCACCATGAAGAACCAATCTTGCGCTGAGAAATGGCGTTAAACATAAAAAACAACAACAAAACAACATTTTATGTAATATCGATATCATTGAGTTTCCTTTCAAATTGACCAATAACAAAGTTAAAAATTATTCCTATGTTCTGAATTTAAATTTTTACAAATTCCGAGAGCAATTTAGTTGCCATGAACGTTTTTAGCAGCTGAAATCACTCCGTCACTGTCATTTCCGGATCATGCAATGTGTTGCTTGAATGTAACCATATATCTTCGTTAAATTTTAAAATGGAAGTCCGGAGCCACTCGTGTCCAAAAAAGCGAAATATCAAATATAGAAATCTGTAGTCAAATTTGAAAACTATGCATCAGTGACCAGCGATTGAAGCTCATTGAAAGATGAACTTTCACGACATAGAGCGCAAATTGATATGCCTTTTAAAAGATCTGGAATCAGATTTATATTATCAGGTAACTTACAGGTTAATATTAGAATTTTTATTAACTTATGTTACGTATATTAAGGGGACTGTTCCCGTGGCCTAAGTGATTAGAGCGTTCGCCTCGGATGCATAGCCTCGGATACGGGAGATCCCGTGTATAACCCCAATGAGTCATACCAAAAACTTTTTTTATTTGAAAATTGGTACTATTAGCTGTCTCGCTTGCCACTCAGCATAAATAGGTTCGTGTTATGACTGGTCGGCCTGGTGTCAGAATAAAGTGACTGGGTGGAGCATCATGCTATGTGTCTGCGGCATGATGCCCCATTGCTCGAGATCATTATAAACTGCTACACTGACTCTCTCTCTCTCTCTCTCTCTCTCTCTCTCTCTCTCTCTCTCTCTCTCTCTCTCACACACATACACAAGCTAATTTTTTTGGACATGCATTTTTTTTAAAATTCAAAATCTTATAAATTAAAAATTAGAAATCCTTCTTTTAAAAATATAGTTTGCTTATTACACAAGAGAATGCTAGAGACTAACATGGTTAATTACCTAGTTCCTACCTGATGCATCATGTAAGACAAGGAGCAGCAGCAATGTAAACATTTCCTATATCATTTCGTTTTGGAACTTGTACACGTTCAGTGTGATCAATAACGGACTATGACGTCAGGGGAGTCCCATGATTGTGCGAAATTCCCAAAAGAGGGCGCTCTTATCAGACAACAACAATGGCGACCTTTACGTGTACACGGGCTCTGATAGGTATCCTAAAACATACGAGCTGTCATGTCTCTGCTACATTCTCTTAAAATCAGTGAAATTTTAATATGAAGTTTTGAATTCGATTCATATTGTGCTCAACGTCTACTGTATTAAGTATTTTTGTGACTACTTGTCATCTTACATAAGAAACCATGCAAGGGGCACCATTGGGTGAACCACGTCAACAGATCCACTGAAATTTAAGTTAAAATTAAACTAATGTATTTTATTTCGTTCAGAGTTGAAAAAATTAAAACTGAATATAGTATCAATGATTTATTTTCTAGTATGCACTGCCAGTAGACATATTCGACGAAAGTTGGCATGAGATCCGCCAATTTATCTTGATTCATAGTGGGGTTCATGGCAATTTTCGCTATGGAGTTATTTTACAAGCTTGAACGAAACGCAACATTTTATGCGTAATGGAATTATAATATTTCGCTTATATTACTCATCTTTGAAATAGTCCTTTAATTACAAATCTCATGAGCATAACTTGCTTCAATTATTATTATTATTATTATTATTATTATTATTATTATTATTAATCTATTTTTTTTATTTCATGGGACCTTTTATATTTTATATACAGATTGTAAAGACTAATTATAGAAAGGGTAATTACAAAAAAAGAAAAGATTTTAATAATTTATTACCTAATTTAGAAAATAATAAAATACTAGCTTTTGAAAAACAAAACAAGATGACAATGTCATTTATTGCACAAAATTCAAAGATGCCATTCAAAACGGAATCATAAAATACACATTTTAAAAAAATATTCCTTCTATTTTACCTCAAACTTAATGTAAATAATAATTACTTAATTCTTGAAGGTAAAAAAAGCCAAATCATCACTTTCAATCCTATTGCTTTTTTATTTGTGTAGCATTGATGTTAATAGTATCAATGAAAAAGTCTATCATTTAATTTTGCCTTATGGAGATACATATCAGTATGAGGGAGGGGAATCGATATTTACAAGTTATTCAAGTTATGTTAATATTTGGCAGTCACGAATACTTATTATTCACTTAGCTTTGTGTTCTTCATGTTGAGAATATGATCTTACAAGCAAACAATTTGGTCAGTAAAAAAAGAAAAACATGTTGACAACACCCACTCATCTTTTAGAAATTAGCACGAGGTGAAGTTCATTAAGTGCCCACCCCATCTTAACTGATTCCATGCTAATTATTGTATCTCAACTGCATGTTAAATATAAAAAAGGCCTTCTAAATGTGTTTCCAATGTATAATGAAATACCTTTATGTGAAGTTACTCTGTTTATGTGAATCTTGTCTACTTGGGTCTAAATTGATAGCTACACTAACTGTGTAGGCAGTGAAATATGTTACATTGAATTCTTATTGACAATTATTTTTTATTCCATTCCTGAGTAAATAATAACCACCAGTCAGTACACAATCTAGCTTATACCCAGAATGACCTATTCATCCTCACTCCCCCACCCTCACTCCCCCACCTTCACTCCCCCACCCAAACTAATTGTAGATGAGATTTTTGTTGCACAAAGAAATTATACTATTTCTTCTGTTTTGGATATAACACCAGAATATGTCTTCCAAGTTTTAAGTGAAGACTTGAAATGGTAATAAGATATTTTTAAAGCATTCGTGTAGTGCTGAACAGAGGGCATGTTGGGCAATATGAGTCATGTTTCTGAACCTATGGAGTGGCCTGAAATGACCTAAAAGGCTGAATTAAAATGACTGACAGCTAACAGGAGGTCTTCTCATATACGATAATGGATATAAATAGATGGAAAGTATTCATCTGTCAGTAATCTGCATACTGAAAATGCAAGTTAGGTGTCAAAAGGGCATCGCCTTCCACCTTTTATCAATGGAAAGACCATGAAGTTGATGTGTTTATTTTCAAAGTTATTCCTGTTTTCACAAAACTGCATCTCAGTTATACAAATTTAAAGTTCTCTGATTAGTACAAATTTAATATTCACTGATTAATACAAGTTTAATATTCACTGATTAATACAAGTTTAATATTCACTGATTAATACAAGTTAATACAAATTTAATATTTACTGATTAATACAAGTTTAATATTCACTGATTAATACAAGTTTAATATTCACTGATTAATACAAGTTAATACAAATTTAATATTCACTGATTAATACAAGTTTAATATTCACTGATTAATACAAATTTAATATTCACTGATTAATACAAGTTTAATATTCTGATTCATATAAATGTAATATTCTGATTCAAATAAATGTAATAATCGTAGCTTAACAGAAATTCAACTTGACAGTGTTGCCATTTCAAAGAAAATACACGAATGGGAGAAATATAATTTATTTTTGAGTGATAGAAATTAACATGGCATTTTTTAAGCATCGCTAGTACATGTAATGAAAAATTAAATTTAAAGCAAAGACATCAACTGAAACATATAGGTTGTGAGATTATTTGATTACAACTACTTCTTAGCAGTAAAACAATTTTACTGTGCTCTCTCAACAGGCCATGTAAATTTAGATTTTGACTATTTAGGAAACATTTTATCCTCAGCTGCTCAGAGTATCTTGCATAAAATGTTACACCATATATACTTATTAATTTAATGTCATGTACACCATACATATATTACCTATTAATGTCATGTACACCATACATGTATATACTTATTAATGTCATGTACACCATATATACTTATTAATGTCATGTACCTACATGCCTATATAGGTTTTATTCTGTAGAGATGTGTTTGAAGCAATTTGACAGTGACTGAAGGAATGATGTTGTTGTTGTAAGGTATAACGCCATTTTTCAGCACAAGGTAGTCTATACATGGCAGCCAGTATTACCGGTAATGATGGAGGAAGAATCGGGAAAACTCTGAAAAGAGCCACTGACACATGAGAAGATACTGGCAAATTTTCTGACTTAATCCACATTGGCTGAATCTGAGACTCAAACTCAAACCTAAGCAGACAGGGTAGAGATTGGAGTGATCTTTAATGGAAAGCGCTTTAGACCACTTGGCCACTCATAGCCCCAACTGGGAAAATAAAGAAATAAATCAAAACATTTCTCACACACTTTTTTAAATAACAGAATGAATTCTAATCCTTGTGTGATTTATTTTTCATTTTGTTTGTTTAAAAGCAGCATCTCTCTCTTTCTGTTGCTAAAATTACTTTCATTAAACTTTGTATTCTTTTTGAAACATCAAACTATTCTCATAATTCTTTGCTTGGAAATTGAGTTTTCATTTCATGCAGTACACACATGTGAATGTTTTTTAGTGTGTGATTCTTTGAATATAAAAACAATACTGTGAAAAACTTATAAAGAGTGTTCAGCACTGTCTTTTGTAGCACAACCAACATGTAAGTTCTTTGTGATGCAGTGGATGTCTGCTATTAAGTAATTATATTGTTATGACTTTCTAATTGGGACAAGCCTACATCAACAAGAACCAATATATCCAGTCTGTTGTTGTTGTTGTAGAGTTTAATGCCATTTTTCAGCACACAATAGGCTATATATGGTGGCCAGTATTATTGGTGGAGGAAGAACCCAGGAAAAACCCCGGAAAGAACCACCGACCCACAAGAAGCTCCTGGCAAGCTTTCTCAAATAACTACATTAGCTGAATCTTAGACTTGAACCCACACAGACAGAGGTGAGATGGCAGTGAGCCATAACAGAGAGCGCTTTAGACCACTCGGCCACTCTGGGCCCCTTATACAGTCTGTAATGGAAACAGTGTGCACTGAACAGATTCATTTCCACTGTGGGTATGTGGATTTTCTGTAATCAACAATCTATGTACTGTACAACCACTGTAAACTATAATTTTTTTTGTTTCATATACATATTGAAAAATAGTTAATGTGTATTTTTTTTTAAAAATCAACAAAATCCTTTACAACCAGGGATGGTCCTGGCTTTTAAAAAGCTGTCGCCAAAAAAATCGCCAACATCAATATTTTGTCGCCAATTTTCAAAAAGTGTCGCCATAACAAGTAGTGTACATTTTTCCAAGTGTTAATTTAGTCTATTAATGTAAAAGGCAATGAAAATGACAAAAGATGGATTAATTAAATGAATACTTTAATTACAACAAGCATTAACAAAATGTTACAAAGTGTTATGTGAAGATCCGTCGCGATTTTACGGCTGCCCACTTGCTGAATGCAGTTTCAAAGTCAAAATTTTCATAACGGTACATGCTGATTCTCATTAAATTCTCGAGAGATGAGATGCTGAGTTTATTTCTGATGTCAGTTTTTATGAGGTTCATCTTACTGAATCCTCGTTCACAGTCAACAGTGCTGACAGGTGACACCAGTAGTCTCTCAGCAGCCGCAGATGCGCAAGGGTATATTGTCCTGGATCTCACTGCCAACTGAATCAAATCCTTAACACCTCTATACACCTTACCATTCCTGAGAACTTGAACCCTAGCATAAGCCACAAAGCCAGCCAAGTCCTGACTAACCTCTGACTGATTACCTAGCCCACAAGTAGACAAGTAATCTGAAACAATGCCTGAAACCTCTGAAAGAATGGAACTGATAGCCTGTGAACCATACAAATAGGGATCAAACAACTTGGTTAGAGCACTCAAAACTATCGAATCACCCTCCTCCGTGAACCTTGCTTTTAGATTATCTATAACAATATCTATAAATTTGGCACAAGACAATGCAGCCTCTGACCTTTGCTTAGCATTATCACTAATTGTATGGCCTTTGTACTCAAAAGTACATAAACCTGATGAATCTAAACTTGGTTCTGCTGGAATCTCAGAAAGAAACCTAGAAACGTTACTACCAGACTCTAACCTCAGATTTTCAAGAAGCTCAACAGTGGAGTGGAGAAGGGGATTAACCTCGGTAAAGTCAATATCAGATCTCTGATAAGCTTGACACAGAACTGCCAAAGGCCTGAGAATGTCAGCCATATAGTGTGCTGTATAAACAAATTTGAAACAAGCAATGGGCTTATACATTGCAAGAGCCTTTGCAGAGTTGTCTTCCAAGAAGACACTAACTAGAGCTTGAAAATTATCAACAACTGCCTGTACACTACCTTCAAAACTCAGCCACCTTGTGTGGAATACCTGATGCAAGCGAGTGTGAGAAGACTCTTAACACTGACTGAATTGCCTCAAGTCTACACATATTACGAGGGGAATAGGCAAAATACTTGTACATATTATTCAGTATATCTTGAAACTTAACCAAGTATCTAACCTCGTCAGCTGCAGCGCCTGTACCCAGAGCTAACCGATGTGCAATGCAGTGAGTTGCAAGCAAACCTTTAGTAGCCTCCTTCAACCTGGTAACAACACCACTCTTGCAACCCAACATGACTGCAGCACCATCCGTTGATACACCAATCAGATTGTCCAGACTAAAACCAAATGACTGAATTAAACCTAACAACTCTGAATATATAGATTCTGCATTTGCGGTTTGAAGCTGACGAATACCTAGAAATTGAGTCACTGGTTGAACACTGCCAGCCAAATTAGTTAGGTACCTAACATAAACAATCAAATTCTGATGTACTGAAACATCTGTGCTCTCGTCAAGCATGACGCTGTAAACACGAGATTCCTTGACCTCGGTAGCCATCTCATCAACTATTACATCAGCCAACGACTGCTGAAACTCACTGGTGCTTCCGTGACCGTCATACGATGTGTGCTTATCTACTTTGAGGTCTGAGAGTTGGGTGGCGCCCTGAAATAGAAATAATCATTAATTTTGTATGCCATAAATATTTCATTTATTATTATACATGTTCTGACCGTGTGTGCGTGTGTGTGTATATATATATATATATATATATATATATATATATATATATATATATATATATGATTAACAAAAAGTGGCATTTATACAACAATCACGGTGTACTACAGTAATATCACATTGAATATATTAAGGTTATACATGTGTTTTTTTCCTTATGTTACTGTCATTTAAATACATAGAATATTACTGTTAACAAGCTATAATATAATATTCTCAATACCTGTGTGATACACAACTGGTGCAGCTTTGGGACAATTGTATTAGCCAGGTTGTAGTAAGCCGCAAAGAAAGTGTTCCGCATAGCACTAATAATAGCAATTTTGCTTTTGCTAATGGCAGTGATCTTCGCTGCTTTCATGGTGCTGGCATCCCGCATCACCGTTTGTGCACATATATGACTGTTGTTACCTGAAGAAGAAAAAAATGCATTATCAACTTTAGTTGACATTTTAATAACAATAAAACCCTATGATCGTACATTGCAATATAAGATAATTGACGTATAATGCGGCCGTCGATTGCATGCATTCCATAATTAAATGCACCCCCCCCCCTCCCCAGAGCTTGTAGTGAATCGCTTCCTAAATCCCAAGAATGATCACTGAATGCTGTATAAATTTTCTCAACAAGCAAAATAGGATCTCCATTCCCACGAATGAAACTTACACGAGTTAACAACTTGGCAATATTGGACCGTATATATAAGCATAAATTCACACCCAATTTATGGATTCTTTCACTCCTGTATTTTGAGAAATAAATAATTATTTTTAATTATGCAAACTTGATTTTTTTTTTGTTGCTATTTCTTGTTGTGGAGTTTAAGTCTCTGTGGGATTGATGTCAAAGAAAAAGGTCAATGAGTAAAATGCAAAAATATTACTTACCCCGCCTGGATTCATGTTTGGTGACGCACTCCTTCTTCAAAATATCACAGCCAGTTGTAAATGAATTTACAAACTTTGCCTTGATACATACATCACAGAACATCTGTTTTAACTTTGGATCATATCTGAGCCACGGACGCCCAAGTTTCCAACTGTCTTGAAATTTTCGGGACTTGTTGCCCCGTTCATCGTAATGTGGTGTTGCACTTGAAGCGCTACATGTAGATGATGTTGGACTGCAAGGTTTATCATCGGGTCCAGTGATTGTTTTCTCTGATGAATTTGCACTAAATCCAAACGCTGTTAATTTTTGTAACTTAGGATGAGATAATGAAATCGCAACGTCTAACTTGCGTTTGCTCATGATAATGTTGCACTGGCGAAGATATAATTATAATTTAGATTTTTTTCCATTTGCTTTCTATTTATACACCGTAGTCGGTACTTCAAAGGTTATCAGTTTTCTATGAAGGTTCAGAAAAACTATTGTATTGGTATATGTAAAAAAACAACAGAAGGATTAGCCATTCAATTAAATTGTTTCTGTTCTATTCGCGTCTTCAGAAGTCGGTCAGTTGTAGGTATAGTACGGTAGCATGATTGACTGTATCACAGCATACAGTACTCAGCCCAGATGTCGGCATAAGCAGATTATGATGTAACAATGCACTGTAAAGATGGGATGATCAATACGAACAAAGGATTGTTTGTGTAACAAATTAATTCCAATGCATTGCTTAGTCAGGTTTGTGGCTTCCTTTCGTTCTCCCATTTAATTTATTCAGTCCAAATCCATGATTGTATGTACAAATTAAATAACCAAAAAGTCTGTCGCCAAAAAAATCGCCAGATGGGATATTTTTGTCGCCAATAAGGGAAAAAAATCGCAATTTGCGACATTGGCGAAGCCCAGCGCGATCCCTGACAACTGTTAATATGTTTAATGTGTATATCTCAGGCAATGCATATTACAGTATTTATCCCATCATTGACCTGTGCCTAAGCTCTGGCTTAATAACTTTGTTTGAAAAACTGGGGTAGGTCTATTATATTACTATGATATCCTTGATAAATAAATACCAAGCGTTTATTTAACTAGAGGGTGGACTTGTCATCAGCATTGACTTGTCATCAGCATTGACTTGTCATCAGAGGGTGGACTGATCATATGGGTTTTTCATTTGAGGGTTAGTCTGTCATCAGAGTCGGAAGAGGGTGGACTTATCATCAACATAGACTTACAATTGGATTTAGGACTTGTCAGCATGGACCTGTTGTCAGAGGTTGGACATAACATCAGCATAATGGACTTATCATTAGAGAGTGGACTTCAAAACAGCGTGGACTTGTCAGCATGGGCTTAGCAGAAGAGGGTGGACTTACTATCAGTATTTGCTAATCATCAGACATATCATCAGCAATCGATTATCATAAGAAGGTATATTTATCAAAAGTATGGTTTTATCAGGATGGGCTTGCCATCAGAGGGTCTTCTAAGGTCATCAGCATGTGCTAATCATCAGAGGGTCATCAGAGGATGGGCTTGACATCAAAGGGTATTCAAAGGTCATCAGCATGTACCTAACATCAGAGGATGGGCTTGTCATCAGAGTCTTCAAAAGGCATCAGCATGTGCTAATCATCAGAGGGTCATCAAAGGATGGACTTGTCATCAGCAAAGACTTTGTTTATGAGAAATGTGGAATGTGGCATCTAGTAAACCAAATTCTGATTCTTATACTACCTGAATTAAGACATACTTTACAAGATACAATCAAGAATGGCATACTGTTATAAACTATCTTATAAACTCTTTGTTGCAGCCTTGCTGTGGAAGACGCCTTCCCAAAGTATCAGACAAAAGGCATGGGTTCTGTCTCATACTAAAGCTCAACACAGTGTGAATTTTTACAGTCGCCGTGATGGAAGCACTCAGAGGTAAAATTGAGTAGTTTATTGGAGTAAAATTGATTAATCAACAATTAGGACATTACTTAAATTCTCCCAAGACATGGTCAGTTGTATTACAACCCCATGGTCGTAACATAAGTAACAGTAAAAAGTTAAAACAAACTCATCGAGTAATTATTTTCCTAAAATACAGTGTGAAAATGTTTTTTAAAAAAGAAATTACAGCATGTGAATTAAATCCCAAATACTCTTAGAATTATTAACCCTAAGTCCTAATTAATAAACTGTATTGGCATTCAAAATAAATCTAACACTGAAAGTGTTGATGTGCCTCAGATGACCAGATGTACCAACAGTCTTTTCTTGAATCACAATAATAACATCCAAGAATATATCCTTGTTTGAATTTCACTATAAATCCAAGTCTTTATTTGCAAGAATATTTTTTTTCTATGAGCACTTTGTATTTCCAGTGAATACATAATTTGAATAAATAAATTCCAGCCAAAATGAAATACTGGACACAATAACAAGTCTGATTTCTACTTCATATATTATTGCAGGAATAAATAATTTGCCACATAAAAAAGATTTTATAATCCTCTACCTGAGCTAGATCACAATTAGCATTTTTCTATTTTTTATCAAAATACTCGTACCTATTAAAAAATTTCATTCTGGAGGTTCCCAAAGCCTTCAAGATAAAATCTTAATTATAATTACAGTGGGACCCCGCTATAACACAGTAGTTGGGAGCCATAGAATCCGACCGTGTTATGAACCGAACCGTGTTATAAGCAACCATGTACAATACCAACACATTTTTGGATTTAATGGGGGGGGTGTACATAAAGACGGGTGCGAAAATGCATGGCACAATTACCATGTTTGATCAATATATATTAAATGAGAAAAACATTTGCTGTGGTAACAGAAATTGCAGATATAATATATTACTTTATTCAGAGAACCATGCATTGGTACATACACGTGTCTAATTTATATATACATGTATGATCTATTGCATGAAAAGAGTATCAACACCGTGTACTCACCAGCGAATCTTGTAACATACATTGAATCCATAATACAAATATTTCCATCGAAAATATCCACACACGGATGTAAAATATTCAATAATTTTATCACAGATCATTATGTGACTGAATTCAATGAAAAGAAAATAACAAAAATTATGTAACGGGTGTACGTAAGGAATGATGAAATAGTACATGTCCGTAGATTAAATAATGGAAGCTAAAGTGTATTCTTATAATAACTACATGTACATCTCAGGATCTTTCTGTCTCTGAATTCAGTCATTGTAAATTTCAGCACATTTTCCCACCCAAGCTGCTAGTCAAAGTCCTTTGAACTTGCCGCCCAGCTATTGCGTCATGTTCTTGCTGTATTTAACCACTGATTTATGTCACTGTAAATATCAGCACAGCTAAATTGATAAAGTAATCAACACTAACTTTGTCTCCCAGCTATTTGCATGCGTACGAAGGACTCTTGCATGGAGTGATTTATGTGTCCCAGATCAAATATTTGCATTAAAATATGCAGTCCCGGATTACCCATTAGGCAGAGTAGGCAACTGCCTATGGGCCCCGCGACTTTTATGGGCCCCATCAGGGGCCCCCATGAGACCGTGACCGTGGGTCTGGGGCCCCAAAAGTTTGACTGCCTTTGGGCCTCCACGGTGCTTAATCCGGCGCTGAAAATATGTGTAATTAAGCGTTTTTGAGACCTCTGTGTCGTATACATTTTATACCATTACATTTCTCATCTGTCAATAGTTATTATTTTTTGAAAAACTGATTTTTAGCTGCTTTCTGCTAATGTCACGTTTGCTCTTGGCAAAGTCAATTATAGTTCTCAGTTGCAGAATTCGAATTTACTAGTCAACAGATTGCATAAAACAACACCGCCAAGCCACGCACACGTTGGCGGCTTTTATTTCTTTGATGCTGTATAAGTCGTTTCCCCCTGATTTGAACAAGTTTAACTCGGCAGTTCACTTTGATGATAAACAATGTACATAAATTAATTGATTTATACATTCTGGTGAGAATCTTTTATCAACCCCCGCATTGGCTATTGCATTGTTGTGTATGAAATTAAGAGAACATATATCGGAGATTATTAGAGCAACGATTGTATTCATAATGCATTCAAGACAAACACAAAGTAGACACGATGGCTTCATTGCTCATGGATCAGTAATAATAATATTGACACTTATGAGCTGTCATTTTTCGACAATAACAAAGATCAAAGTTCTCAGTAGGCCCAGCAATTGGTTCGTATTTCCGATGTTTATTCTGGCACAAAACTAGAAGAAATTTGTTAATTTTTGAAATTTTAGGAGCCATAAAACGATTATTTTGTATTCGATTTTGTGTTTGATTTCCTCCCCAAAATGATAATACATTTTCTACACGTTTTTTTTCCGCACTTTTTAGATGAGTATGAGAATGATAATTAAACTCTTGACGTATTTTATTTTTCATACTTAAAAGATTTTTTTTTTTTGATTTTGAGAAAAATACCTGTAATAAATTACCGTATTTTCGCGTATATAAGACGCGTCTTATACAAAGTTTTACACACCACGCACCCAATGGTGCGTCTTATATATGGGTGCGTCTTATGTAAAATATTTTTACACAAATCGTCAAAACCCGCGGCTCATATACGGGTATATGCTCGAAAATACGGTAAGTATTTTTTAACACGAACGAACGGTACAGTGTGTGATATTGAAGGACGATTTTTACGGTCGATATTTACGTTTCACGATTTACATTCCTAGTTGTAAAAACAATTGGGTAAATGTTCAGTAATTACCACATGTACCAATCCAATGCAGGCCACATCAAATTTAAAATCCTGTCGTTTCAATGTTTTGTATACCGTAGTTATTGCAGATCTCCGTTTAGTTGGAGTAAATGTTTTAAATTTATATAATATAGTATGTTTAAATAGTTTTGTTTATTGGCAAACTTGATGACGTCTAATTTAAAGTCGGCTGTATATGATTTTCTCTTCGACATCGTGAGAATTTTATAATTTTAAAATGCAAATTTATCTCTCATTTATATATACCGGTAACAAGAGACTATTCCCACGTTTATATATGCTAACCACATACATCAGGTATTTATTGGTCTATGTACGGTACTAATCCCACTCGCTGAAGACTTGGCCTCCTAGCAGATCAATGAAGCCGCCTTTACATCTGGCGTTTATTGTTCTAGAATCTAGATACCAGGTGCTCAACCCATCCACTATTGGCCCGGCGGCAGATAAGAATAAACAATAATCGTTGCGGTCCTGCCTCAGACAATTCTTTGATCTAAACAAAAAATGGTAATGAAGCCTTGTTTACATCCGACGGGTGATGAAACATTGGACAAATTTTCATTTATGATAAAGGAAAGGAAACCACT
The DNA here is from genome assembly GCA_030141615.1 of Unio pictorum. Classification (NCBI taxonomy): domain Eukaryota; kingdom Metazoa; phylum Mollusca; class Bivalvia; order Unionida; family Unionidae; genus Unio; species Unio pictorum. The sequence goes on from JARLTB010000180.1 coordinate 318,871, forward strand.
GGATATAAATTGCTCAGTGCAGCAGATGGCAGGCCGCGTGCGTCTTATGTATTTATTTATTTTTTAAAATCGGCAAAACCCGCGTCTTATATATGGGTGCGTCTTATGTAAAATATTTTTACACAGATCGGCAAAACCCGCGTCTTATATACGGGTGCGTCTTATAATTGGGTGCGTCATATATGCGCGAAAATACGGGAGCCATGCCACGACCGTGTTATATCCGAATTCGTGTTATAATGGGGCGTGTTATTGCGGGGTCCCACTGTAGCAGGAATGTTACTAAAAGAACATGGTAGAGACATTTCTGATATTTATCCTTTGTCAGAAAAATGTAAACAGTGTTGATTACAATATTGTTACTGATTTTGGACAATGTCATTTATACAGAATAACATTACCCATCGCATATAATTATTTTTTTTAAAAACTAAAACAACAAACAATATAAATTAAATATACATAACACTTGACAGAACAAAGTCTCTTGCCCCAAGTCTGGAGTTATAATCAGCATGAAGTTTAAGAAAATTCTCCTCTGGAGTGCACATTACATGTTCATATCAGAAAATAGATTTCCATATGGGGCAGGTGCCCCAAGTGGCCGAGTGGCTTTCCATTACGGATCACTGCCATCTCACCTTTATTTGAGTTTGAGTCTAAGATTCAGCTAATGTAGTTATGTGAGTAAGCTTGCCAGTAGCTTCTCATGGGTCTGTGGCTCTTTCTGGGGGGGGGGGGCCGGGTTCTTCCTCCACCAATAATACTGGTCACCATGTATAGCCTATCGTGTGCTGAAAAATGGCGTTATACGCTACAACAACCAAAAAATCCATATGGTGTAGGCTGTAATAAAGAGAGCTCTTTTTTTTTTTTTTCATTTCATTTTCAACTTGCAATTCCAAGTGAAACATTGGCAAGAGTTTAAGGTTTTTCTGCACACTTTGTGTTGTGTCATACATGTATTTTGCTATACATGACCTTTGTTACAAAAAGGCACCCTTCCTTCGAAAAAAGTGTCCCTTTCGTAAAAAATTCCCCTTTTACCCTCTCAACTCTTAACTTGAACACTAATGATCAGCTTTCAACTACAGGGTAATGTATCAGAGCTTTCTGTAAGAGCTTCCAGTCATATTGACCTTATATAATTATTCCTGTCCCTCAGTCCTTCAAAACTTAAGTTGATGTATACTATCCCAAAAAGGTTACAAAAAAGTCCTACTGATTGAGAAATTCTAATTACATGAGGATAAATTGATTAAAAAACTCTCATATTTACAAAAGTGAAGAAGATAAAAATGTACATGAAATTAAATGGTAGCAAAATTTTCTTCTATAAGATTAACTATAGTAAACTTCATTTTGTTTTAAATGAAGACGTCTTATGCCAACTATTGGACTCTCTCAGTTCTCACTTGAACCACAAGTTTCTTATCAGGACCCCCAATTTTTAGAGACAGATTTCACAGAACTCCCAGTATAAAAGGTTCTGAAATCAGCTTGTGAACTTTAACCTCATTTAATCAGTGACATAATGCACTGTTTAGAAATTAAAACAAAATTGTGAATTTAAGATAACTATATAACTCTATTGAAGTGGCCGCCCAAAAACAGGGATCCTGATGTTGAACATGGGTGGACCAGAGACGCTGGATGATGTCCATGATTTTTTGCTGCGACTCTTCAGTGACAGAGACTTGATGCAGCTGCCTGCTCAGAGGTGGGTGTCAAAATAATCTCAGGTGCATTTAATTTAGTTTATATTTGTTAGGTTATGGTTGTGTTCTTAATATATTTTGTCTTTTCTGCATTACTTCTACTTCCACTCATCTTTTTCAAGCTAATGTATTTGACAGTCTCCCTTTTTTCTAACAAAGGGAGATTACTCTTAGAGATGTTCACGTGGGAAATGCAAAACCATTTTAAGGCAAAATATTAAATAAAATCATCAAGTTTAAGTGTTGTGTTTGTTGAAATAAGATAGAATCTCAGATGTGATTGACTTGAACACCCTGGTGTACTCAGACTATTGTGTAAGACCCAACAGTGTGTTTATGGTATGCCTCTTTGATCTGAACTTTTAGTCCTGTGAACAAACTCACTAGGTCTTTGGTAAGGTTGAGCTATCAAAGTTTTACTTGATTTATTTCAAATGTACAATCATCTTATCCAGTTAATAGTTTTTATGGCCAGGTTAAAGTCTTGGTTAAAATGCAGTGGAGAGTTTTTTAAAAACATAATACTGGGATAAAATGTGTTCGTTGTACATAATTAATCTCCATTCAGCCTATGCATTTTATGGCATATGTGCATACCCTATATGCATATTTCTTTTATCTTCTTGGCTAAAAACATTTTATCCGGGAAGGGGTGAAATTTTGAAATAGTAGTTCTCCCAAGATATTTTTATTGATAAGTATTATTAAAAAAACATATCTTACTTGACAAAAATTTTTTCCTGATCAATGTCAAGACAGAGTAGCAGTTAGAAAATAATAGTATTTAGTAATTTGTAACTGCACTCTTGATGCATTTCCTGGCTTACTGGTCAACTCGAAATATACAATGTATATTGATAGTGAACACATAATTATTATTTTGTGACCTTTAAATATCTATCTTACTAATTAGCAGCTCCAATTAATAGATAATGAACATTTTTCAAAAGCTTGTTATAAAAAGGTGTAAAACTTTTTTTTTTATATCTCATTTCAAACTTAGCTTTTAATTGGCATTTTATGAATATAGTCAATGTCATGTTCACATGCTAAATAGCCCTATACATAAACAAATGCAGTGATGGATATCAAATACATGTTTTAGCAGAAACCTAATTATTATACTAATACAAATTTGCAGATATTTGAGAAAGAACAAATATTATTTTTAGCAAACTGGCTCAATATATCTCCAAGAAGCGCACGCCCAAACTAGTGGAACAATATAGGGAAATTGGAGGAGGTTCACCTATCAAAAAATGGACGGAAATTCAAGGAAGAGGGATGGTGGAAATTCTTGACAGAATAAGTCCTGAAACAGGTTGTATTTAGATTGTGCAGTTTTTTTTTCAAAATTAATAACTGATTTCACATGAAAATGAAGAATTTGTTTTTCAACACATTTCCTAGTAGTGATTAATACAGTCAACACTGGTGTGGTGGTGGTGGGACCATATATATGTAAGAGAACAAACAAACAGATTTTAGAATACATCAATAAACAACAGATTTTAATGAATTTTGGTTTCTTTGTTAGGATTTTGGTTTCTAGTTTTGTTTATCTCTGCATTAAAACATGAATATTTATACATTGCCAATCCTGCAGTCCATTTTTGTAATAGATGATGTGCCAGATTTTGCTTGTCACTTAATTTCAGGTGTCAATCAACAATCATCAATACCTGGTTTCTCTATCCTTTTCAGACATCATTATGACTATAATGGGAGCTAAAATTGATGACTAAACAATTTAATTACAGTATTTAATGAAGGGTTTTTCTATGTATGACACAGAATATTGAATAGCAAGAGGTGGTGTGAGTCCAATCACTAACAATATGAATGATTCAGCTCAAAAATACATTATAAAAAACTTGAATCCTCTCTGGGGGTTTTTTTTTGGGGGGGGTCATTTTTAGGCATTCTAGATAGCATCTTCTCAGTGGTAAACTAATATATAATAGAGTCGACACATTTTAAGCTCTGTTCATCCCAATAAGGGAGAAAAAAAAGAGAGAGACAGAAGGAAATGATGAAAACAAAACTAAATATGTCTAAATATGGAAAAACATGTCTAAATGGTATACTTAAGGACATATATACTTCTAACTGGAGATGGTGATATTGCCACTGTAGCAATAAAAGTGGTATCTCACAAATATTATTCTATATCTCATCGAATAAAAATAGCATTTAACCTCTATCCAGATATTGATTCTTTTACAAAATTTATGAATTCCATCAGATTTGTAGTTTTACTTATTTTCTTATACATATTGTTGCACAGTATGGTTTTCAGTTCATATTTTTTAAATGCATCTAGAATGCATTGTTTACTGAATAAAACCATAATGTAGAAATTAGGTTTTTCTACTTCCTGAAAAAGTTAATTAACATATTTTTTAATTACTATAAGCATTGTATTTTCTTTTTTTTAAAGTGTGATACTTAAAACCAATGAAAAAAAGCTTTGCTATTTAGCACTGAAAGATCTCAACATATAAGAGACACAAGCCAAAGCACAATTATAAAATATAGCTCAGAGTAAATTATTCAGGATGTGCATGCAATGCTCATGTTAAATGTATACTTTTTAAATAGTGACATATTTAATTACAAATTATGAATGTTTGTAACATCTGTGAAGAGAACAAAAAAAATTGGATCATGAATCAGTCTGAACAATAATTAAGTTATAGGTTATCCCCTTGTGAGTTTCATGTTGTTTTTAATGGACATATTTTGTTCTGTATTTTTCAGCTCCACACAAGTTTTATGTCGGATTTAGATATGTCCATCCCCTAACAGAAGAATCTATAGAACACATGGAAAAGTATGAATAAACTCACTCTCTCCCCCCCAACACATAAAAAAGTATGGATAAATTCACTGTCTCCACCCACACACATGAAAAAGTATGGATACACATTCTTTTTAATCCCCTTTTATTATTGATAATATTGCATATAACATACCTCAGTATAAGGCAACCTCACTTAAAAGGTGGGTATGGTAATAATACCATTTCATTATTAGATATATGTGTACAAATATCTCAGTACATGTATTAGGCAAACTCACTTATAAGGTGTGTCTGGTAACAGATACAATTTCATTATAATATATATTGTGTATATAAATACCATTTCATTATTACCGGTAGATAGTAATACTGTGTATAAAATACCTCGGTATTAGGCAACCTCACATACAAGGCATTCCACTTATATGGCACCATGAATAGCTTTATAATCGGGAAGTAATATATTTCCTGTTTGCTTTTTCAGAGATGGAGTGGAAAGGGCAATTGCCTTTACTCAGTACCCACAATACAGCTGTTCCACAACCGGAAGTAGTATGAATGCTATCTATAGGCACTATGCCCAGCGTGGTGTCCCCAGTAAAACGGTGTGGAGTACAATTGATAGATGGCCAACACATCCTGGACTTGTACAGGTACATTGATCTCCTACACCAACAGTATTATTAGACTAAACATCATATGCAGTACCTTTACGGGTACATTGATCTCCTATATTAACAGTACATGTATTATTAGACTAAACAACACATGCAGTACTTGATCTCCTCCACTAATGGTATTATTAGATTAAATAATACAGTCATACAGGACTTTTACAGGTGATATCATAAATTAACAGCATTATGAGATTAAACAACACAAGGACTGTTACAAGTACATTGATCTCCTACATCAATGGTATTATTAGATTAAACAACACATGCAGGACTTGTACAGATAAATTAATCTCCTACATTAATGGGAATGTAATTGTAAACCACACAGTCATCCAGGATTTGTACAGGTACATTAATCTCCTACAGTAATTGGATTATTAGATTAAGGACCACATGCAGGACTTGTAAAAGTACATTAATCTTCTACAGTAAAAACAGATTATTAGATTAAAAAACACATGCATGACTTAATACAATAATCTCCTACATTAATTGGATTATTAGATTAAACAATGGATTTAGTACATACAATCCTGATGAAGAGTGCATCAAAGTTATGTGAACTTGATCCAATTACAACATCACTGTTGCTTGAGTGCTTAGACCCAATATTGCCTTCGCAAACTGATGTTGTTAATACCTCTCTCTCATCTAGGGAATTCCCATCATTTTTCAAAACTGCCATTGTAAAGCCTCTGCTGATGAAACCAACACTCAGCCATAACGATTTAAAGAATTATGGCCGAGTTTCTAATCTCCCATTCAAGTAAAAAATCTTAGAAAAAGTTGTTCTAACCCAACTTGTATCACATCTGAATTCAAACAGTCTTTTTAGCAATGTACAGTCTGCATATTGCCCTTTCCACAGTACTGAAGCTATTCATCTAAAAGTGGTTTGTGACATTCTCTCAGCTTTGGATAGCAGAAAGATTAGTCTTCAACCACCTATATTTGTTTGCAGCATTTGACATTTGATAATAGACCATGATATATTACTTCACCATCTCCAGCATGTATTTGGCATTCAGGATACAGTCTTACAGTGGTTCTACTTGGTCAACAGGAAACAATTTATGTTAGCAAATGGAATACACTCCAGCTCAGTTGATCTATGTTGTGCTGTTCCACTGTTGTCTGTTCTTGGACCTGTTCTCTTCCTTCTATACACTCAGCCGCTCTCAAGTGTCATAGATCATCATTCATTGTCTCACTAATTGTACTCTGATGACACCCAAATATACAAATCTAGCCGCCCAACTGAAGTTGATGCTACGGTCCACGGAGTAGAGAGGTGCATTTCTGATGTCAAATCATGGATAACGTGTAATAAACGGTAGATGAATGATGATAAAACTGAGGCTATTCTGATCACAACACAACGACTTTCTCATTCACATCCTTTATCTCAAACAATAAATATTAGCAACACCAACATTAAATTCACAGTCAGTATGAAAGCTAGGTGTTACTCTGCTAGGTGTTACTCTGGATAGTACTCTCACATTGCAATAAGAATAACATGTCATAAACATATGCAAGGCTGCATATCTTGAGCTGAGACACATCAGCTCCATTCACAGATATCTGTCAGTTGATGCCACTAAAACACTTATGTGTTCATTAGTACTTTCAAGACTGGACTATTGTAACTCAATTATATCTGGACTGTTTCAATATCAACTCCAGAAACTTCAATAAGTTCAAAACACAACTGCTAGGATCATCCTTAGACAGCCACTATCAGAGCACACCCTGCTGCTCTGTACCCTACAATGGCTATCCATTCAATCCAAAATCAAGCACAAATTTGTTCTCTATGCTATGTGTCACTGATGGACTCCAGTCCAACATACCTTACCGATATCACCCATGTGTACACACCAGCAGGATACTTAATGCTCCTCTTCTGGCAATTGTACACTCATTATTCCCACCAAGAACTTTGACACAAACACACAGTGATTCCATTCAAGAGTGCTCTTAAAACTCACCTATTTCGACTGCAAGAACAAACTTAAAGATCTAATAATGCTTCCAACCTTTTTAGCATGTTTTATGTTTTCTAATTTCATGGTGTTCAGTTTTGGTGATTTTTAAAAATAATCATACTATTATATGTTTTTTTAAAAACGTTATTGGTGTTTTCTAATGTTGTAAAGCACTTTGAGCTTCTAGAGATTAGGTGCTATACAAAGTCCTCATTATTTTTTTTATTATCATTATTATTATTACTATTATTATTATTATTATTATTATTATTATTAGGTGCTATACAAAGTCATCATTAATGTTGTTATTATTATTATTCATTAGATTAAGTGCTATACAAAGTTCTCATTATTATTATTATTATTATTATTATTATTATTATTATTATTATTATTATTATTATTAATGAGCATAGGCACTTTACTAAGTCCTCATTATTATTATTATTATTATTATTATTATTATTATTATTATTATTATTATTATTCATTAGATAAGGCACTATATAATGTCTTCATTTATTATTTTTCTGATCAGCTATGAAATATTAATACAAACATTTAAATTACTTGTCATTTGTGGATGTGCCTGGGGTGTCTTTTGGCTTAAAACAGCTTCTGGTGGGCCTTAAAATTGGTGGTTGGATTCAAATAAGTTAATAGATCCAATAAAATCTGTACACCTAAAGAACAATGTATTCCCAGTAAATGTGTAAACTGACATAAACTGGAGGTTATATAGATTTTTTAAAATATAATTTGTCCATAGCTTTGCTCCATTATATCCAGAATCACTGTATAATAAAGGTGTGCTATAATGAGGTATATCTGTAATGATGCAGGTCGTTTAATAATTCTTTGCTCTCTTGTTCAATTTATGTTAATTTTGTATTTTTTTTGGTCTAGACCCATGTGGAACACATTCGGGCAGAGTTAGCAAGATTTCCTGAAGAAGATAGAGATAACGTTGTAATACTCTTTTCTGCCCATTCCCTACCATTGAAGGTAAAAGTGATTGTTACATTCCAATATATAGGGTCACAGGACATTATAATTACACAGGGAGCTGTTTTGGTAGAGTATTGGACTTGTAATCCAAGGGTTGTGGGTTACCAAATTCACAGGCTCCACATTTCCTTATGAAAGACACTTAAACTGTATGGTCAGTAATCTGCTGAAACCATCCCCTGCGGCAATAATCATAATTGTTTCAAAATTCAGATTTTTTGAATAAAATAAAACAATCTATTGATTGACATAATTAATTCAGCTTAAAAAAAACTGCAAGATCTGATTTTTAAAATAAAAATCAGTTCGTTTTTCATTTACAGTTTAAAATTTAAGTTTGATGTATTATTTATCTCTCTACTTGAAGAGATGTGCAAATAGATAATTGGTCCGCGTAGTATAATTATTGAATAAAGTCCCTGTCTCTAACTCTAGAACATTGTTAATATTTTCCAGTTAGAAATGCATTGAATGGCTGCCAAGGTCAGATGTTGATGCTTCCAGTGAATCTATGGAACTAAACCTATAGGACATTGAATCATGATCTTTGTAGATATTACAAGATTTGTATAACATTTTATTCCATAAATGACATGTAAGAAATTCTTTTAATAGACGTCACCACAAAATTCTGCTTTGAGATATTTTTCTTTGCATAATTCAAGTAAGAGACATTTTTTCTTTGATAACATGTCAGATGATTTCTATTAGAGATATTTTTCATTATATTACATATCACATGATTTTTGTAAGAGTTACTTTTCATTAGATGACATGTCACATAAATTGTTTTCCATTAAATGACATGTCACATGATTCTTGTAAGAGTTGCTTTTCATTACATTACATGTCACATATATAATTCATTAAGTGATATGTCATCACATGGTTTCTGCTTATTCAGCATATTGCATGTTCAATGTTATATTGACTTTCAAGTGACACAAATGTCCTTTTTCTGTGGCATCATGCTGATGAAATGTGATTGTCACCATTCTGAGGCAAGTTTAATTTTTTCAAACATTTGCAATAATTCTGCAATATGTAGCAGCCGTTTTGAATTATTGGGGTACATGGATGTTCAGTAAATATTGTGAACCAGTCAGATGTAACCAGTTTTGTTCATGTGACTCAACTGTTTGTGGATTCATGTGATGATTATCTAGTCATGTGACTATTATCACAGTTCAGTAATTTGTTAGGTTACAGAATGGACAGATTTCTTTTTCATTGTAACCCAGAATGCTCCAAACGCTATTTTAAAAAATCCAACCATTTTGAAAGTTCATCATGTGATGGTTACATGACAAATCCTCAAGTCACATGCCCAAAATAACAATTTCACAAGTGTGAGGTTGTACCTGACTGGTTCCTTGATATTGATGCTTATATAGCCCAGTAATTAGAAATGGCAGTATATTTCTGTTGTTGTAAATGTATTTACAAGTTATCCAAACATAAAATTGAATACTAAAATATTCTTTACATATTTCTCAAAGCCTCTTCTACTGACCATAATTTATAAGTAGTGAGAAATACCAGATAAGTATCTAAGACTGTTCAGTATGTGCACAGATATATTGTGGACAGATCTATCTGCAATAATTGCATTGTTACAATAACTTGTAACATCAGACCCCAAAACACTTACTGTAGATTTGGAGTGTCTTACTTATTGGACCAGTGTAATAAATAAAATATAGACCAGTATTATAAATAAAATATAGACCAGTGTAATAAATAAAATAGTGAATCTGTTGAATACAGTTTTATATACCATCAAATCCATGACAGCTTGCTCAGTGTAAAGTTTATTTTGTATGCACCTTGAAATTGATGAATAGTTTACCTTATACTATATGGCAATAAGAAAGGCTGGATAGCATTTAAGTTTGTGAAATCTTTGACAAAGGAAACAGGATATACTTTGATATACCAAGAGTTCCTATTCATCTAGACTCATTTTTCAGACACTTTTAGTATCGCTCTAACTATTTCTGCAAACTTTTTTTCTCCCATTATACTCTGAAGTGACTCATTGAACTGTTTTATACCACTAATTCATAGGAAACAAAAGTGTCTGGATTAATTCATTGTTTACTAATGCAGACCAAATGGAAAGTTCTTGATTTTCTTAACAGAATGTAAATCGTGGTGACCCCTACCCAGCCGAGGTTGGAGCAACAGTGCATGCAGTAATGGAAGCATTGGGAAACACCCACCCCTATAGATTAGTCTGGCAGTCAAAGGTAAGAGAAAATTCTGGAACACATTATGCAGTACATAAATAGGAATCTGATTTCAGGGATTTTTATTCTAAAATATATGTGTAAGTCTTTTCTAATTGATGTGATACTGTTAAAATAATTAAAAAAATCTCAAGTGGTTCACATTTTTAGGGAAGTTTGTTAATACAGGATTATTAACTCACCTGGGCATAATGCCAAGTAAGCTTGTGGCATGGCCTTTCATCTGTTATGATTCATACATCCATAATTTTTGTCATGTTTTGTTCATACATTATTCATTCTCCTTTTAAAAGTGGAATTCTGCTTTTCTCCTGATTTGAATCAGATTTTTCTTGATAGTTCTTTTTTTTTATATAGTCTCTAATCTGGGTTCATTAAAAAGAACCTGCTTTGTCCAATTCTGCAACAATCCTTGTAAATTATTCATATATTAGTTACCACAACTCACATAAAGAGTCAAAGGTTTAAATTCATCCAATGGAAACTGATGGCATGCTTGTAGAAAATTGTGTCCTGAGTTGTTGAGAGAGAGCATGACACAAAACATTTTAATAAAGGTTTAAGAAACATATGGAAATGGGAAATGCAAGAAACATCTGAATTATGGTAATCACGGTTGGAAGAGTTTGGAATAACAACTACAAAAGAAGCTGCATATATAAAAATCTAAGCTCAGAAGACATCCAAAAAACGTGCAGTTAATTACAATAAGAAGAAAGATTTGTTGTATAAGAGAACAAATAAAGCCCTCTGTAAGAATATGTGCACTGCATGTCACCAATATAAGCACCAGCTTGAAAGGGAAAGAAATGTTTGTATATTGAACCCAAAAAGTCAGTGGTGACAAAAAGGAAGGCTAAAGAATTTTTGTTCCAAAGCGACATAAAGAACTCAACTGGCATATCAACAGGTTGTGTCCATTGGAGAAAAAGACAAGTGAATGTATAGGACTATTTGTATATAGTTTATGTACTTGGAAGTTGGGTGTTTATTTTACAGATTTGTTATGAAAAGAGAGAAGTATAATATATTTGCTGCAAAAATTGACAAATTATTTTGACTTAATTATGATGTGAACACAGACATACACATGAAATAACTTCAGCATCAGTAGTATTGGAAAACAAATTCATGTGACAAAAATAAATTATGAAATAATTGAGGTAAAGATTTTGGTAAGTTTATTAGTTTTTGAGATGATTATTTTATGATCATAAGTTGGACCAGGAGCAGTTTTTTATGAATGTAAAATGTATTTTTGGCCACCTGGGTGCCTGGATCCCAAACCCCCTTACATTTTTTTCAGCTGTTTTATGAAAGACCAAAATCATGGCTGATTATTGTTAATTATAACATCCTAAAAGCTGCTTTGCCAATTTCCACTTGTTTTGACAGGGAACATTTTGACATAAAAGAGTTTCCCATTTGTTCAAATAATGCAGATCTATCATCCAAGCATGACAGCCATTACTGAAAATCAAAATTCAACAAAACATATTCTCAAAAAGCACCTAATAGATTATGACCATATTTGGCAGAAAGCAACCTAATATAATTCAATAAAAGCATGATACAGCAGAGTGGCAGAGCATCCAATCAAATAACAGTGTTAGAGGAATCATCCAATCAGATAGAAGAATGGTAGAGCAAGTATCCAATCAAACAGAAGAGTGGTAGATACAGTACTGTTTTAGCTAGATACTAGCATCTAGCAGAAATGCCAGGCATGAAGGTCTTTCAAATTTATTTGAGTAGTGCAGATTCTCCATCAAATTTTAAAGTATGTATACTGTTTTTAAAAATAGAAAAACCTTTAAGTTACTTCATTTTATAAACTTTGCAACAGAAGTTGACAAATTGAATGGTTATCATCGTATTATAAAAGCCTATCAAATTTGTAGAAATAATGTCAATCTACCACTTGTCCTATAGTCTAAAACCTTGACATGAATTCTCAAGCACCATTTCAAAAAATATTAAAACCTTTAAACAAATTCTCATATGTCACACAGCAGAATTTGACCAAATTGAGTTGGGGGACTTTTAGTGTTCCATTTGTAATACCTATGTTCATATTTCCACTTGTGGTCAATGTCAAGGTCATTCACATTTCACACACAGGCATCATAATGTGAATATTACTAAATTGAAGCTAGTTTTGACAAATAAGGAATTCTTACCTATCTGGGACATTTTAATTTTGATATTTGTACATATCCGTGATTAGCCAACATTCAAGGCCCAAAACTAGTGCCAGGCATTTTCTGAACTGGTCATGTCACGGTGTGTAAGGTGTTAATAATATAACCTGTGCGATTTCATTAACAATAATATGCAAATAAAATGTTTTCCTCACTAATGATTAAACAAAAAAGTTTCTTTCAAAGCATAAAATAAAATTTAAAAACCACACATGGTGTCCATGGTCTGTTATATATGTGACAGTTAACAAGAGACCAATATGTAAATACTGCTTGGCAAACATTTAAATGGATAAAAAATTCATGGGCCACCTGTCTTAGACTTTTTTGCAGATAATGCAGTAGAGAATTGAATTACATGGAAGTAGAAGCAGACATGTGAGTGGACATAACACCCCCCTGAAGAACTTATTTGAGTGAAATCATTTACAATTTTGTAATCATCATCATTAGAAATTTAATTGGAATGAAATTTTAAATATTGAAAACATTATTTAAAATGAAATTTATGCAGCCCCATTTAATTGTTATTTTCAAAATTCGCTCTCCCTCCCCCCCTCTTAAAAATCACTGTGTCACAATCAATACAAATTATATGTTAATCTAAAATACCTTCAGTGATGACTTTATGGTCAGTTTCTTGTCAAAGGTTCACCAGCATTTTCTTAAGAGGCTGCACTGTAAACAGAACAACATGTAAAGAGCACACAGATTTCACTTCCGATAATCGCCAAGGCCTTATTACTCACTGTGCACTGTCACCGAAATACACACAGACAACCACTCTCTGAACTCATATTATCAAAAATAAACAATTACCTTTAAATACCTACCAAAAACGCATAAATATAACTCTTCTTTCACCACTAAATTGAGAGAGGAAAAAATGTTCTAAAATTAGACTAGAAATATTTTTGTGGGTACTTTACTGGATAATTAAGATGCATTAAAATAGACATAATTAACATCAGGATCAGTAAGATGCATTACAAGAGGCATAATTAACATCTTGATCATTAAGATGCATTAAAAATGGCATAATTAACATCTGGATCATTAAGATGCATTACAAGAGGCATAATTAACATCTTGATCATTAAGATGCAGTTCTGTGGATTTGAATAAGTTTTGTGCTTTGCACTATTTACAAAATTTCCCAAATTTTTTAAAACAAATTAGATCCCAAATGGAAGTAAAACATCCAGTTTGTTAAATTTTTATATGGAGCCCAGATATAATTAACTTTGCAACAATGCCCATGCAGGGCTGCAGTAATTATACTTTCCTAGTTTCAAGTAATTTGCATTTGAATGTTAATTTGTTTGCTTTTCATACAGGTAGGACCTTTGCCCTGGCTTGCACCCCAAACAGATGAGGCTATCAAAGGGTTGGTAAAGCAAGGAAAGAAAAGCATCCTTTTGGTGCCTATAGCTTTCTCCAGTGACCACATTGAGACCCTGTTTGAATTGGACCTGGAATATGCCAAGAATCTGGCAGAAGAGGTATCCATGGCACTTACATGGTTGTCTTGTGTTATAAACTGTATAGCATGTATTTTTGACATGTTAAATTAGTGAGTTTACTGTATTTAGTTTGTCTCAGTATGAATTTCTTTTTTGCTTCATACAAAAACATTTAGTACTATACAGTATGACATATGAGCTTTCATTTGAACTTATCAATATCATGGCAAATAAATGTTATCAAATGTGTTATATAAAATATCTTTATGAGCATTTTAAACAAGACTGGTGTCAGGTCTTTCCACTTGATGAGTTACGTTTTCTTTCTTTCTAAATGGTGGACTTTTTCAGTACTTACCTACACACATACATTTTTTGAGCCATTTTATTGCACTATAATGTATATCATTTTCGATTGAGCTTTTCTTTGATTACTATTTCAAGGTCAAAGCAAAGACTGTAAGAAGAGCTGCAGCACCAAATGGAAACCAAAAGTTCATAGCGGTAGGTCAATATTATGATTATTATTATTATTAGATACTTTAAAAAAAGAGCCATAGACCTTGCATTCATTAGCATTATGTAATGTTATAAACATCAAGGAATCCTTCATGTGACAATTGTGAGAATCAGTCATTCTTTATGGATTGTTTTATAACAGTAATAAGGGCTCTGTTCCATTTAGACATACATGGTACCAAAGGAGGCACTGTTTTATAAATATATGCCAGTCTACCCTGGTTATTCAGAGAGATCATATGAAATTATACAAAGTTCTAAATTGCATCCATGGGTGACCACCCCACATTAAAAGTGCCTTCCCTGGGTATCAAGTATATTTTTCTGCAACAGCCCCAATAATTAGTGCTGTAAATTCATTGAAATGTAATGATCAGTTATAAGTCCATCCTATCCAATCAAACATTGGTTCTAATTGGTTAGAGAACGGAATTGCGTCATCTATGCCACCTGGTATGCTCTATCCAGATATGGAAGCTTTACCAGAACATGACTCGGCACACAGTGAGTGTGACGAATCTCCTGCAAATCAGCAGTACACAGATCCAACCTTGGAACAGACTGATTTTAGCTTCAAGGCCGCAGTGGAGGAAATTTATAGGGTGTTGGCAACTTCAGAATGCCCTCCACCTCCTTCCGCCACTCAAGACTACAAAGTTAAGGCGTCTGTAGATCTGGACTAGGAAGAAGAGATTCCGTCCTTCCGTCTCCTTCCCCAGGCGGTAAAAATTAAGGAGATTAATGATATTCTGTCGAGACGAATAGGGGATCCGGGGAATGCTAAGGCGTTCTTTTCAGAAAGCCAATTACCAGCATCATTCTCGGGTTGCTGGTACAAAACTCACTCTGACACCTTCAGTACTGATCTCCTGGCTCAGCAGTTCACATGTCTGCTCCACTGTTTTATAAAGTGAACAAAAATGTGTTCCACGCCACGTCAAAGCTAGTCCGAAACGTAGTCGCTACGTCTTCACTGTTAGATTTAGCCTCACTAGCCATTTTCCGGATCGCAGAAAAATCTGGCAATGACCACGCTTGGGAATCTACAGTCCGGATCGCTAGAGTTCTTAACAGGGCAGCTCACCATTCCATCGCCAATGCGTTGACTGCTTCTGCCAACTTAGACCTGATAAGACGTGACGCATGTCTGCAATTCACGTCGCTCAAGCCCCATCATACTCTGGCTTTACGGATGACTCCGTTTGGGTCACCTTTACTCTTTGGAGGAAAAATTGAAGAAATTTGGAGGCAGGCAGCTCAGGAATTGCCCCCCAACTCGCCGCCCAGCCCATGCAGGCGTTTTGAAAAAATCAGCCTCTGTCACAGCAGAGGGATGCTAGGCGGACCGGGGACAAGAGATCCTTACAAGCAAATATGCATATTGCCGGGAGCCAACAGTCTAAACAAGCTAGGAGGCAACCATACAGGGACAACAAGAAACCAAGTTTCTCCACCTTCAAATCTCCTAACTCTAGACGTTGACTTAC
Source organism: Unio pictorum (assembly GCA_030141615.1). Lineage (NCBI taxonomy): Eukaryota > Metazoa > Mollusca > Bivalvia > Unionida > Unionidae > Unio > Unio pictorum. The sequence continues at coordinate 334,984 of JARLTB010000180.1, forward strand.
CCTCCCCACTGCCCGTGGACAGCCTACCTGTGGGCGGCCGCCTCCTGCATTTTCGGGACCACTGGACCAACTTATTTCCTCAGAACAATTGGGTTATCCAGGTAATTTCGGAGGGGCTTCAGATTTCATTTATCCAACCCCCTCCCCTGTCATTTTCTCCCCTCTTCACGGACGTACCGTCAGATTGGGAATAAGATGCCTTTCTACAACAGGAGATACGGTTGCTCATAGAAAAAAGGGCTGTGGAGATTGTGGAAAAACCACAATCCCCGGGGTTTTATTCCAGGCTGTTTCTTATCCAGAAGGCGAACGGCAAGTTGAGACCTATCATCGACCTTAGTTGCCTCAACCAATACATTTTACCACCAAAATTCAAGATGGAGACGGCGAGATCAATCCGTCTGTCCATTCAACGGGACGAGAATGCCGTCAGTCTAGATATGGCCGACGCATATTTTCACGTCCCTATCCACCGCGTGTCACGAAAATTTCTCAGGTTTGCTTACCGTGACACGGTTTATCAGTTCCAGGTCCTACCCTTTGGCCTCAATATCATCCCTTGGGCTTTTACCAAGGTTATGAATTGCGTCGTCACCTTGTTCTGCTCGACTTCATCTACAGGGATGGCAGTGTACCTGGACGACATCCTCCAGAAACATATGGTAAGTTCTACTCTGCTCAAAGACAAAAACGATCTTCTATCTCTGTTAGATCATCTCGGCTTTCTTGTGAACTGGGAAAAGTCCGATCCCCGTCCCTCCCATCGTTTTGTCCATCTGGGTATGGAGTTTCTCACCGATCTGAATCTGGTACGGCTTCCCCGCGTTCGAGTCCTCCGAATCGTCAAATTCATAGAGTCCGTTTCAAACAGGACGTGGGTTTCAGAGAGAGAGTTCTTGCAACTCCTCGGATTATTCAGTGCGGCGGTGGACTTGATCCCGCTCGGCCGTCTTTTTATGCGCCCCTTAGAAATGATGTTACTAGCACAATGGTGCCCCTTTTCAAGTCCCCTCAATCAAGCAATAATGATCACACCCGAGATACGATCATTCCTGCGTCAGTGGCACCACCCCAGTTGGCAGTCCAAGGGGATTCCCCAAGCGGAGATAACGGTATGTACCGATGCCAGTACCTACAGTTGGGGTGCCCACCTGTTGCCGGACTTTGCTACCGTCAGCGGCACGTGGGAGCCAGAGGAGAGGCCTCTCCACATCAACTTTAGAAACGAAGGCTGTCATCAATGCATTTCATTTCTGGAAGGATCAACTCTTAGGAAAAACTGTCTTCATTATGTCAGACAACTCTGTGGTGGTGTCTTACCTCCTCAGACAAGGGGACACCAAATCACCAGACTTGTGCATTCTGATCTGGCAGTTTCTCCGTTGGTGCGAAAACCTCCACATCAATGTACAAATCAGACACATTTCCGGCAGACTCAATGTCTTGGCCGACACATTATCCAGGAAAGGTCAAGTCATTCACGTGGAATGGTCACTCCAGCAATCGGTCTTTCTTTGGATTTGCACACTTTGGGGGCGTCCGATGATCGATCTTTCTGCGACAAGGTGGAATCGCAAGTTGCCCACCTTCGTCTCTCCGGTTCCAGACCCAGAGGCTTGGGCCGTGGACGCTCTGTCAATCAGCTGGGAGGGATTGTGGGCATACGCCTACCCTCCCACGGTCTTGGTACCGAAAATAATCCAGAGGCTAAGGGGTCAGAACTGTCAGATGATTCTGATTGCCCCTCTCAGCTGGAACAAGTCCTGGGTCACCGATCTACTCTATCTAGCGATAATAGATCTACCCAGGAAGATCCCAGCCACCCCAAATCTTCTCAAGCAACCGCGGTCACGGGTGTTCCACCCCTGCCCGGACCGTCTTCTTCTTCACGCTTGGCTCTTGTCCGGACAGCCTTGCGAGACAAACAATTTAAACCTTCGATTGTGTCAAGAATCTCGAGAGCATGATGGCTCTCCACTCTGAAGGCTTACGAGGGAAAGTGGAGGGTTTTTAGGGACTGGTGCCATATCAATAACATCGTCCCTTTGAGTGTCTCAATCCCTCAACTGGCCGACTTTTTTCCCTGGCTTTTCGAGGAGAAACAGTTAGCTCCAATTAATATCAAAGGCTACCGCTCTATGATATCAGACACATTCCGCCATCATGGTCGATGTGATATAGGGCAGGACAAAGATCTGTCAGATCTTTTAGCCAATTTTGATTTCAATCGCCCCAAATCACTCACCCTGTTTCCGAAATGGAATCTATCCTGGGTTTTAACATTGCTCAATTCAGACAAATTTGAGCCTTTAGCCCACACTTCGTTAAAGCTACTATCATACAAAACATGTTTCTTGATAGCCTTAGCTTCATCATGCAGGGTGAGCGAGTTACATGCCCTGTCCAGTGACCCGAACTATCTTCAATTAGATCAGATGGTTCGGTGGTCCTATTGACGCAACCAGGATTTGTAGCCAAAAATAGGTTGCCATCCATTGGCAATCAGAGAGTCATAATTAGATCGCACTCTTCCATAGATAAGTCGAGAGCAGCAGCCATGCAAGATCCTGTTCGGGCACTCAAGCACTATTTAAAATGAAAAGAGGCGAGTCCTGACACACGAAAACGCCTCTTTCTTCCAGTGAAAGCTGGGAAACGGGATATCACACATCAAGCACTGGCTGAAGTGGGTTATTCGAACAGGGTACTCTGAGATTTTCACAAGATCAGAGTCGACTCATGAAGATTACCGCTCATGAGATTATAGCAATTTCGGCAAGCCTTGCATTTGACCACAATGTTTCGATCCGAGATAAAATAGACGCTGTTGGCTGGCATGCAGAGTCAACCTTCTCCAGTTTTTATCTCAGAGATTTGACCTCGCAGAGGCAAACCTTGAATCTGGTAGGTCCTGTGTCGGCAGCCCAGATGACCACCAGACCCATTTAAAAACATCAGCACAGCCTCTCAGCTTCGCTGGATTCGCCAGAGGAAAAATGTTTAGGTAAGAAGATTTCAATAACAATCTTCTTACCTGTACATAACGGTCACTTATCACGTGACACTAGGCTGTGTTGCTGATGATCTTAGGAGAACGGGTTATCGTTCACATGTTGGAATCCAGCCATCATTCCCTAGAGGATACCCGGGGTGGAGGTCGGATGCTCCGCATTCCCTGCTCCAATTACCTATTCTCCTAACGTAATGTGATCGGGGAATGTATTCAAAGGAGAAAGAAAAATTTTAAGTAAATTATGTTTCTCCGAGAATACTTACCCGATCACATTACTTAAAAACCCTCCCAACCACCCCGCCATGCGAGCATCCTAGTATATTATATACCGCTCAGCTTAAAAACTGGCGACTCCTGGTGGTGGCAAGGGGAGGTAATGGGCAAGAGTTATTGCCCTTTGTCTATATGAGAGACAGAAAAGACAATTTTTTTGTCTTTTAGTAGGGCTGGATTCGCGAGGCAGCAGACTTATATCCCTAACGCAGTATGATCGGGTAAGTATTCTCGGAGAAAGATAATTTGCTTAAAAATTTGCTTTATTGTCTCTTGCTCACCATCCACTGATTTAACGCCGGCGCATTTTTTCCTTTTTTTGCTCATAATAAATACTGGTATTACCAGTACAGTCATAAATGCCACATCATAATATTTTTCGCGTAAACAGAGGCAAAATAGCAACTGCTATAAAACTGTGTATTTACTTGTTTCCACTAATTTCTGGCAGGAATACACGCATGCCGGTATAGGGATGTTAATATTGGGGTTTTTCCAAAACTGATTATCATTTGCAGAAATATATTCTTATAATGCAAGTTAGTGTATGTCTCGTGCGAATGAAAGATATTCATTACATACCATAACGTACAGACGTGCAAGCGACGCAACACAGTGTCAACTTCGAATTGTTTATATTCTCCTTATAGATTTGAATAAACCTCATTTATACTGTATGTGTATGAAAGAAATCTTTTATTAATTGTCACCGGTTTATTAGGGTGGTTGCTCGAAATTCATCGATGCGCTTTTGGCTGTAAAAAAAAAAACCTGGGATAATGCGCTCACGTATATACCGCTCCGGAGTGTTGCGCTAATTGTAAAAACGCGTATATCGCGCGCATTATATGTGCAAAAATACGGTATATGAACTAATCACTGACCTGAACAGCATTGAGAAAATTCTCAGCACAGAAGTTACATTTATTGTACTTTAAATGTATAGTAAAAGTCACACGTGTCATATAAGAACATTTACTGATATAAATTTAAAAATTAATTTAAGTTTTAAATTTTATTCATATTATAGTTAAAACAGACTTTTTTTCAGTCTTGATTTTTGAGTGATTTGCACATTGTTTTAACAAACTTTCCAGACAAAAATAATAGATCATTAAGGACTTGTACAACAGCAATTAATAGTTAGACTGGTTCAAGAAATTTGATTTTGGATTGAACTACATGCATTACCAATTCAGGGAGAATCAATGTATGATTGTGTGAACAAACAAAAAGTTGTGCACATTTTCGTTCATCTCCTGTATGCATGTTTATCTTTGAATGGGACAGAGGAGTAACATACCATAAGTTTTCTTTTTAATTTGTATATACAGTCCTACCCGTTTATGTCGATAAGTGTGTCGGGGGGGGGGGGACTGAAAAAAAGATAAAAGTTAAAATTCGTCAGCAAAGGGTGATCCGTCGTCATTGAATAGCATTTACACTCGGAGAAAACAATGGAAATTTCGAGTACATGAAGACAGAATCAGTGTGAAATACATTTGCATATTGACAAATTACATTTTGGTTACCATTGTGTAGTAAAATCCAAATTAAAATATTGCATTGATCACATCCTGATACGAAAAAACATTACGATATTCAACATTGGCATTAGCGCATGGTTGGATACTTGTTATTTACATGCTTCATGTACATGTACTTAAATTGGCCTAGATTTTGGTCAGGTGTTCCCAATTTAATGAGGCTACCAGGGTCATGGGACTATTCACAGGGAAATGAAAAACTGTCAACAGTACATGTATTTTCCACAAATACTTTTGTATCCGATGTTATGACAAACATTAGAGTCACTGAACCAACCACTTGTTGCAGCGAAGTTCTCCACACTAAGTTTTTTTGCAAATGCTTCATTTAACCATTTTGATGCTTCCTCCACGTCTTTAAATATAGCAGTCTTTTGCTTCTTCCTTTGGGGAGCGCAGTTAGCTTCAACGTAGTCTTTCTTTATAGACTCAGCAGCTTTCATCCTTCCTGAACGGGTGTTATTTTTTAAGTGAAAAAATTTCACAGACCTCTGCGAGATGTTCATCCTTCAACTCCCTTAACAGCCAGATATTTAGTTTTCAGAGACTGTAAATTTCATTTGTATTTTACACTGCTGTTGGTAGCCATTGTAAATGTAAATAAAGTTAAAAACGAAACTTTCACAGCAAACAAGAAACTTGCTTTAATCACCAATCACTTTCAAAGGTCTCGTAAATGCGTAATCCGTATTTTCACGCAATTTTTATATATGGGATTCAGAAAATCACGTATACAGGAGTCCTCTGTATACATCAATTTCCTGGACGGCAAATATAAGGGCAGCAAAAATTCTACTTGCTTGAATGTTAATAAAAATGTCAAAGTACATTATCATTGAAGTTGCTGTTATGCATTTTTTGAGGAATTTATACAATATATCTAATTTTGATGGACAAGTGAATAAATGTCATTACATGTATATATATATGTGTACCGTATTGCATGTATATTTGTACCCTTTATTTTTTTCATACACAATCCAGTTATCAAACTAATAAATATTTAAATTAAACATATTTTGTCATACATATCACTTTGTATTTTTCGAAAAATCCTTTAAATTATCAGACACAACATTTCTACTAAAGATTTACGCAAAAACCATATAGCCATTATGTTTTTAAAAAATTAATAATGAATTCTTGCTGAGAAAATTGTGATTGATGCACAAGCTCTCATATTGTCATTACAGTATCTACTAATGTTGTTAACAGCTGGACTAAGGCCTTCACAGAACATAATAGTTAATTATCATAAATTAGTTCTTATTATTAAGACTGTCACTATAGCAAAACACATCGTGCATTGTAAAATGAATTTTGAAATCTAGTGATGTTCTCTTTTCCAACAAAACTTGTATCTTAGTACATGCTACATTGAAGACGACAGACCGATGATGAACGAGTCTTATTGTTTTATTATAGTCATACACACAAAAATTATAAAATCCTTGTCATTTTCTATCGTCAATTTGAAAGTCACAGACTGTGTTACATCAATCCGTATATATAGTCTTTTAAGTGCTTGTTCTGTTTTGACTTGGATATAATTAACATTTATTGCAAATCTATTCTAATATATAACCCTCGATTGTTATCTTTATTGGCAAGTTGGAATAACAATCGCTGGTCTTTACAACATCTGCTGTATGGACAATAGCCTTGATACCATATTGACAGATTTTCATTTCCCTAAAAAGTGCCTCATTTCACTACTGGCTTGACCTGAACATGTATGCATGTTTCAAATCTTGCCTTCCATCTGGTTTTAACTGGAATAACCAAAGCTCTAAGTATATTTAATTAGGATTTAAATGGCAACTACATAGCCTTCTGATTATTTTAATAATGTATATCATAATTTAAACATGAATATTGTCGATTTAGAGGTATTTATTGATATATAGTTGTGTCCTAAAACACAAGGATTATTACAGTTGTCAGGTAACTAGAATGGGTTTTTTTTTTTTTTTGGGAAAAGCTACAATTAAAAACTCTCCTAAATAAATACAATCTTGTACACTGACAAAATCTCTCTCTCACATGCTCACACGCTCATGCACATTAACTAAAACGTGTTTTTAAGTTCTTTATATCTTTTATTGCAATTTGAAAAGGAGGTGTTACTGCTGTAAGTTTCTTGACAAAGTGGACTCAGATCATTGCGTAGACCTACAGGTAGGTCTTCGTCTTTTTTTTTCTGACAGCATAATTATAGAGAAAAAAAGTGGAGACTGACTTGTTGCTCTAATCCTTGCGTACAATTTACCAATAAATACCCATATATGTTGAGCCCATCTTAATCATTCTGCCAACATTACGGAACATAACAGCACAAAGAAGTATGCTCTAAATGCAGACTGAGACATTATGCTCTCTCTCTCTCTCTCTCTCTCTCTCTCTCTCTCTCTCTCTCTCTCTCTCTCTCTCTCTCTGTACTGTTATTTTTTTTGTAATTGGATTCTTGAGTTGAGAGCAGAATGAGACAGAAAATATATGTTTATTTTGTACATTTGATCCATTTCTTTTACATATAATTTTTTGTACACTGAAATTGATTATTTTTTCATGTATGATAAATTACATGAAATACGGTAATCAAATTCTTCAAAATGACAACTATAGCTGCAATAGTAACTCCGAGCGTGTGCATGAATGTGAATTGTACTATAATACAGTCACATTTTCCATAATTTTTTAATTGTTTAACAAATTGAACAGAAAAAAATAAAGAATAAAGGGAGAATTTTTGTGAAATAACTGTTAATAAGCGAGATATACCTTATTATTTTGTTTGACTTTCATACTTTTAAACATGTTTTCCATCTTTTGTTATTGATTTTCACTTTTTATGAGGGAAAATGTATTAACATTTTTAGATTTTAACTGGTGATTGCCATTTAAAATTCCCCGTTTTTGCTTGATACCCTGTCGTCATTTTAAACGTTATTGCTGTAGGTTAATATTCATATAACTTTGATAAGTAGTGATTTCCTTTAATATTGTAGAATATTAAATTTAACTTCAGTAATGTAGCAAAAGATGGTTACTTGCCTTGTCTGTACATCTTGTGTACACTTTTTTGTAAATGTTTCTTAAATGTTTACACAGCGATTAGTCATTAGATTTACCACTGGTTAATCTCGGTATAATATAGATTCCTTGTGTTCTCTGAGTGTGATCTGATCAAGTTGAGGTGTTCGTATTTGGTAGTAAAAGATAATTCATTGCAGGTAAGACTTTGATTTGCTGGATCTTTTCTTTTTTATGAAGGCTCTTGCGGACATTGTAAAGACTCATCTACAGTCTGGAAAATCATGTACAACTCAGAACACACTGCGCTGCCCCATGTGCACCAATAAATACTGTGGACTTGCCAAGGATTTCTTCAGGAATCAGCAAGAACTTCTTGACACGCTCAAGACCCAGGTTAATGTTAAAGCAAGAGCAAATTGACAATCTCAAGGCCAATGCTAATGTGCAAACAGGAATTCATTGACAATCTCAACACCCAGGCTAATATACAAGCATGTACTCTCTGACAATCTCAACACCCAGGATAATATACAAGCTAAAACTCATTGACACTCAACACCCAGGCTAATATATAAGCATGTACTCACTCACAATCTCAACACCCAGGCAAATATACAAGCTAGAACTCATTGACACTCAACACCCAGGTTAATATACAAGCAAGTACTCACTGACATTCTCAGCACCCTGGTTGATGTTAAAGGTAGAACTCATTGACAATCTAAACAATCAGGCTGATATACAAGCAAATACTCACTGACAATCTCAACACCCAGACTAATATACAAGCAGGAACTCGTTGACATTCTCAAGACTAATATCCAACCAAGAATATAACACATGCATACAAAAGGCAGTAATATATTGTTCATTGGACATTATTAGAAAATTGCTTAGTACAGAGCTGGTATATTTCTTAGTTTCTGAAGACTATATCACAAAATAGGGCACTATAGTTTAAGATATTGATATTATAGGAAAAAATTCTGAACTCTGAAATTGTATTCATTTGTCAGGCTCCTTTTCTCTGTCACTAGACATCTTAAAATGCTATACTGAACCCAGTTTTATGCATAAAATATATGCAGTGGCGTAGCGAGGATATTTGACGCCCAGGGCAAAACACCCAAATTTGCGGCGCCCAGTGCAAAACGCCCAAATTTGCACCTCTGGCTGCCCCTATTGCACAGTTATGTTGATACTTTGGGCCCATTTGGCACCCCTTGCCACCGGCGCCCGGGGCGAATGCCCCACCTGCCCCCCTCCCCCCCGTCGCTACGCCACTGAATATATGTATGATTAATAGTAAGGCAGTTAGATGTGACGAACATTAGGCATAAAAGAAAATAATGTATTATCACTCTGAATGAAGAATTGTGAATCTGTATCAACCAGTTCAAGCATACTCTGTGTGTGTGTGTGTGTGTGTGTGTGTGTGTTAAAGTCTAGAACCAATTTTGGAAAATTTTGATTGAATCAGAATAAACAGGTCAAAGAGCATTTTAGGAAATAATGAAAATTGGAATACATAATAAATCTACTGCTAATGATTGAAAAAACGTTTGCAATGTTTAATAAATATCAATTTTAAAGCGGAAGAAAATATGCACTTCATTCACAGTACCTACAATAGGTGGCAAGTGGGCACATCAACGCAGACCCAGATGAATCATTAGACCCATTTCGAAGTATCAGTGGTAATTGCCACAAATACGCCAAGAGAACCTTGCTGATCATGAAATACATGTACTGGTGTTGGAGAGTGTACATATATGTTTATATACATGTATGTACATGTATATTTGAAATGAGATTCAGGGAGAAAAAGGAAATTTCCAAATTTACAATAATATATTAGCATGATTAAACATAATGGATGAACAAAACAGCTGACCTGGCTCCAGCTCCATATCATTATGCCAGGAGAAAGTTTAATTTGATCATTCTCCTAGATAAGAGTTAGACCAAAATCTCCAACAAAAATTCTTCTTCAAACTGCCCGTACTCAGCATGAATCTATAATAATTGCTAGCCTTAAAATCTAATAATGTTTAATTTAATGATAATCGCCACAAAACAAACAAAAATTGAGCTTCAGTTTCAATTAGTCATTACAAGCCAAAAATATCAAAGATGCTCTGCTAGCTATGACAGATCAAATCAACATAATGATAATTAAACCTACTGAATCAATCCCAGGACATTTACTGGGTGATTCTGAACATGAACAAATATATACATTTTTGCAAAATTGTATGAGTGACCTAAATCTCTCTCTCTCTCTCTCTCTCTCTCTCTCTCTCTCTCTCTCTCTCTCTCTCTCTCTCTCTCTCTCTCTCTCATGATGCTTAATCGATCATGTCAACCAATTGATTCTGTGTATGGTATAATTTACCCATTACATCTCTTTCACATAGTTGATACACAAATAATTTGCTTCATTTCATCTTACGATTTGCATTACCCATGATGTTTTGTGAATTTCTGAAAAGGGACATATGATTACCATCAGTATTTGCTTGTAAGTTGACTCCGACTACAAACAAAAGATACCATGATCTACCATTGAATACTGTGTTGCTAGATCAGCCTCTGTGATGTTTCTTCTGCTTATCAGTCCTAATAAAACTGGATTGACTTAGATCTGCAAGTGCCTTATGTGACAGCATATCTGTGTCTGTACAGTATGCAGTAAGACATAACTTATAATCGAGTATATACAGTGTAAACCATCATATTAAAAGAATTATTGTTTTGTTCAATATGGTTTGCATTACGATTAACATTTTGGGTTTATATTTGCATTTTTGTGTTACAATACATGGGTGTAAATGTTATTATTGACCTTAAGTATGAACAATATAGTAATAACAATTATAATAAGCGCTTTACAACATTAGAAAACATCTATAGCATATTAAAAAAATATACGTAATGATATGATTACAAAAATAATGTTCTGAAGCATTTCCTCTTTTTTTCTAATAAACAGTGTTTGAAGTCTCTCTATTGTCAGTAATTAATTAATTAATTCAGATCATCTTTGAGGGGCCCCAGGTGGCCAAGTGGTCTAAATTGCTCACCATTACAGATAACTGCCATCTTACCTCTGTCTGCATGGGTTCCAGCCTCGGGCTCAGCCAATATAGGTATATGAGAAAGCTTTTATTGGCTTCTTGTGGGTCACTGGTTCTTTCCAGGGTTTTCCCATGTAAAGGAACTAATTTAAATCAGATTTTTCATTGCCACATGAAGGTAGAAATAAAAAAAAATTCTTGGCTTAAAGACAAGCAAAATAAGAGACATCGTTTTAGTTATTTTTCTATTGTGGTCCGTATTTTTGCTTTTTATTTCTCTGTTCAAAATAATGTTGCCAATAAGTTACTGATATTGTATATGAATTGACATTCACAGATGAAGTTGTTTATATTTTTATTGTAACATATCATCTTCCCTTTCCTATGATGTGTAGGGGTTCGGATTTGTTTTGAGTTATGGCATTTGCACTAAACGGTAACAAGAGTTTCACTTGTTATGAAGACTCAACTATTTCTTCGAAAAGGTGTGCTGCAATAATCTGAACCAAATATTTTACAGTAATACGTAGACTAAATGATGAATATTTAAATTCCTGCTGATATTCATGCATACATGTATTATAGTTGAGTAAGCAGGAAATGTTTAGAAGCTTGTACAAACAAATGATAAGTAAATTACCTTAGATCTGATCAAGCAAAAATCAACAATCCTTACACCCCTGTGTTCAATAATAGGGTTAGTCCATGCTGTTATATCAAATATTGCTTACAAAATGTGGTTATATTATATTTATGTTATTTTCTGGGTAAATTGTGATATTTCTTTTCCTTTTAACATGTAAAACTCAGTATTAAAACAGCTTTACTTAATTTGGTTAAAGATATTGTTGCTTTGTAAATTTCTAAGGATATCAATGGGTTATGCAAGCACCAACAAGAATATTTTAACAATAAAAGTTCTTTGAAGTTTGATATGTATTTTATTTGTTTATTTCTGCCATGACCTCTGCTATTGAAACTGCAGTAACATGAATTTTCCATAATTTAATTTCTTTAAGATATCATTATCCCTAAAAACCATGTGTTAGAATTCAAATACATGTTAAACCTCCTATATGCATCCATCTGTCAGTAAGAATGTTACATATACTCAAATCATATAACTAATAGACCCTTATCTGCCATCGCTTAAAAATATTGGCAAATTGCACAGACCTAGATTTGTTGATGCATTTCATAATAGCAGATCTGGGTCTGCATAGTTTGCATTTGGACTTATAACAGAGTATATCTGATAGTAGTGGTTTTTAAAGGTTTAGGTGCCTTGGTATAAAACAATAAACATGATATTGTAGCCCTATATTCACTGATTACATAAAAGTGACATTGGCTTTACCAATACATATATAAAATTTTTAGTCATTTTTATGATCACTTGAAGAATAAATGTAAAGCAAAATCTCACTAGTCATCCCATTCTTTCTGTATTCATGCAAGGCCTTGACCCTATCAGCAGAATTACAATGAAGAATCCAGGCACTTGAAATGAGATTCTACAGAAACATCCTTAGCATCTCTTGCATGGACCACATCACAAATGAAGTGGTGCATAGCATAGTGGTGCATAGCACCATCAGGCACAAAGTAGGCCATTATGAAGACCGACTCACCATTGTCAAAAAAGAGAAAGCCAAAATGGTATGGCCATGTGACTAGAGCCAACAGTCTATCCACAACAGTACTGTAGGGTAGTGTCCAGGGTGGTAGAGGGAGAGGTAGACAGAGAAATAAAATGAGTGACAACATCACAGAATGAACCAGGAAAAGTTTTGCAGAGACATAGGCATTGGCACATGATCGAGACAAGTGGAAGGAACTGGTCAGATGTTCAGCAGCACAGTGCCTTAACAACCACACTAGGTCAAGAGACTAATGATGATGATGATGATGAATTTCTCACAGCCAAACCCTTATGTTTAACTCTACCTGAATTATTTGGTGTTTCATTTTTAGGCATAAAAGTGTGGGGGAAGTTTTCTTCAAATAAAAAGTGCATATGAAAAGAAATTGAATTTATAAAGTCAAAACTTGAGAAAATTCCAGGTGCTAGTACAACAAGAAGTCTGTAAAGTCTGTTTCTCACATTCCTGTATGGGTATGGTCATGTTTAACAATGTAGAACACCAGTGCTGGATGGCTCCATCCTACCGCACATGTGACATTTGTCTTGACTGGTAGACCATTTTGACATTCTATTGTGATTACAGTACACACAAAGTTGCATTCAAAATAATCAAGATAAATTGTTTGTAGAACCGGTCTAGTTGCCTAAGTGGTTAGAGCATCCATCTCTGATAAAGGAGGTCACTAGTTTAACACTGGCCAAGTCATACCACAAATTTGGAACATCAGTACTAGCAGCTGCCTCACTTGGCACTCAGCATTAAGAGGTTTGTGCTAGTAGCTTTCGGCATAGTATCAAGATAATGTGACTGGGTGTGACATGATGCTTTATGTCTGAGGCAGGATACCCCAGTGCTAGACATCACTATAAACTGCCACAATGCAGACATAGTGATATGACTAAAAAGGTGTTAAAGTTACATTTATATTAAAAATCAAAATCTGATAAATAAACTGTTTGTAATACCATTTGGGATACTATCATACTTTGGAAGTTTATCTCTCTGTAATTTTTTAAGTTCAGCCTTTCAAGGATACACTGCATTTTCCTGTTATATCTTTCAAAAGCTTGCAAAAATAAAATTAGAACTTATGAAAGATTCTGAAACAGAGAGAAACGACCGTGAAGCCATCAGAAATAATACGATAGTGTTAACATTCAGTCATTTCACGTTGTTTTACAGTTTTAATAATAATTGTTTAATGAGATAAGCACCATATATCCTGATAACCAGCAACATAATGATTGTAAGTATCACACATAAAGACATAGCCACAGAATATAAAGCAAAAAAACTTCATTACTAAATATAAAGATACATACACTGACTATAAGTAGAGAAATCATATATATATATATTGAGGAAACCACCTCAAATAATAACATCACTACTGCATATGTGGCAAAATCACCATATTTAATATCCAAAGTACTAACAAAATATACTAACAAAGCCACATATAATGTCAAAACTACTGCATATAATGTCAAAGCTACTGCATATAATGTCAAAGCTACTGCATATAATGTCAAAGCTACTGCATATGATGTCAAAACTACTGCATATGATGTCAAAGCCACTGCATATAATGTCAAAGCTACTGCATATAATGTCAAAGCTACTGCATATAATGTCAAAGCTACTGCATATAATGTCAAAACTACTGCATATAATGTCAAAACTATTGCATATAATGTCAAAGCTACTGCATATAATGTCAAAGCTACTGCATATAATGTCAAAACTACTGCATATAATGTCAAAACTACTGCATATAATGTCAAAGCTACTGCATATAATGTCAAAGCTACTGCATATAATGTCAAAACTACTGCATATGATGTCAAAGCCACTGCATATAATGTCAAAGCTACTGCATATAATGTCAAAACTACTGCATATGATGTCAACACTATTGCATATAATGTCAAAACTATTGCATATAATGTCAAAACTACTGCCATCCATCTCTGCTTATGTCCCCTGGCCCACTTTACTTTATCCATATGCAATCATGCATGTTTAGTAACCATCCATCCATGTGGTGATTCTGATGAGACAGAGGGCAGAGAAATGTATCAGTGCCCCCAAAGCGTCCACTGGACTAAAATCTTCCCAGCATTCATACTACTCAAGTTGCAATGGCAGTGTGTTGTACTCAGACAGGGAAACCTATGGTAACAGAAACACTGCCGGCTATGCTTTCCATTCATAACAAGTTTTCTGCATGAAGTTTTCTTTACTCTACTTTTATTGTCTAAAAATCTGCAACCATGTCGTTTCTTATTTGTGCTTCTAAATGTCTGTAATTTTCTATTTCTGCCAGCATAATTTGACTATTTACTGATTTTCTGTTTGTGTAACTAAAATGTAAATGATGTCTTCAGCCTACAGTCATCATTATTTGCAACAGAACTGAGGGGAGATAATGTGCAAGTTGTTATTAAAGAGTTAGATTATAATGGGCTTATGAAATCATCAATCATTATCCAAATATTCCTTGGGGTCCTGCCTACCACCTTTGTGATTTTGGCATGCTGAATTTGAATCACAGTATTTTTCAAACCAGTCGAGTGCAATATCTTTAATTTTCAAAAATTAATACATGTACTTCCATTAAGCCCAAAATAAAGTTTTGTAAATTCAGCGCTTTAGTTTTGATTATCATCTGTCATATTCATCTCTGTTATGTAACTGTTTCTGAGAAAAATTAACAGAAATACGAATACACTTAGTCAAGTAAAAAACTATATATTTTTCCAATATCTGTAGTAAGTTTTCATGCACAGTGAGCATTATATATGTAAATATTGACACACTCTCACATACATACATACATACATACATACATACATACATACACACAGACACACACACATACATACATACACACACACACACATACATACATACATACATATACACACACACACACACACACACACACACACACACATACATACATACATACATACATACATACATACATACATACATACATACATACATACATACATACATACATCATTTTATCATAGGATGGAAAAGGCTGAAAAGATTTTAGATTAAGTTGTGCCATCGCTTAAATTCGCAACTTCGAGGTCAGACATATAGATCACATCACCAGGGCTCCTACACTACCAGGAAATTAGTAATAAGTCAGGAGTAAGTACAGAATGGTTCCAAACCACAAATAGTGTTTGAATTTTACAAATACTGACTAATTTCCGAGAAAAACGAAATTTTCAACCGCTACATCATGATAAAAATTAACGTACTTAACTGAGTCGTAATTAAACAGATCGAGATTTAAATTTTCAGAGTTATGACGGGAAATTTTAGAGCAGAAGTCATCAGTCGTTTGAATTACAATTTCTGTATGCCCTACGTATATGTGTAACTAGTTAAATTGCTACATCTTAATCACAGCCATTCCGGTAATTTTATTAGTATTATTTTTTTTTATTCTTTTTGTTTTTGAAGTTATGAGATTCGGTCTATCGTTATAATATGTCAACCCATTTGAGATGTGTGATCGTGGTCAGTGCAGGAAAAAATGTTTTATGTATGAGGTTAACGAAAATGTATTATTTGCTTAGTACTTGCTGTCATAAGTGTTGCAAGAATATTTCCCACATCCCACCAAATATCATGTCTTCCACTCAACTAGTATGTGATGTTATACTCTCTCTAAGATGGCTTCAAGGGAGAATAGTCATTGACTAATGAGTCACCCTCTATAAATAAAGCACTATTATTATTTTTATTATTATTATTATTATTATTATTATTATTATTTATGTACGGTCTTTTCATCATGCACCATTTTATTGGTGGACAGCTCGTAGATCTACAGAGAGGGGATCAGTTTATGGCCTCCCTTACGGAGGGGTCATTCCTTGCGATGCACGGTGGTTACATCGCTGGGGTTCAAACTGTAGGGAAAAGAAGAAACTTTAAGATAATGTCCGATATAGGAGTTTTCATTAAACCAAGCAACATGCATTATAGAAACTAAACACGTGTGAGGTTATACGTATTAGATATAGAAATACACATAATATTATTATATTTTGTACAAAGCTTGCCAATTTCATATATTTATGGAATTTGTGACTTTTAGAATCAGAGGTAAATAATTAAATATTGAATGAGCTATAGACAGCCAGAAATCTTAAAAATTCAATATTAAAACTAATAACAGAATTGATTTGCAGCAAGACAATGTATTTAATTTTTGACCTTCAATTCATGTTTGTAACATTAAATGGGAAAAGATACAACTCTCAGCTGAATTTCAGGTAGCGGTATCTCCGTAGCGTTCAGTTTTTAGGGCATAAAATGTGTACATTGCTCCATACAATGCCACAGGTTCAAGCAGTGGACTCAACCTTCCACAGTTTCAAGCAATGGACCCAACCTTGTGCTCTGGAGTTACGAAAATTTACGGGATTTGTTTTATAGCCCATTCCTTTTCCAAAAATGGTCATCCTTCTAGGTAAAACCTCACTCTACCTGACTTCAGAGTTCGTACCCTTCCCAATAATTATTTCCTATCGTATAGACGACGTAAGTAGGAAGGCAATTTCTGACATATGCAAAATCTATTCAAATAAAATATGTACTGTATACCGTTACTTAATTCATTATCGTAGAATATATAGCTTTTGTGCAATGTAAAAAGATAATGCAACAATTAACAGCAAAACTTTGACTTTTATTAAAATTTCAAATATGTGTGCAATTAAAATGAAAAGTTTATTTTTATTTTTTTTTAAAGAAAATTCATTCGTAGCATTTAGTAGTTCGCACTGGAAATGCTGTGTTAAACGTTATGGTCAACATTAACTTACGGCTCCCCCAATCTTTATTTTACTCTCTGATCTTGCAAAGCACTTAACATGTGATCAATGTTCCCTCTAAGCGAATGGTATATGTGCGCGCAATGCTCTCTCCATTGTGCAAGCATTACGGAGACGCGCAAACTTTAATGTTTGATTGACAATTCAGCTGCTCAGGGATGTCTGAGCAGCTGCGCGCAGCTTAGAGGGAACGTTGCATGTGATTCCAACAATACAATTTTGGGACTTCATCTCTCGAACAAGAATTTTTTTTAAAATCGTGAATCGAGTATATTGAGATATTTTAAGCAGTCTCGTGGTCTCTGACCTCCGATCCCTCATCACTCGTAAGTTTTGTTGAAATTTATTTTCAGCTGTCCCTTTAGAGCAGATTTTAAAACATTTAATATTGTAATGGTTTGTGTATAGTGTAAACCAGACTTGGTTGTCTAATTGTGTTAATGTTTTGTAGAGAAGTTGTCTTCACAAATAGCAGAGTAGTAGAGGTTGTTATTGTTGTCTTGGCATAAGTATAGCTTAATTAATAGCCAGTCCGTAATATGAAACAAATATATCTGTTTCTTGATCAAACATAACATAAATTTAGGCTCGATTATGATAATATTGGTACTTTCTGTTGTTACTGGAAAAAAGTTGTCCTGTCATTATATAGCACCATTAGTTTAACATCAGATTTGTTAAACATTGTGTTCTGTGTTAAAGGACAGTACTCTCTCTATGCAGCATAGGTTGGAAGTTAAGTTAGAATTAATTATGGACTTTAAATTTCGTCCTTAGGACTTTCCTTTGACAGATATTTAAGTCAAGGTCCAGTATTCACGAGCGCTTTAGAGCACGAGACTTTAGACAAGGTTGAAAGTTCTCACAACTCTTACGGTTTGTAAAGCAAATAGAGTACTGGAACTTTATAGAAACTGCAGAGTCATGGAACGTTCGTGCTTATGCAAAGTAAATACGAACACAAACCTTAATGAACTGCTGACGCAGGCAACGACAACAATGACGGGTAATAAAAGTGAATGTTATATATCGTTTTCCAACTATTGTGGCTTCTGCACAAATGAGAATATCCGTCAATTGTTTTTGAATTTTGAATATAAGCCATTCATTTATTCTAGTAGGTTTCATAACTGTATCAGCTATGTTTACATTTATATTATAACTGTACCAGCTATGTTTACATTTATATTATAACTGTATCAGCTATGTTTAAATTTCTATTATAACTGTATCAGCTATATTTAAATTTATATTATAAATGTACCAGCTATGTTTACATTTCTATTATAACTGTTCCGAATATAATTAAATTTCTATTATAACTGATCAGCTTTGTTTAAATTTATATTATAACTGTATCAGCTATGTTTACATTTATATTATAACTGTATCAGCTTTGTTTAATTTCTATTATAACTGTATCAGCTTTGTTTAATTTCTATTATAACTGTATCAGCTTTGTTTAAATTTCTATTATAACTGTACCAACTATGTTTAAATTTCTATTATAACTGTATCAGCTTTGTTTAATTTCTATTATAACTGTATCAGCTTTGTTTAATTTCTATTATAACTGTATCAGCTTTGTTTAATTTCTATTATAACTGTATCAGCTTTGTTTAAATTTCTATTATAACTGTACCAGCTATGTTTAAAGACCACATCCTGTAGTAGAACATCACGGAAAATGGAATTTAGCTCCTGAAATGCCATGGCGAATTAATACATTTTTCAAAGCATACATTATTCAGGAATCCTGAATTATAATAAACAAAATATGCTTCAAAATCAAAAAAATAACATCTTTTGTCTCCTTTAATTTTGGCATATTTACATCTTAAAATAATGATGTCCTGTTACTGACTACATTAAAAACACATCACTCATTGAAAATGGAGCAGAATTTATGCTATGATATCTGCCACATTCGTAAGACACCTTCTTAGGGAGATAGGTCGGATTTGACGTCCTTTTCGGAATATGGAGGCGGCTTCTCCATAGACATGTCAGTATTATGGGATAAAGTAGAAACGTCATTGCCTTGGAATTCAGTGGATATGTGATTTCCGTTTGATTCTCCTGTGTGGAAAAAAAAAATGGCATTATTATCATCTCGATAACTGTTTTCCTGAAGAGAAATCAAATTTCTTGGCTCTCGCTCTACCGATTGAATAAGACAGTTTTCCATGCAAGAAAAAGAAAGTCATAATAACTACACATAAAAGCCTAAATTCTTACGCTAATATATTTGGCGTGACATAAATATTATCTTAAAATTTTCAAAATCATTGAAGAACAGGAAGACTTATTAGTGTCATAAGCAACAGGAACATCTCACTGGGACCTACATGCTAAACTGCCCAACAGGGACAAAAACAATGAAACTTGTGTTTGGAAACCAAAGTTAGAACATTGGGCATTCAGGGACATAAACCCTTCAAAACTGTGTCAATAAAATTAATAATAATAATAATAATAATAATAATAATAACAATAACAACAACAATAATAATAATAATAATAATAATAATAATAATAATAATAATAATAATGATGATAATAACAATATAATATTAATAACAACAACAACAAAATTAATAATAATAATAATAATAATAATAATAATAATAATAATAATAGGGATGACAAGGAAATTTCTGTCTACAAGATTTTCTATTACAAAATTAGATAAGAAAAGATGCAAGAACACATCTGCCTTGCGTACCTGTGTGAGGAGGTATAGGGTAGTTGGGTGGCGCGCCTGGTTGATACTGCACCGCACCGGCTGGATACATATATCCACTGGGTGGATACTGTGTGGCATATTGCTGATATGGATAGGGGATCGGGTAGTATCCAGACATTGGATAACCCTGTGCGGACAAGATAACCGGGGGAGGGGATGTCATAACATTGGTGCCATAATCTGTCTGAGATGCTAGTGGATTTCCTGTTTGCTGTATTGGTTGGCCTGGTGCTGAAACAAACAACCATTTTTGTAAACCTTTCTCTTTATCTATTACATTATTTTAATATAAACAGTGTAATCGTGTACCACCTTTATGTACAAACGACAGTAATAATTAGGTATATATTTTGTGCAAGAAAAACATCCTAAAGAGTATATTGTATTTCTCACAGATAACTGAACAGTTGTGACAACCCTTATACCTCAATGTTTCCATCTAAACGTATTACTCATTCCTTTCACGAAAATCTCCGCTGCAATAAACAGACACTGAATCCGGAAGGGCGGGGGTGGTGGCAATGGAAATACTTGCTGCATCTAATGAAAATCCTACATTAGAAAATGCGAGAGAAAAAAAGTATTCTTATTGGGAACTGAAATTGTTTTTACATAAACAATTCACACTATATATGTTGTTCCAATATTTTTCTATTTTCGTAATAAATAAAACTTACAAGCTAAAGGCTTTTTTGTCGTCTTTGACGTCAACATTTTGTAGAATGTATTTGCTTGGGGTATGAGTTTTTTATTGTTGTTTTTGTTCTAAGTTTAGATACTTACTTACAATAATCAGGCCTTTCTCAGCATTTATTCTGTTAGCATCTTTTACAAGGCAAGGTATTCGGAATCCGTCAATTAACCATCCAATGCCGACAAGTCCAAATGTAAAAAAGTACAGAATTCCCCAAACAGGTCTGTTGAGATAGAAATGGTGCAGACCAAGCAATCCGAGAGGAAACCACAAAACGTAAGCATCATCTATGTACTTTCGGTTGTCTGGCCCGTTCTTAATAGCATTATTTGCCCTCTGCACTAGAATGCAAACCCTGAACCAGTCCACAATCCATCCGACACCAAGCAGGCCTAAGGTGAAGAAATATGTGAAAGCAAATCCGACATTACCCAAGTAGAAGTGATGTGATCCTAACAGCCCAAGAGGACTGATCGTGAAAACACAGGCAGCTCCGACAGATTTAAGCCGTATTTCGCTTGGGTCACGGGAGTTGTGTTCTTCAACCAGAGATGGAATTCGGAATAGGTCGATTAACCAGCCGATTCCAAACACTCCAAGTGTGAGAAAATATAGTACTCCAAGTCCTGGGTTTTTCAGATAAAAGTGGTGGAATCCTGAAAAAGTAAAGTATGAAAACATGACACTTCTTAAATAAAATCTATCGTATTCGGTTCATTTATTTTAATCTCTTGCGTCTCTTACCCTGTCAAGCTAATGCACAAATTTAACTACTACAAGTCGGCATACTAGGACATTATTTCAAAAGACATATATATTCAAAACGACATATTCTTGAAGACGGTTACTCTTGATTTTGTGAAAATAGATTAAGCCTGCTTGTAGATTGGTAGGCAAGTTTGCAGAAAACTACTTCCGGTCACATCGCACAGCTCTAATATACCGTTTCGCACTCATCAACAATCCGGACATGCGGATCATTTAATTACACATCAACCATAAAGAATGTAAAATATAGGCGTTTCCGTTTCCGGTCAGGCTAGTGAAGCTAGTAATTGAACCAATTTTGTTTGTTAATGGTCTCATTTTTGCACAAATTAAACTACAACTCAGGAAACATGTATGAATAAATTTGTGTGTCGGGCATGACCTGAAATATATATTTTATTTGATAGCCGCTTCATTCTACGTTTTGCACAGCCTAGTGGAATACGATGTAGTGCTCAGAATATGTAGGAATATGGCACAAGCTGACGAAAAATGCAACCTCTTTCAATCATCCTATCGCGTGACTACGTATGACTTCCGTCAACTATTTTGATGGAGAACATGGGATTGTGCTCTTCCATTTCCTTCAGACACAAAATCATTATTGTTCCAACTGGAGTATTCTCTGCCTTTTCTGTGAAATATATTGAATATGTCGCTTAGACTGCCAATCATTTTCAATCACGAAAATCACTTTGCACCATCGCTTCTAAGATTAAGTGCTTGTAACATTCTGGTATTTTGTTAGTCTTGTTATTTTGTTGTCCTCTGAGCTGGTAGGCATAAAGATAAAATCCAGATTTGGAAGTTGAGATCCATATATACTTTCGTTTGCAAATATTTACTTTTATTGGTTCGTAGTTTTGAACGATGTCATGCTCTTTTTTTATTTCGGTGGTGTCAGATCAGTAATGTACACTCAAGAGTCAGTTTAATGAGACTAAGAAGACATATTCTTCGGACACTTATTTACAACTAAAAGTCCAGTTTAAAAAAGTAGCATGTGTGTGTGCGTTTATGCCATGGTGGTCGTGGTAACAATCAGCAATAATATATATATATATAAGCAATACTATATATATATATATATATATATATATATATATATATATATATATATATATATATATATATATATATATATATATATATATATGAATGTCTGTCTGGCCCGTTCTTAATAGCATTATTTGCCCTCTGCACTAGCAATACTATTCATCAGGCATGGACCGGTCAATGATAAAAATGACTTTGGCTTGCCTCATTGAGGTGCCAGGTTTGATTGCCAAATAACGAATGTACTATTACGTTTTCACCGTAATTCATATAATGAAAACATCTGTTTGACTCATTTAAGCAGATGATTGCAATTTTATCCATGCCGGTCTGTATGCTGTGATCGACTGTCATAAGTATGATCCTGTTGACGATGACAATCATTTGCGCAACTAAACATTAAGTATTATATGCTGATCAAACGAACGTTGGCTAGTAAGGATGTTTTTTTCGAGATGAGACTTAGTTTAAGAGGTGAAACACACACACACACACACACACACTACTACTACTACTACTACTTACCCAAAATGCCGCACGGAAACCATAGCACATATGCATCCGAAATGTTAGCTTTATTCCGTAGTTTGGGGTCTGCTATTTCCTTGTTGGCCATTGCAACAAGATAGGGCATGCGGAATAGATCAATAAGATACCCTACCCCCAAAAGGCCAAAGGTAAAAAAGTACAGTATTCCAAAGCCAGTCCTCCGCAAATAAAAGTGGTGTGCCCCCAAACATCCAAACACAATCCCTAAAATATAGGCATCGACCACAGATTTCGTTTCTGCCAAAGGGACTCTATTTGAGAAATTGTGTCCTCTATTTGCAGCGAGACTATTTGCCATTCCCCGTTGATAGTGGCTTTCGTTTGAAATTTGTTGCTTTTCCATGATGACAAATGTCAACGGCTTACGTATGCATAAACGATGCCCAACCGTTTCTTCTTATATGGGTAGCGGGATTGTAAATAACCAGTGTTTACAACGTCCTTTTAAAAATAGAACATCATTCTTGTTCATGTGACCCGTCACTATCGGGTGAGAATGACTAATAGTCGTAAGTTTTGGGTAACAGTACAGACCCCTATATTATCGTACAGTTGAAAACGTGACGCGAGTCTAACGAGATAATTTATAAGCTCCTTGTATATAGGCACATACTTGCATGCAAGTACACGTGGTTACAATACATTCCATGTGTACTTGATAAAAACATAGTTATATAGTGTCATGTGTATGAATATATATATATATATATATATATATATATATATATATATATATATATATATATATATATATATATATATATATATATGTGTGTGTGTGTGTGTGTGTGTGTGTGTCCTTGAAATGGAAGCTTTAACACATATAACACAAATTTTCCATACCCATGCAGCACTCAATCAACCTCAAAATTCAGGATTCAAAAACTGTGTTGTCATGATTCATCATCTTTAACCATACATACATGCATACATACATACATACATACATACATACATACATACATACATACATACATACATACATACATACATACCATTACAATTTAAATTAATTAATTTCAGTCACAATTTCCATTTTAAAAAGGCGCTCATCCCCTCCCCTGCTTTCTTTATAAGTTTATATTTACTTTGTGTTTGTTTATTTTGTTATTGATAGACCAGAATTCAGACAGCAGAAACCCCAATGCTACGTCGGGGCCGTCTTTTCTTGTCCTTTATATTCTTTCCTTATTATATTCGGTGGTTTTGTCATTATATGATATTTTATGAGGTAGATTCGACATTAAACATGGTGCTAATATATGGTATGTTTCCATATGTTATTTGTCGCAGTTTAGACATTACGCGCTTATGTGTGGATATATCATTTTTCATTATAAGTCGTTGGTATGTCCTTTTATGTCATCGTTTTCAATATGTACTGTGGTTTTATTAGTAAATAAGGGTCTTGCACACGGCAATCATATTGTTGTATGTAGTACTTTAGATATAGTATGATGCTGTTTGTGTCATTACATAATGTGGTTTTAGTGTTAACTATGTGCTTACAATCGCGCGTGCGGTGTTTTTGACATTGTATGAGGTAGTTTTGTTATTATGCCCGGAAGTTATGTCATTATGTACGGTCGTTTAAACAGTATTACTGTGGTCACGTGCACTCCAATATGTCGAAAACACCCGTCCAGTTCCAGCCATGAATCTTTCCGTCTTCTTCTCTCTGGATCAACTTCTTAATTCGTTTTCTTCTATTTATTCTTCTAAAAAAATTTATTTGTCTTTAAAATTCTAATAAACGTTTTTAAATGTGCTTTTTCACACTTACAAAGGTATGAACTTTGCTATTAATGTCCATTGTTTTATTGCTAAAATACCCTTTGTTAAAAAAGTGACTTTTTTGTCAATGAAAGTGCCCTGTTTTATTACCGAGATGCTCATTGCATCCCTTCCGCAAGAATCCTTATTACACACGGTGCTTATTCTAAGATTTATGAGAATCTTTTCCTTTATAAATGTGTTTATTTTGGTAAAGCTTTTGGATATTCCAAAGTGAATTTTACATTTTATTGTGTTGTAATTAAACAGGGCTCATTACATCATTCTAGATTTACTTATTTACATGATGTTATGTTTTTTAAAATAGAAATTGCTAATTGTGACATGACGTCAAGTAGAGAAATATATAATGTTGTGATTGTGAGGATATCGAAATGTCAGCGAGTATTGTCTCTAAAATTACAAAACTGATTCTTGGATATAGACATTCAACAAAAGACTGTTGACACATCAGCACTCCAAAACCTTTAACAGACACGGCACCGCATTTAGTTTTCAATCTCTTTGGAACTTTGACTTAAGTTTATTTAGGAATTTAAATTATTAGAACTTCTGTCTTTAATTCTTGGAGTATTTTGGTATTAAATTCGCAATACCGTAAGCTATTTTTTCTCATTGCCACTTTCTATTTTAGAAAAATAAATTATTTGCTAAATTTTACAAATCTTGATGTCTTTCACTATTATTTTTTTTTTTTGTTACTTATTTTAAGAGCATTTACCCGTAACACCTAGTCACTGTGCCAAAAAGGAGAACAACATGCTCTCACTATCTATTATCTTTCTGTGCCGGAAGTGTTCCTGCAAACAAATTTTTAGGACTAATTGCGAGAACATTATTTATGATTAACCTGGAGCCAACTAAAAAATTATCAAATACTTGAATCATAAAAACGCATGAATTTACGTGTATGATTATGATCTAGATATTTTATGACTGTCGATATTTGTCTTCATGAAAAGTGTTTACAACTCTGTGCAGAATACCTTAAATACGTTGAACAGGTACAGATGGGATCAATTTTAATTTTTCTCAGACATTTAATCTGAAATATCAATACTCACTAAATTGGTTCATTGTCTGTAATTCTTGTGAAGGATTGAAAATAGGTGCACATTCCTGCTGTCCAAGACAATTAAGATATGACCATCATGTATACAGGATATTCTTTATGACACAATCATGTTATGTCAATGAATACCAATTGGGTTTTTCTTTTCTCAAAATTGTGGCTTGTGATATACGTAAGCCCTGAATTAATTTGAAAAGATTGGGAATAGGAATTCTAAAGATTTGAAAGTACATTTTATTTTAAGTCGAGACAGGATAGAATTCTAAAGATGTCATGGCTACGCGAGAGAGTTTTAAAACAAATGCGTTCATCGAGCTGAATGATTATTGATTATTTCAAAATAAACATCACTCCTATTCTCATTTGAAATTATACATTTATGAAACAAACGTTTTTGTATCATCTAATGTTTAATTACCTGCAGGCACATTATAATATATTCTGCCATCCAAAAGGACGACAGAGCAATATGCCGCATTATCACAATTTTGCTGTCATTGAGATAATCATATTTCTCACCAATGTGACAAAAATATAGTAGATGCTACCCTTGCTTTTCGTATCTTCGTCTGGTTGTGGCAGCCACGGTGTCCATGTATTAGCCACAGAAATTTCAAAACTTACTTTTTTAAACGTTATATGTTATCATTATCAACAAAATTAAATATTAGTTGTTATTATCAAAAAGAATATGTTGATTAACCGTGACAATATGGAAAATCTAACAACTGTGTTGTTGTTCTTTTCACACGCGTAAAACTTGTGTACTGGATTGATTAACTGTGACAATATCGAAATGCCAGTAACTGTGTTGTTGTTCTTTTCACACGCGTAAAACTTGTGTACTGGATCGATTAACTGTGACAATATGGAAATTCCAGTAACTGTGTTGTTGTTCTTTCACACGCGTAAAACTTGTGTACTGGATTGATTAACTGTGACAATATGGAAATTCCAGTAACTGTGTTGTTGTTCTTTTCACACACGTAAATCTTTTGTACTGCATTGATTAACTGTGAAATGCCAGTAACTGTATTCTTCTTTTCACACGCCTAAAACTTGTGTACTGCATATACTGACCACTCCAATGCCTTCATTAACATGTTAGTCATTTGTTTCGAGGTGATGGGTTAAGAGATGTCAGAAAAAATATTATATGCTGTGATTTGAACTGAGACAAGGATATTCCATTCAAGATTGTAACATATTTGTCTCCTTGCTCGATAAAGAGAAAAAATGTAAACCCTCGAACTGGATTGCCTTGTCGCAGTTCAAACCCCGGCGAGGATTTTAGTATTCTTCTGCAGAATCTGATAAGTGAAGGGAACGGCATCTTTAATGCAATGATGCTTGTGTCTAGATATTGATTTTATTGCAAAATTAACTTTGAACATATTACCATTGTCAAACTTATAACCAGTCGACATGGTTTTTGACAGAATATGGACTTTGGAATAATGAAAGAACGAAAGAATTAGAAGCAGGAAGACGTTTAAGAAAAAATATTAGGAACCAAGAAAAAAATAACGTGTCTATCGTATTTTTTATTCCCTGTTTCTTAAGCAAATAATGATTTGATGGAGTCTCAAAGGTCATTCAGAAAATGGTAGTTTTGAGCGTCTGAAATACAATGCAAATGAATGACCACATATTAGTAGCCTGACCTACTTAAAATCTACATTACTGCATGCTTAAAAGCTGGAGGAGGGGGGAGCTCACTTTGAAATTGGCTATGTGCCACCTGGATTATAACAGAACAAAACATTCAGCTAACCTATTTTCAGAACCCCCAACATATCTGCCTTTGGTAACAAATTAAGGGATTTCAGCACACGTCTCTGTGACACACTGGCATACCGTTATTGCTCATATATGAATTTAACCTATAACAGAGGAGCTGTTGTCATAAAGGTCAACGACAGGCTCGACCCATAATTTGACTCAAACCATCTCAAGAACATTAAGATTCCAGATTGTCTGGAAATTTTATTGTGAAACTAATTTCTCTTGAAATATACCACCACGATCAGACCTAATGCGTATCAGGAGTCAACTGATCTGGTTAATGACAGTCC
Source organism: Unio pictorum (assembly GCA_030141615.1). Lineage (NCBI taxonomy): Eukaryota > Metazoa > Mollusca > Bivalvia > Unionida > Unionidae > Unio > Unio pictorum. Next base: position 363,192 of record JARLTB010000180.1, read on the forward strand.
TCTAATTTCATCACAAAAGTTCTTATACAAGGGCAAGAACTTTTCAACCCTATTAGATCTTCCTAAATGCGAGGATTTGAGTAATACAAGGAAGCCTTAACAATATTTATATATAGTAACCAGTTTGACAGATTTGATAAAAGAAACGATTATACTATAAGCAAACGCCAACAAGGTGAAGCTTCCCTAAAAGAGTCGGATCTTGTTTTCAGACTGGATTCTGTTTTGACTTGCCAAGAAGTGCGTAAACGAATAATATTGTCTACTTCTACTGTTGTGTTGTAATATTTATTAAGGTACTTATCTCATATAATCTACTTTGTACTATGATATTCCTCAAGATAATGATCTATTCTGACCTACAGGGTGGTGATATTTCTCTGGGTAATGATCTCTTCTAATCTACTTTGTTTTGTGATATTTCTCATAGTAGTGATCTCTTCTAATCTACTTTGTGTTGTTACATTTCTCATAGTAGTGATCTCTTCTAATCTACTTTGTTTTGTGATATTTCTCAGAGTAGTGATCTCTTCTAATCTACTTTCTGAAATTTGCTTGGTAATGATCTTGAATCAAACTTTGTTAAATTTCCAGCGTAATTATCTTTTCCAATACACTTCTTAATGTAATGATCTCTTTTAAACAACTTTGTGGTGAGATATTTCTCATCTTAACGATCTCTTCTAATCTACTTTGTCTTGTTGTATGTCTTGAGGTAATGACCTCTTTTAAACTACTTTGTGATGAGATATTTCTCATCATAACGATCTCTTCTAATCTACTTTGTGTTGTGGTATTTCTTGAGGTAATGATCTCTAATAATCTGATTTATGTTATGATATTTCCCACGAGAATGATCTCTGCTAATAAAGTTTCTGAAATAGTGTGGATAATGATCTTATTTAATTAAACTTTGTGGAATTTCGAGCGTTATTCTAAATACTTCTAATTGATAATCCATTTCATTTATGGGCATTTTGTTGCAAGTTCGTCTAAGGTATCTTTGCGAAACAGTTTGACCCAATGTACAAACCAATCCACTTCTGAATAGACAAACTTAACAAATTCGCGTCATTCATCTTGGTTAATATGACTATTTTCTTTTTCATTTCTTCTGTAACTAAGATCTAAATGAATTAATCACTCTGTAGTTATCTTTATTTCGAACATAACTGAGGAGAGATTTGTTCAATATATCTGTTCGGTTTACCATATCTATTCTCATACTCGACCCGGACAATAATATCGAGGGCGGTCATCTCTTAGATAACGAGTATCAAAAGGGAGTGGGTTATAGTTATTATTATTATTATATGTTGTACAATACCTCTTGACAAAGTGGGACCTAACACTTACCCTTTGACAGGTGGGGCTTGTGCAATATTATCCGAATAACGCTCATACACCGCGAGCAACCTTACATATATACATACTTTGATGTGGTGCATGAGTAATAGTAGCTAGAGCAATTTATGTTCTGCTTTAACGGAAAAGATTCCACGCAGCAAAAGATAGCTGCATAGTTAGTAAATATGTTTCGAATTTTAATTTCGTACTTCAGACGTTTCTAGAAAAGAGGTCCAGTTCAAGTTCCCGTGTTAAAACATGAAATACAAGCTCAAATTGAAAGTTTCCACAACTTACGATGCTTGTAATACAAGCTAGTTGGAGTCCTGTAAGGTTATGGGAACTGACACCGCTTGTAATACAAGCTAGTTACAGTCCTGGAACGTAATGAGAAAATGAACGGTTTGTAATACAGCTTAGAATTATCGAGCTTTCAAAACGTTCTTCATCTGGATTATCTTAGACTTGGTTCACTGAATTTTATCCGCTCCGATTCTTCTTAGTGATCAGTACTGCTTTCCGTTTCGTAAAGTCACTATTTGTATATATAATTTCGTCTGCTGTTTGGTAAATTAAAAACAAAACCGTCTACTTATTAATACATCAAACCTTACACATCAACACAGATACAAATAGTGACTTTATTAAACTGGAAAATCGAAGAAACGCAGGGAGTAAATACAATATATCATAATAACTTCTGTCTAACAGAAAGAATAGGAATGCTCCCACTATGTCACATCAGTTTTTGACGCTGCGTGCCAGGCCATGTCCATGGCGATCATGATGTCTTAAAGTTATTCGATTTCTTTGAATTTCGTGACAGTGTTTCAAGATGATGAAAAATAATTGAATTTTAAAAATAAAGATGTAAATTCAATAATAAGAAGGCCAATGCTTTCAAGCTGATCCCACACTCGACACACTGATTTAGAACATGATCGTATATTGCGATAGTTTCATAATTATTTAATTATTAATTAGTTAATAATTAATTATTATATAATTTTTTTAAATTAATAATTAATTATTATATAATTATTCATCCCAAGTATGAGCAAAACCTATTAAGTGGTTAAGGAAATACATGGAAATTTATTTTAAAACCGCTTGAATCAAAGCCTTAACGCACATCTTCTACTGTCATTGACACAGAGGTCAAATGAATCAAAGCCTTAACGCACATTTTCTACTGTCACTGACACAGAGGTCAAATGAATCAAAGCCTTAACGCACATCTTCTACTGTCATTGACACAGAGGTCAAATAGGCGAGAGAATTTGTCGAAGAATGGATTGTCTTAGCTTCTTGGATTCGTTTTAAATATAAACAAAAACCATTAAAAGGTTTCAGAAATAAAAGCACATGAACCAAGAGACCCGCGTTGACATCAGATCGTTCAAATGACAAACATCTGCCCTATAGCCCAATGCAGGAACAGTTACCTAGAAATCTGCGTCAGTAGGAGGCTTTCATTGGAAAGTCTTTCCTATGCTGTTAACTGTATATGCTATGAAAACAGTTGCTGCAAGGTTTCTGAATATTTTGTATTGTCATTCAAAGTTGATGGCACGTCATCATCATTTGTCCAATTATGCATGTAATTTTTGCCTGTATGCTTTCAGTGAAAAATGGTCGAATTCGGTTAAACATTTTTGGAGATGTCAATGAGAAGTTTAATATTTAATTATGTATCAGCATCAGTTATATAAACGTTAAACCTCTTCTAGAGTACAATGCGTTCTGTCAATGTTTGTCAATTTCTGCTAAACGTTTTTTTTTAATCAGACGTCGTTTAAACTTTGATCTCCATTTCCTGTAACCGAGATTTGTATCAATGGATTTAGAAAATATGCGCAAATACAAACTAAGAGTCAAAACTTTTATGAGCTGCTGAAGATATATATATATATATATATATATATATATATATATATATATATATATATATATATATATATACATACATACATACATACATACATACATACATTGTGGCTTCGCCAAAAATGAGAATATACCCAACAAATTTTTTTGAATTTCGAATTAAAAAAAAGCATTCATGTATTGTAGCAGGTCTACTATACATTGTATCGCCTAACTGTATCAACTTTATTTAAAGTCGAAACCCAATAGTTGAACATCACATAAAAAAAATTTTTTTTAATTTACAGCTCCTGACATACCATGTAGAAAAGAGTCATTTTCTCGGTAGAACATGATTCAGGCATTCTGAAATATATTGAGTATTTTACACTTCTTAATTAATATATAACATCTTTTGTCGCCTTCAAGATTAACACATTTACTTAATTAAAAAGTAATCATTTAACTGAATACATTTTTTTCTTAAAACTCAAATAAAGTGAAAATAACAGATAGTATGGTATGGTATCTGCTACATTCGTACGACACTGTTTTAGGGAGAGAAACTGGATATGGCGTCCTATTCAGAATATGGAGGTGGTTTCTCCGTGGAGGTGACAGTGGCGTGGTATTCAGTGGACACGTGGGTTCCATTTGAATCTCCTGTTTGGAAAAAATGGCATTATTATCATCTCGGTAACTGTTTTCCTTAAAAGAAATTGAACTGCTTGGCTCTCACCCTATTGATCGAATATAACAGTTTTCCATGCAAAATAAAGCATGTCCTTGTCCTAATAATTGCTTAAGGAAGCTGAAATTCATACGCTAATTTATTTGGCGTGAATTAAATATTACATTACAAATTAAAAAATCAGGAAGACGAAGAAGAAGATGACGAAGAATTGCTAGTACCATCAGCAACAGGCACATCTCATTAGGACCTACATACTCCACTGCTCAACAGTGTCTTTAACAATAAATTTGTGTTTGGAAACCAAAGTTAGAACAATAAACATTCAGATGCATTTACCATTCAAAACGGTTTTCCTTAACTATAATAATAATAATAATAATAATAATAATAATAATAATAATAATAATAACAATATATAAAATAATAATAATAATAATAATATTAATAATAATAATAACAATATATAAAATAACAATATTATTATTATTATTAGTAGTAGTAGTAGTAGTAGTAGTAGTAGTATTGATAATAATGATATTTCTATTACAAAATTAGATAAGAAAAGATGCAAGAAAAAATGCCTCGCATACCTGTGTGGGGAGGTACAGAGTAGTTCGGAGGTGGATAATGCCCTTCACCGGGTGGATACATATATCCACTGGGTGGATACTGAGTGACATACTGCTGATATGGATAGTGGATCGGGTAGTTTCCAGATACTGGATTACTCTGTGCGAACAAGATAATCTGAGGAGGGGGTGTCATCACGTTGGTGCCGTATCCTGTCAGAGATGCCGGTGGACATCCTCCTGTTCGCTGTATAGGTTGGTCTGGTGATGAAACAACAACAAAACTTTATGTAAACCTTTCTCTTTTTCTAAAACAATATTTTAATATAAACATAATGCCATTTACGTAGGCCCTATATATTGTTTGGAGGAAAAACGTATCGAAAAGATTGTATTGTATTTCTCAGAGATAAATGAACAGTTGTAACAACCCTCAAACATCAGTATTTCCATCTAAACTTTTATGAAATCTCCGCTATCCAAAATAACAGACATTGAAGTGTGGATGGGGGTGGGTGCGAATGAATAATTGTTACTTCTAAAGACAGCTCTGTCGCATACAAGAAGAAAACTAAACATTAAAGCAGCGTAATCTTACTCGGCACTGAAACAATTCATCGCATAAAATATTTTATGCTATATTTTTTCAAACACTGTTTGTCACTTTTCATATCAAATGAGAAATGCCAATGAAAAACTTTTCTTGACACTCTTGATTTCTACATTTTGGAAAAATTGTTTATTTGTTGAATAATTTATCCGTAACTTTCTTGCTTATTTATTTACATACTTACTTGTAATAATCATGCCGTTCTCAGCATTTATTCTGTTAGCATCTTTTACTAGACAAGGTATTCGGAATCCGTCAATTAACCATCCAATGCCGACAAGTCCAAATGTAAGGAAGTACAGAATTCCCCAAACAGGTCTGTTGAGATAGAAATGGTGCAGACCAAGGAATCCGAGAGGAAACCACAAAACGTAAGCCTCATCTATGTACTTCCGGTTGTCTGACCCGTTCTTAATAGCATTATTTGCCCTCTGCACTAGAATACAAACCCTGAACCAGTCCACAATCCATCCGACACCAAGCAAACCTAAGGTGAAGAAATATAAGACTGCAAATCCGATATTACCCAAGTAGATGTGATGTGATCCTAACAGCCCAAGAGGACTGATCGTGAAAACACAGGCAGCTCCAACAGATTTAAGCCGTAATTCGCTTGGGTCACGGGAGTTGTGTTCTTCTACCAGAGATGGAATTCGGAATAGATCGATTAACCAGCCGATTCCAAACACTCCAAGAGTGAGAAAATATAGTACTCCAAGTCCTGGGTTTTTCAGATAAAAGTGGTGGAATCCTGAAAAGATAAAATATGAAACTATGGAATTTTTTAAGCCAATTAGATTTATTTGAAATCTCTTTGAGTTTCTTACCCTATCGAGATAATGTAAACAATTTAATTACTACATGGAACATAATATGACTTTACTCCAAGAAACACATATTTATAAAAAAGAACTTTTTTGTAGACAGCTACCCTTCATCTAACATACTGTTTAACCTTCAATACCAATGCGAAGATGCTACATATTCTATCAAACATTGAACGTAAGAAATACGCGGCTCCGCTTCTGATCAGGCTATTGAAGCTGGTAACTCAAACAAAATTTAAGCATTTCAAAACAAAAAGAATGTAAAGCACCACCTAAAACGTAGTCATCTCAAACACTATATAGCGTTTATTACATATTTTTTGTACGTGTCTGTGTTTCTCAGTATGAACATTTGCATGATCTTTGTTCTTGCAAACCTTAAAATCCATTCTAACTGTACATGTATTGAAAATGCCTGGTCCTTAACGTAAGCTAAAATATAAAATATGTGCAGTTTAATGGTTTAAATCTTTCGTAACTTATAGTGACCAGCGGGTGTGTCTATGTTAAACTACTGTTGACCAATCAACAACATTAGACGAATGGATGGGGTGGAGGGGTGTAAGCCTCTCTTCGGGCATCATAATCAGCCGTATCTGAGACAAATGTGCTATATATCTGCCTCTGGTTGTATAGACCTTAACCAGACCTTTAATATGCGTAAAATCTCTTGAAGTCACGCGAGAATCTCTTTAAACAAGATTACCATATAAACGACTGGATAGTGATACCTCAAATGTAATACATTAAGCATGTGAGCCTATCTGTCACACGTTGCGGTTTAATTTTACTCAAAGCATCTGCTTTTTGCACCAATGACACAAAGTCAGCTAGAAAAATAAAGAAAACTGCAACTCTCAAGTTTTGTTCAAGCCATGACCTGAAAGATGTACTTTATTAGAGTATCACTTCACTATACACTCCACATGACCTTGTATGACCTCCACATGACTTCGTGTAATACGATGTAGTTTAAAGAATTTGTCACAAACTAGCACAAGATGATGAGAAGTTGAATTTAGTTCAACCAAACTCTCGCATAACTCCGCTATCAAAGGGTTGTCGTGGGGCTAGCAACCCGACCCTGTAAAACCCAACTTGCTAAAAAAAAACGCCGACAGAAGAAAAACCAGAAACTGAAAGCCTGAGGGAAGAAAGGTTTTCTACTAGAAGACTTATGACGCTATGTGGTGAAAGCTGCGAGCTCGCGAAAGCAAACTACCCTCCTATCAAACAGGAGTATTAACATCGCAACATGGAATGTGAGAACAATGTACGAGGCAGGAAAAACGGCACAGGTAGCAGCAGAGATGAGAAACTAATGCATATCCCTACTGGGCATAAGCGAGACGAGATGGATTCAATCTTGACAGAGAAGACTGATGACAGGAGAGATGCTACTGTATTCAGGATATGAGGACGAAAATGCGCCTCATACACAAGGGGTTGGGCTCATGCTGTCGAAGCAAGCATATAATGCACTTATGGGAAGGGGAACCACATGGGTCCAGAATCCTCACTGCAACGTTTAGGACCAAGAAGAAAATTAAGATGAACGGCATACAGTGCTATGCACCAACAAATGACGGCAAAGAAAAAGATATGGACCAGTTTTACAACAGCTACAGAACATAGTAGAGAATTTTCCCAGACAAAGACATCAACATCCTCATGGGTGTCTTCAATGCCAAAGTTGAATCAGACAACACAGGATATGAACAAGTCATGGGGATCCATGAACTAGGGGAGATGAACGAAAATGGAACGAGATTCGTAGACATTAGTGCACGGAACGACCAGGTCATCGGGATGCCATCTTTTCCCACAAGAGAATCCACAAGAACACATGGATATCACCAGAACATGTAAAAGAAATCAGATTGACCACATCTGCACAGAAAAATAAGATCAGAAGATCCCTGCAAGATGTGAGGGTGAAGAGGGGAGCAGATATGGCATCTGACCACCACTTAGTTGTTGCAAGGCTGAAACATAAGCTGAAGAAGAACTGGATGGGCACAAAAGAGAGGAAAACAATGTATAACATCGGCCTGTTGAAAGATGCAAATACTAAAGAAGAATACAGGTTTACTCTTAACAAGTACCAAGTGCTACAAGAGCTGCATGAAGACGAGGTAGACAGCGTAAACAACAGATGGCAGAATGTTAAGGAGGCAGTAATATCAATATGCCAAGAAGTACTAGGCCCCATGAAGCACCAGCAGAAATAATGGATATCAGCTAAAACATTGTGCAAAATCCTGGAGCGTAAACAGAAAAAAGCATCAATAATAGCAGTAAGACAAGAACTAAAAAAGTAAAGTTACAAAAAGAGTACACTGACGCCCACGGAGATGTGAAAAGAACCATCAAGATAGACAAGAGAAACTACCTTGAAGGACTGACAGCAGAGGCAGAAGAAGCGGCCGGAAGTGGAAACATGAAGAAGCTGTACGACATCACCAAGAAGCTGTTCGGCAGGTACAGCAAAACAGAGAGACCCGTAAAGGACAAGCAGGGAAAGACCATACCAAGGACAGAACGCCAAATAAATAGGCCAACACCATCAAATCCCCTAGAATCCTGCCCAGCCAACGCAGATCTCCACATAAGCTGTGACAATCCCACCTGAGACGAGATCAGGAAAGTCATCACCCAACTAAAGAACGGCAAGGTTGCTGAACCTGATGACATCCCTGCAGAAGCCCTTAGAGCAGACGTAGAGACTTCAGTGGAAATGCTATACCCTCTTTTTGTGAAGATATGGGAGGAAGAAGAAATACCAACTGACTGGAAGGAGGGACACCTCATCCAGATCCCAAAGAAAGGCGACCTCAGCAACTGCTCCAATTATAGAGGAATCACACTCTTGTCAGTACCAGGAAAAGTCTTCAACCGGGTCCTCTTGGAGAGGATGAAGGAGGCTGTCGACCCCACGTTACGAGATGAGCAAGCGGGCTTCCATCAAAACAGATCGTGTATGGACCAAATAGCTACTCGTCACATCATAGTTGAGTAATTGTTGGAGTGGAATTTTTTGCTCTACATCAACTTTGTCGATTATGAGAAGGCATTTGACAGCGTGGACCGAGAGACAATCTGGAAATTTCTTCGCCACTATGGTATTCCAACCAAGTTGGTGAACCTGATCAAGAACACTTACAACGGAATGTCCTGAAGATTCATTCATGCAGGACAGCACACAGACACCTTCCTAGTGCGGACTGGCGTCAGGCAATGCTGCTTGCTGTCACCATTTCTCTTCCTACTCGTCATCGATTGGATTATGACGACGACCATCAATGGGCGGACAAATGGGATCCAGTGGACATTGTGGAGTCAACTTGAGGACCTGGACTTTGCCGATGATCTAGCGCTCTAGTCCCACAGTCAGCAGCAAATGCAGGACAAGACCGACATACTGGCAGCCACATCTGCACAGGTTAGCATCAACATCCACAATAAAAAGGCAAGGATAAGACCCTCAAGATCAATTATATCAGTAACAACCCAGTCACACTGCAGAGAAGTCCCCTGGAAGAGGTGGAGTCCTTCACGTACCTACGCAGCATTATCAACCAGCAGGGTGGCACAGACGGAGATGTCAAGGCAAGGATCGGAAAGGTAAGAGCAGCTTTCATACAGCTCTAGAACATCTGGAGCTCCAAACAAATTTTCTTGACTACCAAGATCTGACTGTTCAACTCCAACGTGAAGTCAGTCCTACTGTATGGAGCAGAAACCTGAAGAACCACCAAGTCCACAGCAAAGAGAGTTCAGACCTTCATCAGCAGCTTCCTAAGAAGAATTATCCAGATCTGCTGGCCAGACACCATCAGGAACAACAACCTGTGGCATAGAACCTCCCAGCTTCCGGTAGAGGATGAGATCGAGAAGAGAAGATGGGGTTCGATAGGACACACCCTACGTAAGCCGCCAACCAACATTACCAGACAGGCATTGAGTTGGAACCCTCAAGGGAAGAGGAGAAGGGGAAGACCAAGAAACACCTGGCGACGCGACCTTGAGGCGTACATCACTAAGATTGGTCACACCTGGAGTCAGCTTGAGGGGATGGCACAGGACAGAAGCCTCTGGCGATCTTTTTTGGGCGGTGTATACTCCTGCAGGTGTGATGGGCAAAACTAACTAAACTCTTGCATGAGATTTCCACCGCATAATTCCGGCAGATACAAAAACAATCTCGGGACATGTTCCAGGTCCTTACTATGAAAAATCTCGAACGAGTCGCTAAGGCAGCCATGTTTTATTTCCATTTCTGAAAGCCATTTATTAAGTCATCCCCTTTTCTACATATTGATTTATTATCCTTACGCCAACAAGTTCATCAGACATGTATGTATATCAAGACTAACAAAATACATTTATTTCCAAAAGCTTGGCCCCTTTACTTTGATTCATTTGATTACTTGTTAAGGTTCTTGACTGCATATCAAACAAATTAAACTTCTTCGTAAAATATGTGTTAAAGGTGTTTTTGCAACAGGTAAAAATTACTTATGATTATTGGAGTACTTCCGTTGTCAAGTAATTAGAGGTGAGTAGTTTTGCAAGAAGTCAAGCTCTTAAATTGCAGATGCAGGTAAACCTAGCACGTTGTGCGCAGTCACATAGTGTCTAAATAAAAAAAGATCTTTTTTAAAAACCCAGGAATTTATTAAGTTTCCTTGATAAAGAACCTATCATCTTCCAAAACCCACCGTCATTATCCTTGTGCAACTAAAGTATTGATGTTTTCTTAAATAAAATTTTAAAAGTTACGTTCAATATACTACAATATGAATTTAGTCTATGCACATTTTCCAACAATAGGTCGTAGGATTCTAAAATCAGTATTATGCGAATCTGATTGTGGAATGTGACGAGCGATGTTTCCGATAGTTGGCTGATATCAGTAAGGTCGCAATAAGCAACGTGAGAGTCTGGTTTAATAACACTTGGGGGGAAATTACACTTGGGACATTTTTCTTTGCAGCTAAATGTCGAATATAAAATTATAAAATGGAGAGAGAGAGAGAGAGAGAGAGAGAGAGAGAGAGAGAGAGAGAGAGAGAGACGAGATGAGATGAGATGTTGGTTGTGGTGGTAGTGATAGGAACAATCAGCAAAACTATCTGTCTGTAATTTATTGTCAAGCCTAGATGACGCTATGATAAAAGCATTAGGCTTGCACCTTTGAGGTCCCAGGTTTGATTGTTAGTTGATAAGGCTGAATCGGATGGGGGTATCTAGAGTGTCCGGACACCCTCCCGCATGTAAGAAATAAAAAGGACACACGCAAACGTAGTCACTTTAAATTTCACCATCATTATATTGTTGCGTACGTTTTGGGGGGGGAATCATGCCAACTTTGAGTAAAAAGACTTTTGCTTTGGTGCCCTTTCGAGAAATGTCAGGGCCCTTATTGAAGTTTTGAATGCAATCCCTTCTCCCAATGTCTGACCTGATCCGGCCCTGATAAATTGAACTATAGGGTCATCAATGGCACTTGTCGAATGAAATACCTCTCTTTGACTCATTCAAGTAGCTGATTGCCTGATATTACATCCGTTTTTGTCTTAAGCTTTGACAGTGAACAAACTCCTTCCAACTCGTAAATTTACTTTTTAGATTAATTTCTATGACAGCAGAATTTTAGAATTTTAAGACAAATTTTAGACCCAGGTAAACTAAAGGTATCCACCTGCTGAAAAATGTAGCTCTAGCTCAGTCTAGCAGGTATGTTAAAATTATATAGACAACCTAGGTATGTGACATCGAAGACCAGTCCATGGTCGGCCATTTTCCCTATATCAACTTAGGTATGTGACTGTCATCACCACTCAATGGTCAACCATTTTCCTCTTTATCAGTTTCTAGACCAGGTGTAATGCATATTACTGTTTTCTCAAACATGTCGAAGATGCAATACAATGCATACTGAGTAATTTGAAAGACATCGCCCAACCCACATAATGTAAAGTATTTATGTGCATCCTCCCAAAACAAAAAAAAAAAAAAATAAGTTGTTCAATTGGTATTGTGTGGGCCAACCGGGTTGCCCACCACGACCACAGCAACAAACCCCTTTTTTCCTGTGCACAATCCCCTCGTATCTAAAAATTACAAATATACACTATATAGATTGGGTCGGCATGACGTCACGAGCTTAGCTACCTACTTTCCGCCATATTACGGAGGTGAAAACAATTGCTTAGTAACAGCCTTAGTTATGTTCGATATTGCAAACCGTTTTTTGGACCCTCATCACCAGTGGTGTAATACTAAATACAGAAGTGAGAGAACGCAATAAAAAAAGTGAGAGAACGTATGTTGAACAGATGTGGGGGGGGGGGGGGACAAAGGTGGGTGCAATAAATGTAACGAACGCATAAAAAAGGAAGGATAATAGAACGTAGTTCCATCGTGTTCACACAGCACAACACCCCAATTCACAAAAGGTATCATAAATAAACTTCAGTTTTGTAATAATATACATTCATAATTGAATTATCTATATTCTTTTATCTTTACTATAACTTCCTTGTCGTATAGCCTTATTATTATTATAGCGGGAATCTAAATCACCAGTGTTGACACAATCCTTTTAAAAATAGAACATCATTCTTGTTCATGTGACCCGTCCCTATCTGGGGAGAATGACTAATAGTTTTATATAGGGCATCAGCACTAATACAGATCCGTATATTATCGTACAGGTGAAAACGTGATATGTGTCTAAACGAAATGTTCCAGTAGTTTTCACATACATACATACATACATACATACATACATACATACATACATACATACATACATACATAATATTAATAATAATAATAATAATAATAATAATACTAATAATAATAATAATAAAGTTTCAAAAATAATATCAATATAAATAATAATAATATAATAATAATAAATTAATTTTTAAAATATAATATCAATAATAATAATAATAATAATGATTTAATTTTTAAAATATAATAATAATAATAATAATAATAATAATAATAATAATAATAATAATAAATTCTGTTTTTTATAATTATGTTTACAGACTTCCATACTTTATAAAACGAATTCAAAAATTAGTTTTCAGAATTCTTCACACCCATTTGTATGGGTGCCTCGCGCACTTCCTCTAATGTACTATTTGCAAATCATTATTGCTTGCGACAATTCAAAAATATTTAATTATATTCATCGAGACAACATTTTACTTTCATATCTGAAACGAACACATTTTGATATGGGGTTCATATCTAACTATCGCAAGAAGAATTATTTTATGTTCGTGTTTATGCTTTAAATTAAAGAAAAAATATGTCTCATGGTGGCAGATGAAGTTCGTCTATTTCCATGAATACAAGACTACATTTAAGACGTAATAAATAGACTTGCTTATAAGCAAACCCCCGGAATTTTGAAACTTTATCTCGAGACTCGGTGCTGAATAATCAGAGTTTCCTCTGATTCTTGCCACCCCCATTTTTGATATTTGGTTTTACACCCCAACATAACAAACCAAATATAAAAAAATGGGTTGGCAAAGGTCAGAGGAAACTCGGACTACGTGCTGTACACATCTGATCGCTGCATATTGATATTTTTACAAGGATACCTTTCGAACATCGTAGTTTTATCCTATCTCACCTTCACATGAAACTTTATAAGTGGATGTGTCTCAATGAGAGTAATCAACCAGAGGGAGGTCATCGTGACCTACTTTTCGTATACGTGATAATTTTGCGGTTTCTTCCATGCCGGTCTGTATACTGTGCTTCAAACGTGTTTCATTTTGCGAGATGAATCGTGTTTACAACCAAACATGTTTCTGTAATCTATACTGATCAAACGAGATTGTCCTATTGTGATGATTGTTTTTCTACCAGAGAATTAGTATTAGAGATAAATGAAACACACAATACACAGGAGCGCGCGCGAGCACACATGCAATACAGATTTTACAACTTACCTAAAATGCCGCACGGAAACCAAAGTACATATGCATCCGAAATGTTAGCTTTATTCCGTTGTTTGGGTTCAGCTATTTCCTTGTTTGCCAAGGCAACAAGATAGGGCATGCGAAAAAGGTCGATCAGATATCCGACCCCAAAGAGTCCTAAGGTAAAAAAGTAAAGTACTCCAAAACCAATCCTCCGCAAGTAAAAGTGATGTACCCCCAGGTATCCAAACACGATCCCTAGAATATAAGCATCCACTACAGATTTCTTTTCTGCCAAAGGAACTGTGTTGGGGAAATTTTGTCCACTATTTGATGAGAGCCTGTTTGTCATTCCCTGTTGATACTGGTTTTCGTTTGAAATTTGTTGCTTTTCCATGATGACGAGCGTCTCGAGATTCCTAATGCAGGAAATTAATACTCCCTTGATGTTTTTTCCTATATGGATAGCGGGAATCTAAATCACCAGTGTTGACACAATCCTTTTAAAAATAGAACATCATTCTTGTTCATGTGACCCGTCCCTATCCGGTGAGAATGACTAATAGTTTTATATAGGTCATCAGCACTAATACAGATCCGTATATTATCGTACAGGTGAACACGTGATATGTGTCTAAACGAAATGTTCCAGTAGTTTACACATACATACATACATACATACATACATACATACTGTGGTTTCTTTATTATCTGCAGTAGATTCTGAATTGTCCGCTGTGCTAATACGTTATATGGTTTAGTCGTTCTATGTAGTAACTGAGATAATACATGTGTATTTTCCTTGTTTTGTTATTATATGTTGTTTTTTTTTTTATCTGTTGTGTATTATTATTAAAGGTGCTTACAAAAATGGCACGCGGTTGTTGTTGTATGGTTTAACGCCAGTATAAATGGTGGAGGAAGAACCTGTGAAAACCCCAAACCCACGAGAAGCTACTGGCAAACTTTCTCACATATCGAACCCACGCCGACAGAGGTGAGATGGCAGTGATCCATAATGGTGAGCGCTTTAGACCACTCGGCCGCTCCAGGCCAAAAAACACGTGATACTTTTTACATTATATGTTTTAGTTTTGTCTTTATGTGCTGTGCTATGATTTTATCATTATGCCGTTGTCAAGATAAAAAAAAAAATAGATGGGCTTCCCCCCTTCACATGCGTTCAATGCACCTCACCCCATCCCGTCCCCTCGGCATCATTCTAGATAGCCATCTGTCATCATACTGCATTTCTACAGTTCCGTAAAACACCTTTTTTAAATATGTGTTGTTTTATATTTATTCCATTTATGTTTTGTATGTTTTTTTCTTCTGTTTGTTTGTTTGTTTGTTGATTGGAGGGGGGGGTATTTAAGTTTATAACACTGTTGGGGTTTGTTGGGTTTTTTTTTTTATAGATGAAACGCTCACTATTGTAGCCCAGTCATTTTATCACAACAAAAAATACTATCTGTTAAAAACGTGTCCCGTCTTTCAACAAAGTGCCTCTTTTGATAAAATTGATCTTCGTTATCTCCCTTATGTATGTAATTACTTTAAGTAATTTTATTATATAGGTGGTGCTTTCTCTAATATAAGTGATACATGTTATACCATATTCGTTGCCTTGCTTATATTTGGTGATTATATCTGTATATAATAATAATAATAATAATAATAATAATAATAATAATAATAATAATAATGAGGACTTTGTATAGCGCCTAATCTTTAGAAACTCTTAGCGCTTTACAACATATATAATGGTATAGCTACACTACGGAAAAACAAAAAACAGATACCATGAAATTTGAAAACAAAAAATGTTGCAAATATTTAAGGTAGGAAACATTTTAGGTCTTTAAGTTTGTTACTGCAATCGAGAAAGGTGAGTTTTAAGAGCATTCTAGAAAGGGATCACTGAGACTTTGTGTCGAATTTTAATGGGCAATTCATTCCACGTTGCAAGGCCCTGGTATGCAAAAGAACGTTGTCCATATGACTTCGTTTTCATAGTGAGAATAATCGAATATCTCTGAAATCGATAGTAGGAATAGTAATTAGAGGTCTCACACCTCACCTCTATATCATTTAACGAACGTGTTATTATCATACACGTTTTGTTTGAAATATATGAGAAATACGTTTATAGATGTATCCAAGACAATATATATATATATATATATATATATATATATATATATATATATATATATATATATATATATATATATAGAGAGAGAGAGAGAGAGAGAGAGAGAGAGAGAGAGAGAGAGAGAGAGAGAATGTGTGTGAGGGGGGGGGGGGTCGATAGAATCCAAAAGCCAAATTTACAAGCTTTCCTCCATCCTCGTGCCACCTGAACTATTTGTGCATATATAATATATTTTCATAAGTAGCCAGGGTCTTGTTGAAATGCTAACTATTACACGACAAAATAAATCAAGTTCCATTCATTTCTGACATTTTTTTGTATATATTCAGTTCTGTTACAGTTGGGGAGAATTTTGTCATGCAAGTATGCCTGCTGTCAACTTGTGCAAATTAGTAATGTTCCAAAAATTTCTTGCGGTAAATACGGTCTCATTAAATTCATTAACCAAAATACTGTGAGAGTATCATAGAAAATCGGGTATTATGAGTTTTACTTAACGTCGTTGTGAACAACCTAAATAAAATGATTTAACAAACAGATCATTATTTATTTTGAGGGGGGCCCGAGTGGCCGAGTGGTGTAAGGCGCTTTCGGTTACGGATCACTGCCGTCTCACCTCTGTCTGCCTGGGTTCGAGTCTAAGATTCGGCTTATGTATTTATGTGAGAAAGGTTGCCAGTAGCTTCTCGTGGGTCGGTGGTTCTTTTCGGTGGTTTTCCCGGGTTATTCCTCCACCAAAAATACTGGCCGCCATGTATAGCTTATCGTGTGCTGAAAAATGGCGTTAAACCCTTAAACAATAACAAAACAACAACATTTATTTTGAGAAATCAAATCTACACAAAATCCTGGCTATGAAACCACTTTTAATGAGGCTGATCCGAAATTAGACATGGAGCATTCAGATATACAAGATGACCTCATTAATCTCTCTCTCTCTCTCTCTCTCTCTCTCTCTCTCACACACACACACACACACACACACACACAAACACATCGCCGACTCTATATATATATATATATATATATATATATATATATATATATATATATATATATATACTCATAATGAGGCCGCATTATATGCAGCATCAAAGTAGAACTGTACATTTTCAGTGACATCATCATCAGTCTCTTTACCTAGTGTGGTCGTTGAGGCACTGTGCTGCTGAACATTTGACCACTTGTCACGATAATGTGCCAATGCCTGTGTCTCCGCAAATCTTTTCCTGATCCATTCTGTGAAGTTGTCAGTTCACTTTTGTCTCTGTCTACAACTTCTTCTGCCACCCTGGACGCTGCCATGCTATACTGTTGTGGATAGACTGTTGGCTCTAATGAAATGGCCATACCATTTCAGTTTTCTCTTTTTGACAGTGGTGAGGATAATGACCTACTTTTTGTTTGATGATGTTACGCACTTCTTCATTTGTGATGTGGTCCATGTAACTGATGCCAAGGATGGTTCTGTAGCATCTCATTTCAAGTGCCCGGATTCTTCGGTGTAATTCTGCTGTCAGGGTCCATGCCTCGCATGAATGCAAAAAGAATGGGATGACTAGTGCTCTCAGTAGTCTAATTTTAGTTTTCAGCCAGATATTCTTGTCTCTCTGCAGACGGGTTTTAGCTTTGACATAGCTGACGTTGTTTGTGCTGCTCGTGACAAAATTTCTACTCTTGATCCGTCTTTGGTGATTATGGAAACGAAATATTTGAACTGGCCCACTGTTTCCAGTTCCTGTCCTCTGACTTTAATCTTGGCTGAGATTTGGTTGCCACTTTTTGTCATCAGCATTGTCTTCTCGGCGCTTATCTCCAAGTCAAATCTGGAAGATGTTTCATCCATGTTCTTCACTAAGGTGGCAAGCTCGTCTTCACTGCCTGCCAGCCCATCCATGTTGTCTGCAAAGCGTAGGTTGGTGATGTTACGCCTTCCAATGCTGACTGTCCCACAGTGGTTTTCCAGGGCTTCGCTCATGATGCGCTCTAAGTAGATGTTGAAAAGCGTAGGTGACATGAGTCTTGAACCAGTCCACCACAGAACCTTGAACAATTACTATTGGTAGCCTTGGCGTACAGCTAACTGCTTGATGGTATTGGTCGACTTTTGACCCATGTTGTACTTCTTCATTGTAGCCCACAATGCCTCATGCCACACTGTCAAAATCGCTTTTGACATCTATGAACACGTGATAGATGTCTTGTTGATGTTGCGAGTACTTTTCTCACAGAACACTGAGATTGACTATTTGTTCTGTTGTGCTTCTTCCACTCCGCAACCATGTCTGTTCTTCAGCGATTATTTCTTCTGCTTGTGGTTTTAGCCTGTTCAAGATGATCTTCGGCATCACTTAGCATGGCTGATCAAGCTGATAGTTCTGTAATTTTGGCACAGCTGGAGATTGCCTTTTCGGAGGAGTGTTATAATCAGTGACTGGCTCCACTGTGCTAGCAATTCACCTGTCTGCCAGATAGTGTTGCAGATCTTTGTTAGTAGCTCTAACACTGATTTCCCCCCTCTCCCCCCCCCCCCATTTCTTGATAAGTTCATCTGGGATGTCTACTCTAGCTGCTTTCCCATTCTTCAGTACTCTTATTGCTGACTCCACCTCTTCTTTGAGAATGGGGAAGTCATCATCATTTGTGGAGTTTAGAACTTCAAGGACCTCTGGGTCTTCTGTGGGTGGATGATTCTAGAGTTCTTTACAATAAATACTCAGTCCACCTTTCTGCAATGTCACTCGCTTCTGTGAGACATTTTCCATTTTCGTCCTGAATGGTACTGACTCTTGGTTGCTTCTGTCTGGTGAGGTCTTTCACAATTAGGAATGCCTTCCTGCTTGTTATTTTTTTAACAGACTTATCTCTATTTCTGTGCGCTTTAGTCTAATCCAATCTTCTTTGCTTTCTTCAAGATTTTTTTGATATTTTTGTTAATTTCTCGGTACTCCATTGCCCCTGTTGTGTGTCTGGTGTTTTTGAGGTCTCTTCGGGCATCATACAGATTCAGAATCTCTTCTTTAACATAGAGATTTTTCTTTGCGCGATGGAGGCCAATGATGTCCTTGGCAACTCTTGACATGACTGTGTTGAAAGTGTCTGCCATCACTTTAACATCAACATCCATCACAAGGAGTGGAGCAAACCTTCCTCCAATCGGAATGACTTGCAGATGTTTTCAGTGACATGGCCAATTAAATAAAACATTGTCACACGCGTGAAAGTAGAGGAGGTACACTCACGTAGGTTTCATTCATTACACATAATAAGAGAGAGAGAGAGAGAGAGAGAGAGAGAGAGAGAGAGAGAGAGAGAGAGACACACACACACACACACAGCCAAACCGAACACTTCTGAAAAACAATACTCAGGGCCATAGACAGCGATCACGAACCCTGGGGTAATAAACACCTGCGCCTCTCCTAGTTCTTGTTCAAACAAAAAATTTCTTGTATAAAAATTAAAAGTGCCGTTAGGATATATTCCAGACTGATCACCCCTCCTCTTGTCGGCCCTGACAATACTGCATACAACACATTATATGCCTGGCTCGTATGGGGTAAACATTTAATTAATCCAAAGCTATATTCAGTGGCAGGAAATTGATACAACAGACAAGGGCACATGCCAATTACATTTTCCTTTGATCTGACCCTGATTTCTATGTAGGGGTATGGTATAACTATGTAAGGTTTCATTTAAATATTTTAAATGGTTCAAAAGTTACACTGTGGACAATGACACAAGTCCCAGAATTAATTTATTGCAGTTGTTTATATTTACAGTTTTTTTTAAAAACAATTTTTATTCATAAGAATAAAGCTAGTGTTGTACTGAATGCAGTCAAACCCTATACATATGCACTGGTTCCATTGATATGACCTTTAACCTTGAGGCTGGATGCATGGCTAGGTATACGACATACACGATAAACTAATCTAAATTTAATTAAAGCAGTTTCATTTGTTTAAACATGAAACTATTGACAAAGAATTGGACTTTTATTGCTGCAACCTATAACTTGAGGCAACGGACCTTGCATGGGTACACAACACTTTAGTCATGATATATACACAAGTGAAGTGACATGGAAACCTCTCCAGCCATTATAAAACAAAGGGCAATACCACCATATGCTAACAGACAAACAATGCCACAAGATGGGTACACAAAAAGAAAAACAGACGATATGGTCCTTTGATTATGTGGACAAAAGTGAATGAAGTTCATTATGAATTACCTCAGTACCTATACAATTTCACAGAAGGAACTATCAAATTTATGTTCCCTTTTTTAGCGCAAGTGCAGTGTGCAAGTTGTTTGTGATGGGTAGTATAACTTATTAACTGCACAAACGGGCAGACCACATGTCCTGATATTTATGCATAATGCAAATTTGTTTTCACAGTTGTGGATATACAGAATGATATTCAAAGAGTGACATCTCATAATGTTTTAAATTTAAAAATGTGTTCCAAAGTACATCTCTCTCTCTAAAAATGTGTGGCTATTAAATAACAAGAAAAATTTAGGGCAGATAAATTTAAAAAATGGTTCTAGTTGCAATGAAAATGAAAATTAGGTAGGTAGGTTGGCAGGTACATTTTTTTGTTCTCCTTTTGTTCCAGACAGATTTAAGTACAGCATCATTTTGCATCTCGAATTTAAGTTTGATCAGATAAAGTCCATTGATTTTTTTCTAATATTTTTTTATTTTTCTCATCCATTCACCTCAATGTAGGTTTAGGCAGGACAAAAAGGTCTTGTTTGGGTAACCAGAACCATACACTTTGTTTGGTCCAACACAAAAAACAGAATGGTATCTTGATTTGTGTGCTATTTTGAATTATTGCCATTATTTATTTTCCTGATAAATGGTCGTTAAAAATAACATTTTTCTATTCAGATGTAATATAACTCGAGTAATACACAGTAATTTTGCCCAGATTCAAGCTTTACAAGATTATATATATATATATATATATATATATATATATATATATATATATATATATATATATATATATATATATATATATATATATAAAAAATCTAACATACATACTTCAAAGGTAATACAAACAGGAAGATTGAATGTAAAGTGATACAGAAATTTTGATGGGTGGGTGATGGACAATTAATTTGAGGAACTAAAAAGAAACAACAGAAAACTGCAAGCTGAGATCATTTTACTATAAAAGTCAAAAATTCAAATCACACAGGAAAGCACTGAAGAAATAAATAGTGTGAATAGTATTTTTACAAATGTATGTTACTATAATCACTATAGTTACCTCCTGACTATGTTATGATGATTATTTTGCTTAAATTAAAAATACAAATTGACCAATATGTGTTTTGAACACTTTGTGGCAAGTAAATTTTAAACATTACAGAACAATTAAAGTGCATGGATTGCGAACAATGGTTACATAAGTGATGAATTTATCAGATTTCCTTTCAGCTACACTGAAAATGGATGGAATCATTCTTTTTGTGACATAGGAATCTCATGAAAAATGGAGTATAAAGAAATGGTTCCATGAATTTCACAGCAATACACTCTTTTTTTTTACAAAAGACCATCACCAGATTTGTAACTCATAAGTGAAGTTAGAAAATTTAACTTAAAATATATTTGTTCTTTGTATCCATTAAAATACAGGTAAAATCCATTATAACGCAATCTGCTATAATGCGATTCCACTTATAACACAGCGCCAGCATGACTCCCATCTTTTTAAAATTTAATGTGACCTCTCTTTTCAACATCCTAATTAAATGCTCTCAAAAAAAAAAAAGCTGATTATTTGTATCCCTAGCAGATTTTATTCCCAGAATTGCATTTAATATTGCCTTAACTTCTGAAATTTTCTAAAACATATTGCAATACATGATGAAGAGGCTAGTTATAACCGATGACATTGAAATTTCAATACACATTTTATACGGGGATGTTGTTCAAAATTTTAAAAAAATGTGATCACATTTATTATGCAATGTTATTCTTTGGACCCCATGCACCACATTATAACGGGTTTTACCTGTATTTCAAGAGAAAATTAAACTAAATAAAATTTAAAATATCGAGTCTAGGTATAAATTGCATACTTTGAAGAATCAGTTTTTTGTTTCAGATAAAGTTCATTGGATGCTACAAAAGCATTAATGCTGGTCTCATGAAGAACATTTGTTCTTGTTATTAATTAAGGTTCATTATTTCAAGGTCATGAAGACAAACAGAACCATCGTCACAAATTTTCTAACTTGTACTTTCTGTTGCAAAAAATCATGTTTAACAGGTAACAGATATAGATATATTAAATACTGCAGCCAATTAAGTACTGAAATATCTGAATAACAAATGCTTGATTTTGAAAGAAAGCTTTCAATGTATATCTGAATAAGTTTTGTCACAGTAGATATGAATATGTTAGCATTGTGCGATATCAGATGTCATGCCCATGTCAATACCATCCATAGTTAAAACAAAATCAACAAAAAACTAACTCCATAAATGTTATAAGTTATAATTATACTTAATTAGTATGGAAAAATGAAACAAATATGCAATAAATATATACACAATTAAGAGAAATAAAAATCACAAAAATAGGTATGAAAATTTTGTCATCTTTTTCTTTGTCACAACTATTTTACAGTGATAAATGAACAAATCAAGATGCAGACCACTGATCAAGAGCCATTTGTTTTTTTGATCTGACATTGTCCAGTTTAAAAAAAATAATCACAGACTGCTGCACTTTGAAATGATTCGCTTTAAGTTCAGTTTCTGATGCTAAACATACTGAGAAGAATACACAATTCTGCTTTTCTTACAATAATTTTCTAAATTTGCAGAAATCTCAGTTAAAGGCGTAGTCTTTGTAAGCTGCGGAAATAATGGCTGTCAGTTTCAATCCAGTGCAGTGATGTTATGAGTAAATCAAACATTACTTGTTTGCAGTAAATTATGATTCTCTGTAAATCAATTACAAAGACAACTCCAAATCAACTACAAAGACAACTCCAAAACAACTATAAAGACAACTCCAAAACAAATATTGAATCTACATGTTCTGATTGCTGATCCAATTAAGTTTACAATGAAGTCTTTGTTCTTGACTTTATGGAATGTCTGCATTTAATTTTTTCCGACTTGAATGTCTAAGCCCATTTTCAAGTTTTCCTTGTCTATATGTATTATTAACTTTTAATACCCTAAGTTTTATTGAATGAAGAGATCAAAGTTACGATACAAGTAAATTTTGAGCAATATGGAAACTATTCATTCTAACATGTACAAAATTAAATTTTCTAAAAAGATTTGGCTTACATTATGACCCAAACCCTTCAACTAATAAGTTTAGTAATTCTTACTAACCAAGTTTTGTTAATAGAAGGGCAAGTTATAAAAGATTAAAAGAAATGAAAAGGAAATTATAAAAATTAAAAATCTATAAAAAAAAGATTTGACAGCTTCTGTTGGAGAGAATAACAGATACAACTAGAATTTTTTGAAAACATTTTTATAAAAAGCTACGTGTATTCATGCTAGTACGATAAAAGGCTTTCTTCTTTCAATGCCTAACAGTGAACATTGTGATAAGGTACAGTAAATATATTTTGTTTTAAAATTATAATCAAAAGTTAAATTTCCAAATATTTCTGATTTAATAAATAATGATATAAATTAATGACTATGAAAGGTACACTGGTGGCAATAGCTCTGTCGGCAGATTGTTTAAACATAATGGAAAAGACTTCATACTTTCTGTGAAATTTGGTCAGATTGTGTTCCAGTGATTTTTAGATCAAGTATCTATTTTTAGCAATGGTGACCAAATCTGATAACAGTTTTGCAACATTTGTAAAAACCTGAAAGGCATTCATGCCACGATGCTTTGTGTCAAATTTGTTCAAATTCTGTTAATCAAGTTTGAAATTTTTGGTACATATTTATTATTGGTGGCTATATTTGAAGGCTGATGTGAATCCTTACATACAAACTTCAAAGGAATTCATACCAAGATGCTTTCTTTTAAATTTTTGTCAAATTCTGTTAAGCTGCATTTGGAGACATAAAGGTTTTCTGATTTGTAATAGTTTTCATATTATGAAGATGGACTGGCAACATATGTATAAAAAAATTTTTTTTTTCACTCATACCGAAGTCAGGATGCAGTTGGTCCAGTTTTTATTAGAAGCAGACAATAGCATTGGTTGACTGGCAGATAACATGGATGCAGGGTCATACCTTATACCTGCCATTATTCCAGAAAGAGATGAAAGCATAACACCATTCCACATTTTTCTTCCCAATGTCCATCATAAAGATACATATATCGATTAATGATTAAATGTACATGTATAACTGATTAAATGATGTCTGTCTATATAGAATAGAAATACTTAATACTTTTTTTTTCATATAAAGTTTTCATACAGTTATTAATTGGATTATTTTGTTCTCATTCCTTTATTTTTACAGTGGCAGACACAGGAATGTGTTACACAAGGATTAAATATGGCATTCAAAAATTTGACCATCTTTATAATACACTCTAGTATACCCAACAGAAATGTCCCTTTAAAGGTGGTGAATAGCTTGCTATTTGTCTGATTTTGTCAGTTTTATTTTTAACAATATTCATTAGTTTAATATTGTTTATCACACTAAAATTTACATACATCATGTTAAATCTGAATCATGCATAATTTTACATGAATCATTTTTTAAATTAGATCAATTATCACCAAATCCATTATTAAAAAAATTGGAATCATGCATCATGTTACATGCAATTTTTCCCACTTCCCCCACAAATCTAATAAATTATCGCCAAATCTTGCATTATCTCTCTGCAATTCAAATAAGTTAATGAAAATTATTACAGCTGCATTAGTATAAATACAAATTAAAGATAGAAGCAACACAAGAAACTGGCCGTTGCCTGCATGTGAGACCTTGTCCTGAGGTTCAATAACGACGGCATTTGCTTTTTAAACAGGATAAAGATATAAGCCTATTTAAACTATATTCTTAATCCCTTGAAGACTGGATAAAATGGAAGAGTAAAAACAAAAAAAAGTAAGACTGAGGTTAAAAGCACCAAAAAACTAAGGCCGAGGTTAAAATTGAATGAGGACGGATATATGGACGGAAAAGCACATGGGCACCATCAAGACTATGCTAACCTTCTGTGTGATGATCAAAATCACCCAATAACTAAATCTGCACAACTGAACAAAGCAAAAGTAAAAATATTCCAGTTGATCCTAAATCAGCTAAAATAAATATGTGCAAAGACATGGTGATTTATGGTGTACCGGTATATGTATTATTTCTATTTATAGATGTATTCTTTTACATTAAATAACCCAATTTTTTGTCAGATGACTTTCAACAAAATGGTGCATAAACCAATGGAAACGGACTGCATGCAAGATTATTTTTTTTAAATCCCAAAAAACAAACATAAAGCCATGAAATATACATCAGAGACTTACATTTGGCAGAAGGATGCTGCAATTGCCAAGAATTTTTTCATCCAAAGGTTTGCGTTTCAATGGGGGGAAAACAAATGCTAGAAACTAACTTTTTCAAATGAAAACACGGAGACTTAAGTATAGAATGCTGGCCACAGGGACTTGCATTTTGCAGTAATGTATCTGCATTTTTGAACTAATGCAGTCATATATTTATCAGGGACTAAACTACACCCGCAACAAAGCATGACCGACTCACCTAACTGTACTTTTTTAAAATATAAATTCTTGTAATGGACAAGGTTTAATGGATAAATAGCGAGATAAATGGGCAGAAGTAACACAATATGCTCCTGCCATATTCATACGAGTGTAATACAAATTTAGCTACACAATATGGCTGCTTTTTTCACGAGTTAGGGGCTGTCAGTAATTTGACTTTTACAAGATTAAACTAAGTGATTTATTTTGACCATATAATGTTAAAATAATATTCAACTCTAATCCAAATGGCATTAAAAGTTTAAAATATGAAAACTTAAATACATATTAATGGTAAAATCTAACCCAAAGCCTGATGTGACCATTTAAGTACTGTCTTTAAAATGTTCTTGTTTCTTCTTCTCTTTCCCCAACTCCAATTTACCAAAGCGATCTAGAAACAATTTAATCACACACTAGCAATACACAAGTTGCTTTTAAAAAAAACTATATTTTGTCCTGAGAACATTTTATGAAATATCTAACATAGAGTCAAATAAAAAAAATATCAACATCAATTAGGCCACATGTGTAATTTATAATTTCCCCAAGCATCCTGTTTTTGAAACTTTGTCACAATTCAGAAGTTCAGCAGTTCAGTATTTATTAGATGCTTGTTGATTGATCTTTTTTTTAACCTGCTGCAGGACTTTAAACAATTTCAAACATTCAACTGAGTTTTTAAAAAAGTTACCTTGGAATTCGAGACAAGTAGTACTAATTATGATGGGCTCAGTAAGGTGGACAAGTTGTTTTTATCAAGGATGATGTATTAATGTAATTATCACAATGTTCAATATATCTGTGTTCATTTTACAACAATTATATTTTATGCCAGTTAAAAATACAACCTATCCTTATACAACCAGTTTAAAAAATGCTGTAATCAGGCTTTGGGTACAAGCAAAAAAAGTGCTTCTGAACACAAAAGCATATAAACCTGTTTTTGACAAGAGCAAATTATTATGTATACAAGCAATGCATCACATTCTTCATTAAATATATCGACAATATAAATTAGTCATGAATATATTTCAATAAATATTTTATAAAAGATAAGATAAATAATAATTTATTCACAGGACATCATAGAATAAATACATATCTCCATCTCAAGTTACTACAAAGCACTGTGATCAAACACAAAAGGATATTTTTTTTAAAAGACATGCCCATGTGCATTTAAGGAATGATTCATGATAACACATGGATCTTTCATATTCTTCATATAATAAGAATAAAACAAGAAATTTCATACCTTCTTATTTTCACACACCATCAAAATTATAATTCATTTTCTTTTATCCTTTTTGGGGGGTTCTGGAGACTAAATTCTTACTAACAATCTGAATTATTTTAGTTACCTATGAAAATGATTTATTTTTTTATATCAATAATTTTTTTTCAACTGAAAAACCCCCTAAAGTTTGACTAATATATATTAAAAAGCATTTAACAGGCACATGATTTTTGTGAATTTGGTAAAGAAAAAATATTTTCTGTCAAATTTATTTCAATAATGTTAAAAAAGCTAAAGTTATTTGCTAAGCTTTTATGTCACTTACATGCTGATTCTGAAAAAATGTTGTAATCCCAAAATGTAACAAGTTTAAAGAAGTTGGAAGCAAACAGAAACATTGATACATACATACTAAGTATAAACAATATAATGATTTCTGGAAATTCGAAGCAAGGTTAAAAGTGATCAATATTCTGTAAGTACGACTGTTCAAAATACATAATATACTTGCCTAATGTTTAATAGTCAGATATAAAAGAATGCGTAAAGCCTAGTTGACTTAGAATATTAATGAAAGATGAGTCTCAATGACTTCAAAAAGTCTTAAACTAAACTTAATGTGCAGAGACCATTATGTTCTTATTAGATTTACCATGGCTTCTGACATTTAAACCTCAAAGTCTATATATGTATCTTCCTTGACACATATACATGCCATCCAGAATTCTGGTAATGGAATATGATATCAATCTTAAGTTTTGGTGCAGATATAAAAAAAGAAAACAAATGCATGGATGTACAAAGAGATGTATACATTGATGTACAAACGAATATATACATTGATGTACAAAGAGATGTATACATGGATGGACAGAATCATATGATTATACATGGACAGAACGATGCACTGAGCCTTTCGATGTGTATATAAAAACTCATTAAACTTTGAAGGCCTTTCTTTCATGTGTATTTATGATTTGGTCCTTAGTTTAAAAATATACTTTTAGTTTCATCATATTTATTTGATTCCCCATCCTTGAATATTTTCAATCAAGTGATAAATCAACATACAAAACATCATTTCTGACAGCTTTGTATCGAAATAATCTCAAAAATATACAAAGGACCTATAATATACAAAACAAAGGACCTACCAAGGTAGGTATGTTCAAAATGATACATGAATAATCTATTCAATATAAACTTTATCATCAGCACACACATTAATGTAAAAAGTTCATCAGGAATCATAGTGGTCTCTTTTTATATTGTCAGCTGTCCAGTGAGTTTAACAGTACAGTAGAACCTGTCTTGAAAGACCACTCTTTCTGCAACAAAATTATGGTCTCTCAAGACAGATGGTCTCTCATAACAGGTCACAATGCTGTATAATCATTAAATTTGTGCATAGAGAATATGGTCTCTCAAGGCGGGTGGTGTCACACAGCAGTGGTCTTTCAAGACAGGTTTCACTGTATCTTCATTAGTTTGAACAGATTGCTGTTGAACAGTGTTGTTTTGTGACATTTTGTCTGATGAGCACATAAACTGCAGTGGAGCACAAATTCTGCAAATTTGCAACAAACAGCAGTAATGATTTGACACGTACAAAGAAAGCAAAAACTATTCCATTCATGACATAAAGTAAGAAATCACGCACCAAGATAAAACATTCACTAAGCACTAATACTAGTACTTGAATCAAAAGTTTTTATGCCTATAAATTGCAATCAAGTTACAAAATCTGGCAAAAAATCCTATTTAGCCATGTTTAGGCTGAGCAATTTATAACGCCATTTGCATTGTGGCAACATGAGTTTGAATAATTTATTATAGTAATACAAACATCAAGAATTTCTCAAATTGTCCATTATCAATATCAACTAAACTATACTTGTTTTGAATATTTCATTAAAAACTTGCTCTGATTCTAAAAATAGCTACATCATTTTTACTATATGTTTAACATAACTACCATATAAACTGAATTATAAGAGAAGGACAACTGAAAATTAGAGAGACCTGGACATGCTTCTATATAATGTTCTGACAGATCTATGCCTATGTACTTTTTTAGGAGTAATCAATAGGACAAACAGCACAGACTCTGATCTGCATGTCATGGCAGATCAAGATCTATATTCAGTTTGACTCTACTTATAAGCAAGTATCTACCACAGATGTGAAGTAGTGAGGTCAGGTTTTCTTTGATGTAATATGCAACCTTTAGCTTATACAGTATACAAAAACTCCCTCACTTTAACATTTTTCTTTAACATACAATTCCTGTTAAAGACACATATGGTCATTGATTCCATTTAATTATTTAGTAGTAAAAATTGTATGTATTTCATTCTTCATAATTAGGCAGTCTCTCTGTAATGTGCTGCAATAAATGACATATAAATGCCGTTATAATGATGGAATAATGTTGTGATTTCATTAATATTTCTGGTGTACCAATTTTCAAGGCTGCTATACAAACTACGAATCTGAAGAACCAAGAAACATGAAAGAGTGCTGTATCAATGAACTTGTCCATTTTTATCAATACCACAAGAATTGATACAATGAAAATATATGAAATTCACAGTAACTTACTGTCTCTTAATGTATATATGTGAAGAAAAATATTTTTAGTAGTCAAATAGTAAACACAATAAAAAATTAAATCATTTAGCTTGACAATGTTAGAAGGAACACTGAACACCAGAGCAGTTTCATACAACAAATGCAACTGTTCCCTCTAAGTCCATCCCTTCTCCAATGAAAAAGTGGCTTTATATAATGGATGACCTTACATAAGAGGAACAAAATAACTAAAAGATACCAATTTGGTGTCAGGCAGGATGCTTTTGTAAACAGGATGGCCTCTCTCATTTGATGAACCACATGTTAGAGTCAAACTAGTTCACCAAGTGGGTCTGAGATGCTCACCTGGCAGATATCTGCATATGAACCAAATGCAAAAGCAGTTGGTCAAGGAATTCCAGTTGGTATGGCACTTTCTGTATAAATTTCTTCCAGTGCTGTTCATTGTAAGTATTATGAAAAAAAAATATTTTTTTTCTTTCAAATTTTGATTATCAGCACCCACTGACTAGACGACTACATATTTTATGCCAAATTTGGTAACATTTTAATGACTGCTCTTTGAGATACAATTGCTGAAATGTTTTCTATTTTTATTAATGGCTGCCATTTTTTATGCCTGCATCATCTGCATAAATCTGAAAGGTCTTCATGCAGAATGCTCTCTATCAAATATGGTCAGGTTGTAATCAACAGTTTTTGAAAAGAAGGAAGTTCTTAAACATTTTCCTGTTTGTAGTAACAGCCACCATTCCTGAACACAGATTGGCATCAGTTGTAAATCTGAAATCTATTTATTCCAGGATGCTTTCTTCCAAATTTGGTTAAATTATGTAGAGTGATTGCAATTAAGTTGTTTTTATTTTATTTTTGGCCATACTTAAAACAGTTATTTGTAAGAATTTAAAAGTCAACAATGCCATGATTCTTTATCAAATTTGGCTGATTTCTCTTTCAAATTATTTGAAAAGAAGTTTAAATTTTTATCTTATTTTTTGCGATGGCATTCAAATTTGATAGTGGATGGGCAGTTACAAATTTGCAATCTCTTTATGCAAGAATGCTTCCTCTTAAATCTCATCCAATTCTATTGACCAGCATTTCAGAAACTATTGAATGGTTCTTCCATTTTTACTGATGATGTCAATATTTTATGTTGGTTTGGCATCATTTGCATCTGACATGGAGTTCTTCATGCCAGAATAAAATCTGGTCAAATTTACAGATTTGTCTGCTTTTAGTAGAGGAGTCCATGCTTGATGGTAGATTGACATAAACTATACAAACATGAAATATTTCTTACTATGATGCATCCTGTCAAATTATGTTTTTGAGAAGCTGAGAAAAAGCAATTGTTGACTAAGAGACAAGTCATAACTTTCAGTGCATGAAAGACATAGGGCCATACATTAGCTCATTTTCCCTTACAACCATGTGATATAAAAATGGATGTTTATAGAACTATACAAGTTTAGAAGTATACAAGTTAAGTTCTAAAACTTTCTTACTTTTTTCAAAGTTTACAGTACCAGTAAAGTGGCACCTTACATGAACACTTGTATACTACACTTTTTTTAAAAAAAAGGATTCAATAATTCCTGTGTTTTAAATCTATATATCAAATAAATAAAATGCATTTTTCTTCAAATACTGCCACAACATTAAATAGTTCAACAATAAATAATTCCAATGAATCTGGTGTTACATTTGTGTGACATTATGACATGGTATTATACACATGTAATATGAAAGTTATGAAATGAATTTATAAGGCGTTATAAATGACATTTCATGTGATAAATATTTTATGAGATCAGCAAGTCTATCTTCTGATCATAGTATACATACAAAACAATGAAGTATGACAACTCTTTAACACATTTTAAAACTCTCAGAGGCCAATGCTGCATATTTAAAAGATAGAAATGATAGTTGTGGAATTTACAATGATCGTGAAAGTTTCAACTCTTGCACTCTAGTGTGGAATTTTGACTCCAATGAGGCTAGGGCTGTATGCTATTGTACCTTCTTTCGGCACTGAATAGTCAAAACTATTCACCAAGTAAAACTGTTTTGATAATTGATGATACTGGTTGTAAAAAAGAACTAACACAAAGCATGGACACCTGCATTAACGCATGATTAAAAAATACCTGCTTTTTGGAACAAAAAAAGCATTATACATGAAATTAGCCATACACACATCCACATGTATATCCATTCAGAAATTCCTTTTGTTGTAACTGTGAAAAAACTTTTCCAATTCATGATAAAGATGTCAAGCATATCCGGTAATTTGCTATACATCTGCAGTAAGGTTTTGGAATTTCCATGTTAACCCATGGGTTACAGGAAAAACAAATATAAATTGTTATTGGTTCTCTGCTGATTATACTTTGACAGTAGGATTTAAAGCTATATATACCATACAAAAGACATAACAATATGTAAGTTCTGGATTACTGGATTCTTGTTCAGGATGGAAATAACAGAATACGTAAAAAACTGTGCACTGGTATGCCATCTTAGGTATAAAAATCAAAGCTTCGATATGGCATATTACCTGCAAGGCACATCATTTATAAAATGAATATTGTATTCTGGCCTGTGTAACTGTTAATGGCTGTGAATGGGATTTTGTGCAAGATGCTGATGTGGGGACATCCTGTGGCATCTACTTCACAACTTGCTCTCAATATCAATCCAACACTTTATTTTCAAAAAGCAGGTATTCTGCAATGCCGTAACACCGACTTTTCTCTGGTTTTAATCGTTTTAGCTAAACCATTTTGACCGGTCCTTCAAAAAATTCATTAGCACAGTTCATCTGATATGACCCATTCTTCTGACCTTTTGTTAGCACTACTTTTAGTAGCAATTAATCCACATAATAA
Organism: Unio pictorum; assembly: GCA_030141615.1. NCBI lineage: Eukaryota > Metazoa > Mollusca > Bivalvia > Unionida > Unionidae > Unio > Unio pictorum. The sequence continues at coordinate 395,688 of JARLTB010000180.1, forward strand.
ATATATATAATGACATGCTGGATGTGAAAGATGAATTCCTTCTGATCAACGGCAAATAATGTTCAAATGGTATGTACCCTTATATGCATACAAAATTCATCTTGAAGGTTTAACAGATGGGTTAGTTTACCTGCCTATATACTTGCAATATTTGCATCAAAGGCAATATTTAAAAATTCCACTGTTATGTTGCAAATGGAATATCCAAACACTGGCCTGTAAAATCTGTCGTAACACTGACTGTTTCATGTAAAAGTCTCTGAAAACTATGGATTTCTTGCTATGCAAAATTTGCATATTGTGATGGAAAAAATTGAACGTTGCATTTGAACTCCAAAATTAGTTAAAGCACCAATATAGTTAAATGTTAATAAATACATATAAAAAAACAGTAAAAATGTATAAATGACGATTTTCAGGCCAAAATTAAGATTAAAGTTAATAGAAAATACACCTTTCAAAATCATCAAAATGTGAATATTTAAAGTCAACACTCTAAAATGCCTTGTCCTAAGGTAATGTAAAAGTTAGCCACATATTGAAAAGGAAAGATGAAAAAAGTCAGAGCAAACGACCAACACAATAAACTGATCACATACATTTGATTAAATAGGAGATTAACAATAAAAGCTCATCTTTCTAAGGCTACATGTCAATAAGTTATTTAAACTGCCTATTTTTTTAAAATTTATGTCAAGTGTATGCATACATTTTCTTCCTTAGCTTTAAAACTTTGAAACTTAAATTACAGTTTAACTTCACAAAGATTTGTCTTTTAAACTTTTAGAAGAAATAACTTTGACATTATTTTCTTGAACCTAGATTTACTTTAAGAGTTGTTGAAGAACCCATGATAGTTAATTTATAACAAATATGAAGCCTTAGGATTCATACGTTTTTAAAATAAAGAAGGAATACATTCTATTAGTATATGAAATATTCCATGCAAAGAGAAGCAGAAAAAAAATGCAAAATTTCCAAACAAAACTGTTCTAAAACAGACATAAATATTAATTTAAGAACGACATTATATCTTCCAAATGCAGTAGTATAACCACCAAAACTAAAGACTATCTTTTCTCATCAAATATTTTAAAACATCTCTTTCAATGATGGTACAGTAATAAAACTTCAAGTACACACTGTAAAACATAAACATGCAGTTAATATATACTAATCTATAAACCTAATCCTGTTAGATCCAAGTCTTCATTCATAGCCTCTTCTCTAAGACAGGGACTGAAATCACCTTGCTGAAAGTACTGTCCATCCAATGACCGCAGGTCATCCAACGTTGTTCTTAGCTCATCTTCATCTAATCTGAACTGCAAATTCCTTATTGCAGAATGCTCATGCTTTGGGAATAGCATATCTGTACTGGAGGAACTCGTCACTGCAGTTAAAGCACTACTTATATCCACATTGGGTGAATTTCCCATGAATCGAGCATCTGGCAATTCAATATTTGAATAAATAGAATTTGCTAGTGGGATATTGCTGGTTGATTGTGGGGAAAAGGTTAAAGAAACCGCTCCTTTAAACTGTGACTTTTCTGTTGATATGTGTGCTAATGCCTGTGCATAAGATTCCTTATTCGCTGCATTTGAACCTACTTCTTTTGGGTATGATCCCACCATACCACTATGTAAGAAACTCACAGACTTCTGTTCAGACTGATTATGTAATGAAGTCTTCTTAGCAGGAATGTCTTTGGAATGACCATGAACAGTGGAAATATTCATTGTGGCCAAAAGGCCTGTTGGTCTGGCTATGCTTTGTGACTTGTCATCGGAAGACTTGGTGGACAACTGAGCCAACTTGAATGAGAAAGGATAAGCTTCCAACAACGGTGATGTCAATAAAGCAGATGAGTTTTCTTTCTGCTCACCAGTGTCCTGAGGGCTTCCTGGAATGCTATTATCATTTCTAGCAGTCAAATTTGCAATACTCACTCCAGGTTTTTCCCTCATTACATGAGCCTTTCTTTGAGGATCCCTGACTAGAGAGACCTGTACCTTCATCTGTTTTGTTATAGGGTTACCTTGAACTGTATTTGCATCAACAGTTTGAACATCTTTCCTAAGTGATCTCACCGCAGCTTCATATGGTGGAGGGTTGCCAACTGGTATATTCATTGCAGACTCTGACCCAGAATTTGGGCTTTGACTGAGGTGACTGTCTTCTGAGTTTAAAGAATTACTATTAGCTAATGTGACCATTGGCTTGATGGGTGTCACATACCCTTCTGAATTCAGTGATGTGGCTTGAATTGGCATAAAGGCACTTGAACTGACTGGGTCAATCGGACTTCCCAAAGATGTTGATAGTCTATTGCTAGTAACCAAAATTTGAGGATGAGCGCAACTAGTCTGGGGTGAATGGTGAAGAGATCCTGACTGAATGGTAAGATTAGTGTTGATATTAGCAGAGTCTGTTGATTGCATACCTGTGTTAGAAGCCTCCAACAGTACAGACGTAGGAGTGGAATTCATGACAGGACTTGTATCAATACTGTGGTATCCTGGATCTGAGAAAGGAGTCTGCGAATTGAGTCTCTCCATGAAATTCTCACGGCTGTTTTGCCTGTTCAAGACAGGACTAAGGGAAACAGTTTTACGGAACAGCTTATCCTGGGACACGTCTTTGGGTTTCTGGAGAGAATGCTGAATACTTGCGAGATATGGGAGGGGTGTACTTTTAAGATGTTCCTCAGGCACTTTGTTCTGGTTCAATGTGGAATGTGATGGACTCTTGATAAAAGATGGACTTGGTTTACCATGCATCTCTACTGGGATTTGGAAATAAACATTTTGTCCATGATGTGGATTTCCATATGGTAATGGAATGGTTTTTGGCTGTTCCTTAAGAAAAGGCTTCACAGGTGAGGTAGAATGTAATAAGGGAGATGCAGAGGAATCTCGGACTTGGCTTGCATCTGTACCCAACTGTGGTGATATGGATGATGAGCGTGGAACGGAATGTGAAGCAGCTTCCACAAATGGAGTGAAATTTGGTAAAGAATAGCTCCTGTGACGGCCTGTATATAAACTCCTTCCAGAATCTTTCTTGATTGGGCTTTGCTTTGATGTGACAACATCTTTAACTCTTTGGCCAGGAGGTAGAGGATCTGGCACAGTGAAAACATCATCTGCCACTTTACCAGAAGATTTACATACACTTGACATAAGATTATTTTCCTGTTCCACTATTATCTCAATTTCATTTTCTACACCAATGACAAGGTCAGGCAGTGACTGTTTCTCAGAGAAAGCTAGACCATGTCTCTGCTTTTCAAGGGTCTCTGTGATAAAATCTGCAACATCTTGTGGCAGATCTGATTCCAAGACACTGTGATGATATTCGTCCTCTGTGTTAACAGAATGCACCTCAGAATTTCCTTCCACAGTACCTTTTTGACCATGTACTGACTGAATATTTTGCAGTGTTTCATCCACAATCCGTACACCTTGTTCTTCAAAATGAACAGATACCAAACCTTCCAATGTAGAATTCCTACCATCTTTTGCAGACCTGCCAACAATGTCCATTGATGAACCTCTAGAGTCTTCGTCCATATTCATTTTCCCACTATTCCCTTGGCTCTCCTTTTGCATGAAGTTTTTCATTCTTTTATCCAAGTCATCCTTTTGTTTCATCAATTGCTGTTGAGAGTTCCTTAGTGACTTTACACAGACACCAACTGAACTTCTTTGCATTTGCTCTTGTCTTGTTATAGGAAGAGGATATGGAGTTATATGGATTGAATCTTTCAACGCATCTCTTTCAAGGCTGGAAATATCTGGACTCTGCAAAACATGAAATTCTTTCTCTGGCCCACTATCCTTTAGCAGACTTAAGTCAAGTTCCATAGTGCAAGACTGAGTTCTTCTTTGGAATTCATCTTTTTGTCCTTTAGAATGATGTTGCTGTTGAAATTCAAAATCCACCAATTCATCATTTTCACCGGTTGAGTTAAGTCGTTTAAAATTCTGACGCAGAGATATATCACTGGACTTTCTTTTCCTGCCACCAGATGGAGTTTCTCTACCAAATGAGCAGACACTATCTGGTCTGCTCAGGTCTGTTGGAGTTTCCCGACCAAGTGAGCACACACTTTGCGGACGGGCATCTAAAGGAGAGTCTCCAACTCTAGCAAGCTTAAGAGGTGTCTCCCTGCCCAACTGAATATCCTCAGTGTCCTCACTTGAACTTGTCATGAGCATGACTCTGGTGGATTTGACAGGCGATTCTTGACCAAAAGACCAAACACTCTCTGACTGAAATGGTGATGTAGCATTCAGTGTAGTCATCCTATATTTAGGATCATCTGTTTGCTGCAATTCCATCGGCTCTGTAGTATTTGAAATTGTTTGATCTTTCCTTTGCTTACTGCGAAAACCACTTTGAACTTTAGGAGATTCTTCAATCTCCATTTTATCATAGCTCTGTGGCATTTTAGGCGAATTACTACTGGATTTGCCCCTTACAGCACTGTTGGTCTTAGCTTCAGGTTTTACCACTGATGCAATACCTGTTGCCTGTGGAACTGAAAAGGCATTAGTAGCAGGACTGGAATTCAAAATTATGACAACCTCTTTGGTTGGTATATGGATTACTTCTGGCACTGCCTGAAAGCTGCCTCCTTGGGAAGGTGGAGTTGTTAGCAAACTTTGAGAAAATTGTGCCACTGGAAGATTCAACTTAGCTAAAGATTCTGCTATGACTGCTTCTCTTGCCCGTTTTTCTTTCAGTATAGTAGCTACTGGCCTTTTGTCATAGGCGGGATTTTCATTACCACTCCCCCTGTTTTCTTTCAGCATGCTTGAGACAGTTTTTGACGGTGATGCCTTTGGACGTATGGGAGTAAATCGACTCTTCACATTTCGGGATGAAATTGGTGATGATTGAATTGATGAGGGTGAATGAACTGACTGAGCACTGGACGATTGGGGGGAAGTAACCTGATAAGGAACTGAAGTCCCATTGTTTTCTGATTGGATCTGGGCATGGGAGGAAGTTCTATCTTGGACAGGATTGATTTCTAACGTTGCTATGCCTCTGGTTGCAGGTATCACAAGGGGTGAGCAATTTGAAACTGGGACGGCATCAACTTGAGTGGAATTGCTTGATAAGGATTTTTGTAAATTATATGAAGGAATAATGACTGGAATGGAATTTGTGTAGACGGACTGTGCACAACTCAATAAACTATCACTGGTAACAGGGTTACTATGCTGCAAAGCAGTCTTATAATTTATTGCCTGGTTGGGTTCTTTGGTGATGTTTACATTCTGGTTCACATTGATACCTTCTTTTCGTGGTTGTACTTGAGAAAAAGGAACAAAAGCACTTCTGCAGGCAGCAGCTGGATGTGGTGTATACAAAGTCCCAGATGAACCTATATTTGTGGGAACTAATTTCAGTTCATTTGGTTTTACATCCCACCTGGAGTCAGTTTTGTTATCATCTTCATTTTCTCCTTTTGATGCTCTGTCTGTCATTTCTGTATCTACTACTTCTGAACATGACTGTTGATTATTATTACTATTATTGTTTTGTTTATCTCCACAACTGTCCAAGCAAAACGGATCTGTATTTGCTTGTTTCAAAGTGTTATCAACATAATTCACTGTTTCAATCATCTGATTTGAACACTCCGACACAGTGTGTGAACTGGTCTCTCCTACTGTGTTCAATTCATCCAGTGTATCTAACTTATCTACCTCCATGTCTGAAAAATCTTCAACATCACGTTTACATTCAGAATTTCCCTTAACAAACACTGCAGGGTCATTATTGGATAATCCTTGACTTCCATCCATGTGATCGGCATTCTGGGGCTTAAATTCCCCTGAACTTCCAAGCACTGACTGTGGTGATTCTCCAATCAAATCTCTTTCCTCTTCAATGTCACATTTATTGTCCTTATTTTCCTTTCCTGATTTGTTATTTGATTTTTCTGTTGCAACATCAAAAGGAAAGCTCTGGCTTTTCTCTGTCCTGATTTTCCCATCAACGATTTGATTTCGTAACCTCCTAAGAAGCTCATTACTACCAATATTTGACTTAGTTTGGTTGTTACATGTGGTTGAGCTATCCGAAGTTTTAGCAGCACAGTCTGCAGGACTGGTATCAGTGGTAGCCCTTTGTATTGATAAATCCAAAACAGGAACAAAATGAGCAGTCTTTACATTATCAGGAGACTGTTGAATTAAATTCTTACTTTCTCTTTCATTTTTCAATACTGGCATTCCGCACATTGGACCTGATTCTTGCGTAGTTTCTTGATAACGCTGGAAGATGGGTGTTTTGACTGGAGTGGTTCGATCATAAACTTGTAGTCGGGATTGACTTCTTTCCTGTGCTTGCCTTAACTCTTGCTCCACTTCCTCTTTCTGCAGCTGAAGACGCCTTTTCTGCTCCTTCATCAACTCTCGCTCTTGGAGCTTCCTTTGGAGCTGAATCTGAGTTTCTCTGTGTTTGTCATTGCTTGAAGTCGCAAACAATGCAGAGGCTGAAGCAGAAGATACATGAAATTTAGATTCCTAACCTGACCCAAAATACACGATTCTTTTGAAAAAAACTATTAAAAACTAAGAAATTATTAAAGTTCACATTTTATAATTTAATGCAAAAAGTAATCTTTAATTAATGGAAAACTATTTATGATGAGTCAGCTCCGCAACTGAGAAACAAATTCAGTTTATCTTTGGCACCCCCATTCTTTGCCTAACATACTGAAGTTAACTAAAATAAAAACTTACAACTGTCTTAAAGATTTCAATGTAAAGTTACTGGGAAGGATTTAATTTTTTTAATATCTGTGACCTTAACCTCAAAGATAAAAATGTCCTATGGTTCATCCATTCATCTCAAATTGCTTCTTGTGTTTTAATGCATAAACTTCAAAATATTGATCAAGATCCCAAACATTCATTGTAACATAATTGCAATCAAAGTAGTTAGTATTGGAAAGTAGTTTCGATTGGTCAGAATGTTACCACGTGATCAAAATGAATTGCGTTCATTTCAGTATGAACTGTTAGGAGAACTACTTTTCAAAGAATACCCACGTCTATAAATAGAGTCACGTGTACAGCAGACGATAAACAATGCTAGTGAAGGCGGAAACGAAGTAAACATTAAAGGAAAAGAACAATTTTACAATTTCTTTTAACAATAATTGAATTATGTTAATCTGAAAGATTAAAACAACATATACTTCACATTTTTTATAAATAAAAATATTATTTCTTTGTTGAAATATGTTAAAAGTGTGGATAAAAATTAAGTGCGCTAGGTCAAGGTCACAGGCATTATGGCTATCGTGTCAGAATTTTGGAGATTCGTTCGCTAACTTTGCCTTAACAGAAAGATTTTGCGCATGATGATATTTATAATTTTGACCCTTCTATATTTGACGTGCCTTTTTAAATGTAAGAAGTATTACAAACTGAGTTGTCATTTCGTTTGACAGGTGAAAGGCTGATTTAGCGGCCTACAGGATGATCACAAACCAAAACACTTCAAATCACTTAAGTCTCTAAAACATATCAGAACAGCGGTACTTAAAATCTACCAATAAAAACACTAAATGGGGCTACAAAATTTGTACAGGTAGATTTATTCATTCATTCAATAATCATAATAAATTAACTATAATACATGTACTAATAATAATGACCAGTATACTGGACTGTTCATAAATATAAGCATTGGTAATATTGCTTGAGACTTAATATTTTCTTATGTTTTCTTAAATTATATATTATGAAAAGGCAATATACTGTTTCATTCATGCCGTTTTTATACAAAAAGACTTAACTTGCTTTTAAGTGAACAAATTTTGTTTATCTTTAAATTAATATTTGTGACAGCATAAAAAATGTAACAAATTTGTTATATAAATACAAATTATGGAAAGGAGATATGCAAGAATGATTGTTCCCAAAGATCTAAATATTTCAAATGTTATAAAATAGTTTCTACCAAGCAGAACAACATATGACTTTCAGAATGACACAAAGAGAAGAATATAGAGATAGAACTGAAGTCATCTGAGTCTGCACATTTGTCCCAAATGTTAACCATATTTTATGCCAAAGCAGCCCCTAAGGTCACCACAACATGAAAGAGGATGCTCCCTGAAGCCCGAGCTAAAGAATACCATAAAATCACTTTTTAAAATGTTGGAGCTATTATTAATTGCTTTATTCAGGTTGAATGTGGTCATTCAATTAATAATTTATTGTTACACACCCTGAGTTTAAAAATCAAACAACATGTTAAATGGAAATATAAAGTTGAACTCAACACATGCCAGTTATTCCTCCATCAGACATGTATGCGATAAATCAATACCTGATGTATGATAATCCTATCACACTCAGATACAGGGTTTGCTTATACCTCTCCATCCACTATGTTACACTTGGATTAGAATTCCACAGCCAATTAATACCCACCAGTCTCGAAATCAGATTTAATGAAACAGGGGCTGAATATGTCAATTTGACCCATCAAACTATGGAAACAAATCATCATGGAGACTTAAATGCTAAGGAGGAAAATTCTTACATGGGAATGTATGCAGCTGGTGGTCAAAACTGCCCAGTCAGGTCAGTAAAATACTACCTCACACACATTAATCCAAGAGCTGAATCACTGTTTTATCACATTGATAAAAATGCTATTGAAAATCCCCAATTTTGTCAAATATGGTATACCACAAAATGAGTTGGACAGAGACAATTAAGCAGTTTTATGCCTGACATATGCAAAAATACCCATATATCTGCAAGATATACTGTTCACTCTCTTTGTGCCAAAGCTTTGAATGCAATGATCAACACCAACCTTCCTGCTAGGTACATTATGTATCTGTCTGACCACTCCAATGAACTATCACTGAAACCATACACAAGGCCCAGCACTCAACATTAAAAAAAAATATGATTAACATTCTTTCCAAATGATGTTCAAATGTAACATTGTCTGCTCAAGAATCTTTTGCATTACTCACTTTCATGCAAATGTAAATGTTCAAATGACCTCAACAAACTCAAGAAATCTAACTCAATAAAAAGTTCAAATGACCCCTATAAACCCAAGCAGTACATATCAAGTAATTGTTACTGAATCTGCTCAAAAATTGTATCAAACACTATATGCTAATACAATGAACTCTATGACAAGTTCATCCAACTATCATTTCAATAAATTCAACTTCAAGTTTAGTTGCAACTAAACAAAGTGCAAACAAGTTAAGAAAATACATGATATGCAAGTTAAGTGTCAACTATCCAGTCTAGAACAATAATTTTTGTCATGTATAACTCCTGGTACTTTTTTATATGTCAATTTTCAATTAATAATTTTATATAAATTTTCTAAACTTATGTCCCAAACTTAATGAGAGGGATATGGTTATGAACCATTGTCACTAAACAAATCATGTAAAAAAAAAAAATAGAGAGATAGAATAAGTACTTAATTATTTTTTAACTGTGTATGTCTGAAAAAACAAAAATGATCACACACTTTCTATAACATAACCTCATACACCTAGATGTATTAGTCAAGCCTGTTTATATACACGAAAATAGGTTTTGAAGAACAAAATTAGATCACTCACATGTGATAAATATGCAAAATCACACTGGCAGTATATGAACGCATACATTCTTGGCCATGAATCCTGACTTTAAATATAGAGCTCCACTTTGAATACACGTGTTCATTAAGGTAAAATATCAAAATCACGGTAGCAAATTCCATGCATCATTTTCCATTGAATCAAGGACTTGTATTATGATGACCTTATTACGATCAAGCAGGACAACCCCACGTACTATAAATAGCTACGTAAAAAAACACCAAATTATGTATTACTACGCTCAGTTAAGATTTGTTTCTTACTGATGGAAACAAAATAACATAGCAAACAAATGAAATTTCAATTATAAGAGTTTAACGTTTTTTCTGCGTTCATCGTGGTATAAACTATCAATTGTCGACTCGCACAGCTTACATAATGCCCTTCGGGCATTATTTGCTGTGATTCGGCAACTGACAGTTTATATCACGATGAATGCAGAAAAAACAACGTTAAACTCTTAAATATCTTCATCTGACAATATTTATAAATATCAAATTTCATCCATTTATCTAAATAAAGCTCTTAAGTTAGAAAACAGAACAGCAAATGTAACAAAAAGATATTGACCTGTGATGATGACCTTGAAATATATATTCACAATGTAGTACATGACATAGATTAGAGTTTATTCATACTTATACTGTTTCATTTCTTCATCTCACAATACTCTAAAATAACAGAATGGAAAGGAAAACAAAGCGGAAAAAATGTAACACATACAACCATAACGATTCAATGATAAGGCAGACAGCACACCTGCCAGTGATGATAGAAATGCAAAGCAAGTTGTATCCCATAATCTCTAACATCTCTGAAGTTAAAGAGTGGAAAGGAATGTGATCTTTACTTTGAAGACAACACATGCAATATATATACACACACACACACACACACACACAGCAACTTCTATAATGGATCTAAAAATACAGAGAAGTACCCAAAATTGAGTTGTCAAAATTAGTAACATTATTGTTAGTTCAACTTACATACATGCATATATGGCTAAAACTCTAATAATATAACTTTTCATCAAAAGAAAATGACGGTTATGGAGAATTTAAAAAATAGTTAATCTTGGCCTGACATAGGCACACTGTTAAAACAAACCATATGAACAATATTTTCAGGTTTTGGCAACCTAAATTCTGAATGTCCACTCAAGTTTGTAAGTCTACATTTGCCTGATAGTTACCTATTTTAATGCAGGTATACGACATACATCAATTTCTGAAACAAAAACTGTACATATCAATGTTTTCTACGGACTAGGGGAATTCAAATTATGATTCAAATGCATTACAGGAAGGTAAACACTAGGTCAATTCTACTCCATTTGAATTCTAAATGAAACATGCATACACAAATGTACAGTCATACACAATGAAAATTAAATACTGTTGAATTTAAACAGATGTTATGCCTACTTTTGAGACCCTGGTGTCCTGCATCTTGCATTGCGGCAATCAACGTGAAAGCTGCCACAGATTTGCTGTTGACATACAAGTTGGTCAGGAGAAATTCAGCCAGATCTCTAATACCACTGAATGTTTTGTTCAGCAACTTGTATGCCCATTCACACACTAGCTGGCATGCCGCAGAAAAAACCTCATCCCTTTCTTTTGTTTCATCCTGCACATAAAACAAAAATATTTCTGTCAAAGACCAATGATGAGTATTTATTTGCATATTTAATTGTTTAAGTTTAATGTTAGCATTGTACTACACAAACATACTGTCTATCAGAAAAGATAAAGTAGAAAAGTCTAACTGATACATAATATTCTAGACTAGTTCAATTGTCAGATAATGTACACTAGAAGAATCAATACATTTTTTGCTAAACATTGAAACATTGGGCCATTGAGTACATTTTTTTTAAATCAAAGAGCAATGAAAATTAGACAGCTGTTGCTTTGGTATAGTTGATCTTTAATGTCATCCTAAACTAATCTGCCTTTTATAAAGTTTTTTTTTATAAGAAAGGTTTTCTAAATTAAAATGTAATGGTATGTCAATTTACCACACTATTGATCAATTTCTTACATTCTCAATGGTCAAAGTCTATCATGTCGAGTCTGGACATGACACTATACATCCGTAATAGTCTAAATATTGTGCATTGGTCATTTTCAACTCAAGTCTGTGAAAATGTCACTGCTTTACACCCCCCTTCATTATATAATATCCATGTGTTAGAGGTGGTATAAAGTCCAAGATACACCACACTGTGGCACATTAAAACTCAGCAATTAGGACCCAGTGTAGTTAACACATACTATCAGTCTCTCAAGGAATATCATCGACTATTCAAGGTAATCCACTACTTGGCTATGTGAATTCCACTCATGTTTATGGAATTTAGTGCAGTTTACACTTGAGGAGTGAAGTACAGTCAGTAACAAACTAGCATGTCACTGAAATACACCCATGCAACACATCCACAAATGTACAATGTTGTGTGCACTATAGCCAGTCAGTTTACATGTCAGCAATGACATCCTTTTGTAATGAAGTCATATAGTGATTCTAGGCCTTGTCACCACATAAAATCACATGCATTAATATAATTAATATTAGGTTACAGACATTGTAAACTCCTAACATGATATGTTATTAACCCTGTGAAGAATGATATTGAAACTTAAGAAAGTTTATCTGAGCTTGGCTAGAGTGATTTGTAAGTCTGTTATTCATTAACATCAGACCTGCCAACAATGATGATTCCGTCTCAGTAAGGCAGTTGATTTTTTTTCTGTAATACTGACCAATTTTCAGTAAGGTGTAACAAAATATCAAGAACTGTTATTGTAAAGCTGGAAAATGTAGTTAAACGTTTGACACATCGATGATAAACATGTTCAACTGAAAAGTTTGTAAAGCATGTGTAGACTTTATTTTTAGCACTAGTACAGTTGCACAAACTCTAGTTCAAAACCCTATGCCGCTCAATGGCTTGTTGCTATCTCTCAACTTGACAGAATTCCTGGAAAATCTTTTCCATTTCACATGATGATGGCCATAATATCTCCAGCCACGACACAAATATACTCAAATTAGCATGTGATGTCCAAAAAACTTGTGTCCTTTCCAGCTTTTATTTACAAGAATCTGAATACTTTTTTTTATTCTTCTGTGTTGATTATTTTGACTTTTCTAGAAGTTTATTTTCCCTTTAGTCTTAAACATCCATTGCATTCTGGTTGCCATTTTTAAAAATTCTATAATCAAGTTTGATTATGCAGACACTTTGCATGAGCTATGAGCTAATAAGTGCAGTTAAAGAATCTGGGATGCTGCTGTAAAGTTAGTCTGGTACCTTGACTAACTTCACTACTTCTAAGATGAAACCCAGATCCAAAGAAAACATGAATAAACCAATTACCCCGATTTTTTGGCAACGATAATTTTTCTGAACGTTTTTGATAGTATGCAGTAAGTATGTATTTTAGGGGTAATTTTTGTAAGACGGCAAAATTGTAAGAGTTGGCAGATCCGCCAAATCACTAACAAATTGAAGCACAAATACTACTACTAGGAGAATGATTATGTGTAAATCTTGATTAACCCTAAAACTTGTATGCTTGGACTATCCATGTATTACTTTGAAAAAATAATGACATTCTAACTGCCCAAAAATGCAGGTGTTATATCCACTAAAAACTACGTAGCATACACTTCAGTATGATGAAACTTTTTAACGTAACTTTGTTACATTTGGAAAAAAGCTTACCTCAGGTTTGGGTGTCTGAAGTTCCAACTCAGGAAGCATAGGTCTGACAACATCCAGTTTCTTTCTTAGACCACCATAGCAGTATGTGAACACTGTCAAGGATAATATCCAAAACGGACTTGTCTAGCACACATTGTAAAATCAACCTCAACAAACCCTTCAAACAATGAAGCCAGTTGACCCTGCTTGACAGGATCAAAAGGTAAAATAAGCAAGTATATTGTATGACTAGTGTCTACATAATTTACATGTAAGATTTCTCAACTGCTAGATCAGGTTAATGTAAAAAAGCATTTCTTGTGGAGGTGGGGATGAGCCATTTGTCCTTTTTATCTTTCCTTTTTTTGAGATTTTATAACAATTGGGTTTTCTTCAGTTGTTTTAGTCTATTGTTAGATTTCTAGGGTCATAATGAAACTTTAGGTAGCTTTAAGTTTTTAAGGTCCACTTCTAATCCTGATACCAGCTGAAGAAGTGTCAGAGCTAGTGGTAGAAGTTGCTCCGTAAATAGGACAGACTTAAATAGTGATTCCACTGTCTTTCACTTTAGTTAGCATCTTTGGTGGTACTGGCTTCCAATGATGTTGAGCACTCCGATGAGAACATGCTGTGAGTCTGACCAATCTTGACAGGTGAGTGTAAGGATGGTAGTCTTGTTTTAGTGACACTAGTTGATCCAGCTTCCACCGATGTTATTCACTCAGATGAAAACACCGTATATGTATACAACTTGTCAGGTTTTTAATATGTTCTTTTACAATTGGGAGTACTGTTTTTTTAAACAGTGACTCCATTTGCATTGGCATAGTTTTATTCTGGGGGGGGGGGAGACTATTTGTAGTGGTTAAACCATGAAATTAAACACCTACTAATGTGCAAACTTTGACAGGCAAACCACAAATTTAAGTAACCTCTTAAGTTCTCTAACAATGAAAGTTGAACACCACAAAAATTATACTACAGCGTGCCAGAAAACAAGCAACATCTCATGTGAAGATAACTGACAAGAGGTATAACTCTGTCCAAAATGAATGCATATGAGACAAGATGCATAAAAGGCAACCTAGGTCAATGAGATAAATAAGTAAGACTGCAACAAAAGAAGAAACAACCTCCCCCGATGACATGATAGATTTAATACAGTGTCATGCTCAACAGAAAGGATATCTTGACTGCCCTCTCTGTCCAAGACGTCGTGCTTTTACATTAGGGAAGACACATTTCATGACTTTTCCAAAGTCTGCAGTGCACAACGGACGAAGGTAATGATTTTCACAATACAGCCTGAAAGAATAACCAAGAAAACAGTAATTAAAACCTATATGTGTTATTAACATTCATGTGTTTATTTGTGCAAACATAACCTATTGGAAAGTTTTAGGTTTGTAAAAAAAAACAAGAGGTCAAAAAGGGACTCCGATCACTCAACAGCCTAAAAGTAAAAATGGATGTGCAGAGCAGATGGCCATGAAATTTTGGTCAGTAGGATGGTTTCTAAAAGTAAAATTCTTCATATGCTGCCTATAACATATGCAGTAGAATCTGTCTTGAAAGACCACCTCTCCCAAAAATAAGTATCTTAAGGCTTCTCAATTTTGTTGTATGTTTGTTTGTACTTGATGGTACATCAGCAACATTTCTGCAAAAATGATAAATCTTAATGCCAGGATGCTTTCTTGTTAAAAGTCTCTTTCTTTTAAAATCTAGTACATGTTGGCCAGATCTGACAGTAGACTGGCAATTGTAGAGATCAGAATGGCTTTCAGGTTATAATCATTTCTGTTGAATTTTATTAAATTCAGAAAAACTACTATTATAATCTATTTTAAAGTTTTCTATTTATAATAACAGAAATCATATTTGAAGGCAGACTGATATCAAATATAAAAAAATTTAACTTCAAAAAACTTCCTGCTATGATGTGGTCAGCCCAATTTGTTCGTCTTCTACTGAGTGTGTTTTAAGAACACAACGAAAGTGTTTTTTTAATTTTAGTAAGTGTTTATGTCTGATGGTGAATCAGCAACACACCTGAACAAACATGAAAGCCCTTAATGGCAGCATGATATCAACTGTGATAAAATTTGCAGTTTTAAGTCTTTTTAAAGATTCTTATTATAGTAGTGGCAATAATGTTTAAGTGTGAAATGAAATCATTCATATAAAAAAAAAATTAAAAAATCCTTCAAATCATCTGTTTTAAGTAAAATGTAGAAAATTCCATTGAATATGTAAAGAAGTCATTAAAAGGTTCTACTATTCTTATTTTGTGGCCATATTTGA
Organism: Unio pictorum; assembly: GCA_030141615.1. Lineage (NCBI taxonomy): Eukaryota > Metazoa > Mollusca > Bivalvia > Unionida > Unionidae > Unio > Unio pictorum. The sequence continues at coordinate 411,359 of JARLTB010000180.1, forward strand.
TTAAGAGAATTTGTATAAAGTCGAATGCCACTACCCTAAGATCATTAAGTTACATTTGGTCACACATTTATGTCCCATTTTAAACTTAAGCCAGCCTTTTTTGGAATTCTTTTCATTAATTCCTCAAGCTTGTTAACAAAAATTACTTGTTTACATACAAAAAGACTTAATTTGACAAGCACAAGAATAAATAAAAAAAAAACCACTAAAATAAAAATACAACAGTCCCCAATAAAATATTAATTGTCAGGTAGAGAGTAGGATAAGGATTTCCACACTGGCATATGTGTGTGTATGTATGTGTGTATGTATGTATGTATGTATGTATGTATGTGTATATATATATATATATATATATATATATATATATATATATATATATATATATATATATATATAATGATAAAGAATGCAAGAAACATGTTTCCAACTCTTCCAGCATATATATGCATATTATGGAGAGGCTATAAATGTAATTGTCAAATGTGTCTGTAAACTTTAACCTCATGAAGTTTACAAAATAATTTTTGGGGTTATTAAACTGAATATGATATACAGGTTTGTAATCTGAATGAAATTAATGTCTTTCCGGATAATTACCTGTAGTCATCATAGACCTCCTGTTTAGGCAGGCAGATATCAGGGTCCTCCTCAAGGTGTGATTTGATCCAGGTGAATGCCTGGGCCTGTTCTAATCGGTTAGATCCTTGAACACATGATGGTGGCGTTCTGAAAACATGAACATCAAATTGGATCCTGGATTTTGTTAAGAATGATGAAAGAAGTAGAAAGAAGGCAGATTTTGGAAAACAAAATAACTTTACAAAAAAATGTTTTGCAATGTTAATAGGTTTTAGATCAAAGGTGAACAAGCCTTATTCAGCAACATCTATAAACAATGGTAAATCTGATGTCAAAATGCTTAAATCTTCCTGTTTTACATTCAACAAATATTTAATGGGACACAGAAAAAAGACTGAAACAAAAGGTTCAAATGGTCTGAAATTGTGCACCTGCTTTGATAACTTATAAGTGTCACACAGTCAACTTATCAAGTACTGTATAAATACAATCTAAATAAACTTTCTCATAAACTTTATACCATGTTGATTTGTCATATGTACTATATCTTGATACAAAAAAATTATGTCTAAAGACAAAGGCGTTAATATGCAGGTTCTTGTTCCTAACAGAACATAATCAAATATCATGATGTAAATCCATTTACCAAGTCTGATAGAAACTGGATAATATATTACAATAAAACCTGTCTTGAAAGACCATATTCTCAATGCACACATTTTATGATTATACAGCATTAGGACCTGTTATGAGAGAACACTTGTCTTCAGACAAGTCAGAGACAGGTTGTACTGTATCTTTTTTTTCAAGAGGTAACAAGTTCAGCCAATTACATGCAAAGTACATGTATCTCATTAATAAAAGCAGTTCTCACTCATTATAGAACCGGTTAGTAATAATGACAAGATATACTTATTTACCAAGAGGGAAAAAAGTCTGATTGGTTTTCAGTCTCTTGGGTGATTAAAAATGTTATTAATCCGATTTAAAAAATACCATATTAATATGTACCAATTTATTCACAACCAAACCTATCCAACATCTTGCTAATATTTAACAAGTTTATCAAAATCTGAATAGCAAATACAGGCGCCAAAATGTTGATGAATTCCGCACAACAGATGGAAATATCACATCATTATTGTGCATGAATTTCACTCATAACCATCCTCAATCAAGATACTAATGATGCAAGTCAATTCACAAAGTCTGATCAAAATCCTACCAAAATTACAATAATAAAACCCTAAGCCAATCAGAAGCAAGATTTCAATATACATTTGCATAGGATTCACTCACATAACATGAATGAGCATTCTGACAATGTTAGTCTCTTTTCCAAGTAAAATCAGGTGAGACGTGTGTGTGATTTGGATTTTTAATGAAGCTTTAACAATTTTTCAGTCATATCGATAAGATGTCTGCAGAGAGGCAGTTCATAGTGATGTCGAGCAATGGGGCATCATGCCGAAGACATGTAGCATGATGTCCCACCTAGTCATATTATCCTGACACCAGGCCGACCAGTCATAACAATAACCTCTTAACACTGAGCGCCAAGCGAGGCAGCTGTTAGTACCTTTTGTGCATGTCTTTGGTATGATTTGACCAGGGATCGAACGCACAGCCTCCCGTTTCCGCAGCGGATGCTCTAACCCATTAGCCACCAGAGCTGTGCAGGTCAGACATAGCCAATGAAGTAGTATAAAACCTCAGCCAATCATAAACATGATGACCTGCAGCCTGTATTTCTGTGGCCTTTCCAGAATTTTACATATTTATATTGGCTGAGATTTTATTCTTTTAAGGGATCACCATATTTTTCACGACAGCTGTTTCCTAAATAATATTTTGATGTGAATTAGTATGGGTCAGAATAATTTTATTTTCAATACATACTGCATTAAGAACTGAACTAATCTTCCCCTCCATCATAATTTAATGGACTTAGTAATAATAATAATAATAATAATATTAATAATAATAATAATAATGAGGACTTCTGTATAGAGTCTAATCTCTAGAAGCTCTAAGCACTTTACAACATTAGAAAACACTTGTAACATAAAAAATATACATAATGATATGATTACAAAAACAAACACTATTAGATCTTTAAGTTTGTTCTTGCAGTCAAAATGGTGAGTTTTAGAGCACTCTTTATGTCTAATTTCAATGGGCAATTCATTCCACGTTGCTGGACAATGGTATGCAAAAGAAAGTTGTCCATATGACTTTGTTTTCATGTTTTCATTATGGAAATAATGAGTGTGCGATTGTCAGAAGAGGAGCGAAAGTATCTTTCTGGTGTGTACACATGGGTGAAGTTGGATAGGAATGTTGAACTGAAGTTCATCAGTAAAACATAGCACAGAGAACAAATCATGTGTTCGATTCTGGCTTGAATGGATAGCCAATGTAGTGTACAGAGCAGCGAGGAGGTGTGCATTGATTGTGGTACTCTAAGGATGATCCAAGCAGCTGTATTTTGAACCTTTTGAAGTTTCTGGAGTAGACACTGAGATGAACCAGACAGAATTAAGTTACAATAGTCCAGTCTTGAATGAAGACACGAGTGTTTTAGTGGTATCAACTGAAAGATATTTGCGAATGAAGCTGATGCATCTCAACTCAACATATGCAGCCTTGTTTTCTAAAAGTTCCGGTCCTGATAAACTGTGGATGGACAACATTATAACATACAAGTAGTCTCTAGTAAATATATGTTCAAACCATTTAATTTTTTTGCCCCACAAAAACTTACTGGCGAAGTGTATCATCGGAGGCAGCTCCAGTGGGTAGCTTCAGGTACAGGAGCAGCTTCTCCACATCTGACAAGCCCTTGATTTCATTCTGTAAAAACATTACATCTTATTTATACAGAAATTCACTTTGGCCCCATAATTATAAATCGACAAATCAGAAAGGTATGAATAGCAAGTAATCATATTCCTATCTTCAGATTCATATTATTTTTCAATTCATTTATAATTAAATTATACTGGCAAAATTAATGATGTTCTGAATAAAATATAAATAAACAATACATATGTATTGTAAATTAAAATGAAATTTTCCCAGTTATGCACCATTTCCAATACAAAAAAAAATCTGTAAATGTACATTTTCCCAATTTTGATCTGAAACAAATAATCCAACTCAGGAACTATAGGTAGGTCCTGATAAGTAAACAAACAAAATTATTATTTTTATTGTCTCCATGCATTTCTATAAGCAAAATCAGAAAGCATCATGACTGATATGAGAAACTGCATCCTGTCTGGAGTGTACAGTACAAATATGCTGGATTATGAATTGTCCACTCAATCCAGTGGATGCAGGTGAAAAGGATTAAGTGCCATGTATGAGTAGTGGATGTCCAATCATTTCCGCAGATTTTCTCCTAAATCGACTGGAAATTTACTCAATCTAGTGCTAGTCCATGACTGACTTTATTGCAGCCATATTGGGTTTTATGGCACCCCTCACTGATTTTAGTGTATTCAATCCAAGATTCTACTTACAAAACAAATAGAAGAAACCTGACAATGGCTGGTGTCATATTCATACCTATAACTGTACATTTAGACAGTAGTAAAATTCCTTGTCATTGTTATAAGTGGTCCAGCTATTGACATAGACAAATGTGTCTAATGTATAAGAAAAAAAAATATGAAGTTTTAAATTTCTAGGACATCTCATCATTCCTATTAATGACAGTATAATACATCAGTAAAATTGCCTAGTAACAAAATACATGACATATACATTCCAGCTAACTGATTAAATGTAAAAGTACCAATCTGCAAATATATATGTGGAAATTTAAACTGTTCATCAACAAGAGTAAACTTTGATGTTCTTTCTCAGAAAATGACATTTAATAATATTGCTTTGTGTAATGGTCTTTTAATTTGTCACCTTTTCTTATATTCCAATATTATTTCCAAGTTACATAGTCTACTTGAAAAAAAAATTATGCAAAAATGTCACAACTAACACTTATTGTGTTTCTCAGTCCATATTACAAGTCCAATTTGTTTTTGTTTTCACAATGACATGACATAATTTGATTCTGATCTCTACTCTATGCACTACTAGGAGTAGGCTTGTAATAAAACTGAGCTTTAAAAAATACTCTTGGAATTGTATTTAGAAAACAAAATTTTAGATTGGAATCAAAAACATTAGAACATGTTACATTTAAATGTGTGGTTCCCTAATCATGGAAACAACATTATATATGGTTTGTTTTAATTTCTGCTAGAAACCAAGTTTATGTGATAATTTCTGAACTTCCTGTCAACATTTGTTTTTCATAAACTAATTTCTTCTAAGTTGTTTTGTTTTTGTGACAACAAGAAACATTTTCCTCCAGCGGTGAAACAATGAAATACTACATTCACTGCTAAAAAGTTCTGCTAATTCATGTTAATTCAAATTTCTACTTTATTCTCTAATTATGCTATGTGCGTGTAAATGGGAGGGGGATATAGGCTGGGAGAGGGAGATGGAGGGGATATAGCTTGAAACAAATACACTTCTCTTTTTTAATATAATTTATGAAATAGATTCTTAAATATGATGTTTTTTTGTTATTAAACTGCATATTGGGTCTAAGATAATGAGTAGTGCCACTAAACTGCTTTGTCAAATGATCAAGGGAGGTATTACTGGAGAGCCAAGGAAGTAAAAAGGATTATCAGCCATACTTCAGGAAAATGACTTCAAATTCTGTTAATACAACTCCCTAAAATGTTTACACTTTTGAGCTGCACTTAAAATTAGTTTGAGATCCTGTAGCCTGTGTAAAAACCAAACTTGAAAACAAAATAGACCTAAACAAATAACTCTATAACGTTTAAAATCTCATGGGAAGCAGACATCTGATTATTAAACTCGTATATGATTTTATCAATTAAAAAAAACTGCATATAAAACATACTTTTATGTTTAATTTATACTGCTATGACTTAATCTATATAGTGGACATCCACCATTACATACTTATACTGCTATGACTTAATCTATATAGTGGACATCCACCATTACATATTTATATTGATATGACTTAATCTATATAGTGGACATCCACCATTACATATTTATATTGATATGACTTTATATAGTGGACATCCACCATTACAGTTATACTGCTATGTCTTAATCTATATAGTGGACATCCACCATTACACAGTTATACTATACTGCTATGACTTAATCTATCTGCATGTCATAACATAGACAATCCATGACAACCACTATATCTGGTCCAAGATGGAAACAACATGAAATGATTAGATTCCACCATGGAACTCATTAGTGACAATTTAGCATGCTTTGTTATAATGCTAACTGAATGCTTTATGGTATTACAAAAAAAGCTGTGCCTATTAATATAATAGCCATGCAGTCATTTTCTTTTATTCTGAAACATTAAGTTTATTTGCACAAAAAATAGAAAAATTCCAATGGACAAAAATGGTAGAAAAATCCCTTTAAATTGTTAATTTTAAAGAAATACCAGTAAATGTGATATTGGTGTGGCACTTTTTTAATATAATAATAACAGTTGCATTACATGTGCAATTTATCTTCAATATTTAAAATACATTTACATTTTTTCAATTCAGATGTAAAGATCATGCAGCCTGAAAGAATTAGATCTTATCTTCTAAAATACAGTTCTTTGTTATTATCGTAAATTTCCATGTATACTTGTTTATATGTCTGACTGCAAAGAACACAAAACTTGATCTGTCATCACAGATCAGGTTATACCGATTACTTCTATCAAACTGCATAAACCTAGATCTGCAATTATGTTAGCGAAGACAGACCTGGGTCTGTGCAGCATGCAGCTGAATATGACTTTTAAGTGAATACGTATCTTACGTTTAAATAGCCCTCATGCGACAATGTTATAGCTGAAATTTTCAAGCAGTTAAGTGGGTGGCACTACAAAATAATACATACCAATATCCTCATAATTCGATTACTTGAGTCATTGCTGAAACAAAATGCAGAGTGAAATATAAAATATTTATTGTATTCTATAAAGATTAATAAAGGTTATAAGTAACATTGACTTTAAACTTTTTGTGATATAATGAACATCCTTGCCGCTTATCTTATTATGCTATATATTTGTTTCTTATCACCAGCAGGCAAACCATTACAAGACCTCTTTCAATGGAGATTCATCAGGACACGACAATGCAAATACTGACCTACTAGCCTGCCATGGAGACTGGAGGATGCATGGAAAAGTCAGTCTATGGTAAACATAGTTTTTCTTCATTCAAACATCGACCCACAATAATAACTGCTATTGTACGTATTATGAAGCACCTTTCCACTGATGCTAAACAGGTGATAGTTTGCTAATGAAAATTTGGCACACTCAATTACTTTGTAAAATCTGTATATAAGTAGATATATTTACATGCAGATAAATTTACATACTGTACATTTGCCAAATCGAGGTCTTAAAGTGGGTCAGATGAATAGTATTACCCAATTATGGGGAGACAATCTGAGAAAGTGAATAACTTGCCTAACAATAAATTTTGAAAAAATGAATGTCAAAAGTGAAAAAAAGTTAACAGTATCATACAACATTAAAATGTGACATACAGGCAGAAAAACATATAAACAGGGTGATTTACATGGATGCTTCTAAAAAAAAAAACTATCCCAGATGGTAAGGTCTCCAAAACCCCTTTACCTACTTTAGCAACTCACCCTCTTACTTTAAATCAAATGAAAGGCCCTGCACAAAGAAAAGGATCCATGATGGATAATAAAATTTAGGCGAAATAACTTCTTGGTCTCCTTGGTCATAATTGGACAAAGTTGACAAAATCAAGGAGAAGTGTAGAAATCTCAACATTTATGTTAATACATGTAATATCACTTTAAAAATCTTCTATGTATAGTTTGATGTAAGATAACTAATAAACTGATGAAATCCAAGTTTAAAATAAAATTTAAAAAATATTAAAAGTTATCTCATTTTACTTATCTTCCATTTTTGTACAAGACAGTTATGGCATTGTTTCATTGGCTAAAATAATTTATTCAGAATCGTACTGGACTATGTCCAGAGTCATAACCCACTTTCATTTGGTCTACAAAAACTGCAGACAGCCTGGTGGCAGAGTGGTCCCAGGCCCTCAAACGGATATGTCAGAAAGATTACCATTAGCTTCCCGTGGGTTGGCAGTTCTTCAGAGACTTTTGAAGAACCTTTCAGTAGCTTTACAAAAAAATGTTGTACAGAATAACACCGAATGTGACAAAAGTTTGTTTGGTATGAAGGCCTAAAATAAACGCTTTTGATCAAATATAAAAATAAAATGTCCTATTTTTAGCTTTAACAATTTTTACCAACAAAGACCATCTCTGATAGTGATCCAACATCATTTGTATTATAATTTGACAAATCTGCCTTGATACTGTCAAATTTCAAAATATATGGTTTTTTTTGGTTTTTAAATGCCATTTTTATTTCAGTAACAGTGGCCATATTGATAGTAAAACTGCATGAAAGACCTTAATGTTTGGGCATGCTCTGTCAAACTTGGTCGAAACTGGTCAAGTTACTTGGTCGAAACTGGTCAAGTGTTTTGAAGAAGTGTTTCAGATTTGGTTGAATTTACCAGATACAGTCACCTATAAGTTAAGTCCAACTGCAAACTGCACAGACCCATATCTGCCATTGAATAATGTGCATGCAGATCTCAGGCTGAATGTTTGTTAGTAGTCAGTAGAACAAACAACACAGACCCTGATCTGCAGGTTAAATATACTACCGAGATCAAGACTTTTGTTGTCTGCAGTTTGCCTCAACATAAAGGTGAGTATATATGACAGTCTAGTTAGTTTTGTGAATTGATAGAAAAAGCAAATACGGAAAATGGAAGAATGCGTGACACATGATTATCTATTACACAGATTACGGGTCGGCAGCCTATTTTACACAGATCAGGGGTCGGCAACCTTTTTCCGGATTAATTACATAATGAAAGAGTGCATGCCACCATTGAGAGAGTAACACTGTTAAAAGTGAGAAATTTGGCTGCCCTTAAGCTCGAAGTGTTTCAAACCAAATGCCTGCGACGCATCATGAGGATCTTCTGGCCAAACACGATCTCAAATGAGGAACTTCGGCATAGAGCGGGTGCAAGCACCATCTCTGAGATCATTTCAACTCGGCGATGGAGATGGCTCGGACATGTCTGCAGAATGCCTCCTGACTCACTACCAAGGGTGGCACTGAGATGGACCCCACAGGGGAAAAGGAACCGTGGCAGACCCAAAGAGACCTGGCGACAAACAGTGGAGAGAGACCTTAAGACCAGAGGCCTCACCTATCAGACCGCCCCTGCATTAGCTGCCGACAGACGGAAATGGTGCTCCCTTGCTGTTGCCTCAAGCACCAGACAGCGCAGAGAGGATTGATTGATTGATTGATTGTGTAGCACACAAAAAATCTTTATGTGCCACCTTGTGGCATGCATGCCCGTAGGTTGCCGACCCTGACACAGATGTAAGCTTGTTTTGACCTATATCCAGCTTAGCTAAACCTTTACCAATTCAGTAGGATCGTTGATTTTATAAGACGGGTTTGATAATGAAGACCCACTAAGATGTAATACAGTGAGGGTGTGTGTGTGTGATTAGGATTCAAACGTAGCTTTAAAAAAATCAGTCATAATACAGTGAGGAACTAATGTACTAATGTACACAACTTACCTAATTGAAGTTTCAAGACCCTCTTCTATTGTGCTATACCGACTCTTTATACAGTCAGCTCCTCTAGACATTTTGGGTGTATTGGACTCGTGCATAAATCCCTCTTTGATCATATTCATTTCAGGAACACGCGCCAGCACAGTCATGTTCTCTTGATGCCGATTGGTAATCATTGCAGCATGTAATTTCAACTGAAAGTCTGATCAGCTTTTTTAATCATACTTTAGATTGGTAATCATTACAGCATATAATTTCAACTGAAAGTCTGATCAACTTTTTTAATCATACTTCAGATTCCAAATTGTCTTAAGTTCCAATTATAGAGAAATTATGCATCTTTACGAATGCATGTTCTCATATGCAATGAGCTACATTGTTAAAGAAGTCAAACAGGATTCAATGTCACAAAGAGAACAAATTGGTCTATGAGCGGTTGACAAACTGACTGCAACTTACTTTTCTGAAAAAAAGAAGAAAAATATATTTTAATATAATTTTATGAAATAGATTCTTAAATATGATGTTTTTCGTTATTAAATTGCGAGTGGAATTATGTGTTCTAATTAAGACTAGTTGAAACATCCAGCATATTTTATCTATCACATGTGCATAATGTATGCACTAAAAGGATGCAGCTTAAAAAGGTTAACATTTTAACTTTCCTGTTTTACAATGTGCTTATTAACTATGAAAATATGGACAAGTGGGTCTTCTTAATTTACTTGTCTGTGGTCCAATTTTTTTAATTTACATTTAACAAATTTTAACATTTAAAATTTCTGAAATCTATTAGACCCACACACAAAAATATTAGGGCTTCCTACTGCATGCACTGTTTTTAAAATTAGGGTATATATATATATATATATATATATATATATATATATATATATATATATATATATATATATATATATATATATATATATATATATATATATATATATATATATATATATATATTAGGGCTTCCTACTGCATGCACTGTTTTTAAAATTAGGGTATATATATATATATATATATATATATACTTATAATATATATATATATATTATAAGTATACACATATCACATGTAAGCGCTTCAAGCACTGGGCTAAACCAGCTCAATTTTGGGAAATTCTTTTGCCAATTTTTAAAAAAATTAAATTTAGTCTTGAGGGAAACGTGCTAGGGTCAGCAATGAAAAACTGGGAAAGTCAGCTAACTGGAAACACGTTTTTTTGGGTGGTCTTAAAAGTTGCAACACACCATGCCACTTTCCACAGAACCACACTTGCGGTGCAATCAATGAATTGTTTTCGGAAAAAAAACAAGCTATGATATTAAGATCAATTATTTACTGGAAGTGGCTTGGCACTGGTAAAGTACACATGTTTGAGGCTCTGTCTCAAGAATTGTCAACTAGAAAACAAGGTGATTGATGGCCTAACAAGCAACTGCAGAAAACTTGTCTTTGGTCAATGGGTACCCTTTGTCTCAGTTTATTACCAGGGTACATGTAATTATAAATTGACAGGTACAGTACCAGAATACCCATTGAAAGCTTGAGACCAAGCTTGACCCCCGAGACCAATATCAGTTGCAAGGATCATGAAAACTTACTTACCTTCAATAGGTATAAATCGGTTGTGTTGAGGAAAACTGTACTACTTACTCATCCATAGATTGAACTGATGCAACTTTGCAGCAGGAGGATAGAATTGTGGGCCTTTCTGTGCTCTTTACATGCTTCAAAGTATAACACTACTTAAAATCAGTATTTGTAATTATCAATTACTTTTGCCTAATTGCTTCTACCCATCACATGTTGCAAAGGATTGTGTTTAGTACAGTGCAAATCTTAAGTTCCAGCTTTCAATTGAAATCGGTTGACCCAAGGATGCTGCAAATCAGCACTATTAATTCATTCATATGTGAAAAATTGTACGGCTTCTACATGCCTCATAATGTAATGAAACCTCGATGTTATCTGGTTTTAATGGGGGCGGGGAAACAAATTTAGGACCAATATCTTTCAAAAGTCAGCATTATTCAGATAATTTGGGATATACAACATTTTGCACACAATGGCAGCATTGTGGCTTTAAGGATACTAACTGCTACATTGTATATAGCTACAATATCAAAGCTGGAGAGAAAGCTAATGTGTTGGCATCTTGACATGAATTAACAAGAAAATGTATCAACTTCCACTATTAACTTCTATATATATCTTGATGAATTTGAGAACAATTCATCATAGCAAAGTATCCGAGTTTTATCAAAAGAGATGAAAGCCATAATGAACCACCTTTGATCACATAATTGCTAATAACACCTCATAAAACATCCTGTATTTTGACCTTTAACTCTCCTGATCCAAACAGTAACATATTTGCTTTTTGTACAACATAGCAGTATTCATAACCTGATTGTGACACATCACTACACCTGTATTACATTATTACATTTCCGGTCTCTAACAGACTGGTTCTCACTCCAGGTTAACAGACCTGCCAACCTTGACGAGTCTGTCTCAGTAGGCAGTTGATTTCTTTCCGTAATATTGACCAGATTTCAGTAAGGTGTAACAAAATATCATGAACTGCTACTGTAAAGCTGGAAAACATAATTAAAAGTTTGATGCATCAATTATAAACATTATGTTAAACTGAAAAATTTGTAAAGTATGCGTTGACTTTATCAATCACAAACTCTGTTTCCAAACCCTGTGCAGCTCAATGGCTTGTTAAGTCTTTCAACTTGACAAAATTCTTGGAAATTCTATTCATCTCACATAACGAAAGCAATCATATCTCCCACTACAAGAGATACTCAATTGACACGTGATGTTCCTTAAATGTAATTGTGTCCTTTCCAGTTTTTATTCACAAGAATCTGAATATTTTTATTCTTCTGTGTTGATTATTAACACTTTTCTATTAGCTTATTTTCCCTTTTGTTTTAAGCATGCATCATTTTCTGGATGCCATTAAAAAATATCTATAATCAACAGTCTGATCATGCAGACTTTTTGAGTGAAGAAATAGGTGCAGTTTAAAGCATGTGGGATGCTACTGTAAAGTTAGTCTGTTTCCCTGAAAAATTTCATTAATTCTAAAATGAAACCTGGATCCAAATAAAACAGGGATGATCCAATTATCCGGTCTTTCTGGCAACAATATTTTCTATAGTTTTTGCAAGCATGACGTAAATTTGTATTTTAAAGGTAATTTTCATAAGACTTGCAACAAAATCATAAAAGTTGGCAGGTCTAGGTTACCCTAATCTGAGGAGAATAAACAAAAATATTGATTCTTTTTTGTCTTAAAAAATACATTAATTTCTTATTTTTTAAAAAGTGACAGTAACTATAAAACATTATGAGATTGATTTTGTTAGGAATGTCAACACCAGCATGTCCTGTGATCTTTTAGTGGTACATTGACTGACCATTCTTTTTGTTAGATACTTGCTGCCTTAGCCCAGTTAGTTTAAGTGCTATGTTATAGATCAATGCAAAATGTAGGCCTCAAGCAATCAAATAACTGGCATTGATACCAACTCAAACTGCACTGACAAACCAACTCTTGCACAATCATAGGCAGCTGATTAAACACCAAATAATATAGATACAAATCATAAGAGTTTATACTTGACCAGATGGGTTTGCCCAGTGACCAGTTGGGTTTGCCCAGTGAATATTGATTTTGCATAGGGATTGTGTAGATAGTAGTCTAGCACATGTCCATCAGTCACTTTTTGTTATGGACAGTGCATGATCAGTAGGAAATTATGCCATAGGCAAATCTTGGGTAATTAAGATCAATGCTCCAGCCAAAATCAATGTGCCTTGTAATAATGCACAGGTTGTGTTGAAAATGGATATATTTTTATTTCCACCTGACAAAACCAGAAGGTACTATCTATTGAGAACCCATCTGTGGTAAGCAATGATCCAGAAAATGTCAAAATGTTGTGATTTGCTTGGGGCTTTTTTTGTTTGGACACTCATTCTTTGCTTGCCCTTAGTCAATGCAACATTTCTGACTGGAATCACTCTTTTTCTGCCATGTAAATGTTTTCAATGACAATAAATGTATCTAGGTGTACTGACAGCCCATCACCCACATGGCATCCAAGCAGGTCAAAGACACAGCAACCCACCAGCTGCACATGCAACAAACACCTACATGGCTATCCTAACAGGTCATTAGAGCTACTGTTTCTTGCATAACAAAACAGTATTACTTTTGTTTAAAAAGAAGCAACATTTTGCTTGGTGCCAAACAAATGCCAAAACAGTTAAAAATTGTTTTATTAGTAAAATACCAATACTGTGATTTCATTGCAAGTTACGGTAAAACTTTTGTGAATTGTTAAAGAAATCTTCGAGTCCCAATTGTCTGCCTTGCTATCTTGACGACATTGTGAACTAATAGAATAATTTACAGTACAGCAGTTTTAGTTACAGATTAATGTTTTCAGAACAATATTAGTGGTCGATTGAAATGAGTGGATTTCAAACACAAAATCATTTCTGCTACCTCTTAGTAGCATTTGCATGCCTTTAAACTTTTAAATATCATTACCTTCATTCTATTTGATACAAACGACATAGAAAACATGATATTACAAAAAAGGCCTGCCTTTAATAATTGAGGGTAACAATAAATATGGAGATTAAAACACAGCTGCAATTAATTACATTCGCAAAAAAATGACTATGCCTAACTGTTACGGTAGAACATTTTTCATCTTTGAATATACAATGTACATGTATATGTAAGAGAGCGATTAAGTGATTACCCTTAAATTAAATTTAATTATACGACTACAACACAAATTCCACTGGAAAAAATATATCCATTAATATTTCTTGACACTAATCATCATTTTCAATGATAAAATGAGTAATATGACTTGATTTTGTTGACTTTTTAATCATGATTACCTTCTTTGGGAATTTTATAAGAAAAAGGTGATATCCACATCTGCCCCTGCATTATATTTGGGTTCATGATAGGGCCTAACAGAGTAGATCATTTTTGCAGAGTACCGATTCCGAGTATTTGGATGTACCATTTGCCAGATCCAGGCACGAACTCGGAACTGAGTAGTTGGTGCGAATCCGGAGAGTACTGTTTGTTTCATCATCGTATGCGAAGCTGAAACTTTTCGTGTACCGTATATCGTATATATCGCCTATAAGATGAAAAATTTTATTATTAACTAAAATTATTAGGTATAAAAAAAAATCTTTTAAAAGTTTGATATTTATTGAATTATTTTACTTGTAACCATTTGTGCGTGTATTATTTGCTGAGGCGAATACTTCTGAATAGTACCGAAAAACGGGATATTCGGCCGAAGCGAATGTCCGAGGCGATTTCCGGTTAGGCCCTAGTTCATGAGTTTATCAATGGAGCAGTGTAACAAGCACAAATCTCAAAAAAGGCCAAGTGGTTTCTGGGATAATAATGTATCCATGATAATTGCAACTTTCTTTCATGTTCTGTAGCACCATGTTACATGTACTCACTTTCTTCAAAACAGGTTCAACGGTGCAAAAACCTTGCTTTAGGTTTACTTGCTATACATCAGTGGTTGTAGTGTTTAACGCCATTTTTCAGCACACAAAAAACTATACATGGCGGAAGTGGCGGAGGAAGAACTCTAGGTAAACCCCAGGAAAGAACCACCAACCCACCAGAAGCTACTGGCAAGCTTTCTCACATACCCACATTGGCTGAATCTGAGACTCGAACCTACGCAGAGGTAAAATGGCAGTGATCAATAATGGAGAGCACTTCAGACCACTCTGGGCCCCTACTATATATCGGTAATATAGCAGACCCATCTCATTAGCTACATCAACATAAATAAGATATACCAGTAGACCTAATAATAGAGCTGTACCGATGTCACTTTTTGCCGATTATGCCAATACCGCGTATAGGTGATTATCGAAATTGCCGATACCGATTATGAGACCGATTATTATGTACTCGGGTATAAGCAGACAAATTTAGAAAACAATAAAGGCCTGGAATGGAGGAGGGGGGGAGGGCTTATCCGTGGGCCAATGTCAAAACTTTACAGGTTTTAGGTGTTTTTGTTGTCTATTGTAACGCAGTACATCTTGGGACAAAAATATCCGTGTTCTAAGACATATGCATGTTAAAAAAGTAACTTTCGGTGACCCGAAAATTATTAAACTTTTATAAAGTACTATTTATTATTGATTTTGTTATTATTTTGTATGTGCATATTTTCTGATTTCCACAACACGAAATTACATAAAGGTAAAACACAGCCTTCATAATTCGCGGGTCTGGCGATTTTTTTTTTTGCAAACAGGAAAGTTTTGCGGCACAATAAATATGTTCTAATCACTATGTAAATTGAGGCAATGCTTTTGAGTTTATTGCTGACTTTCTATGAGCAAAGGTCGCCGGCTTGCTTTGACAACAACAAATACTTGTTATTGCTGCGGCAACATCAGATAATTGTAAAACATTGATATAGAATTGTTTTATTTATTTAGTATATGTTGGTGCTTCAAAGGTACAGTAAAACCTGTTATGACTTATGAGAGACCGCCCCTTCTGCCAGATGGTGGCTTGGTGAAACACTAACAAAAGAAATAAAAAAATAATTTAAAAAAATCCGGAAATGATTCTCACTTACTAGTATTAAAGACAATGAGTTCGTTCACCCTCCAGGCATTACGGATTAACTGAAAGACAGACGACGTACTCAAACCTACACTGAAGCCCTTTGAAACAATTTCTCACTGGGACATACGGACTATCGGTGTTTAGTGAGTTTTCATAAAGATAAAGAAAAAACACAAACCTCAAAATTGACTGTATATATCCATCATTACTCCCTTTGATGTTAATCTTACTGGCTATTCACATGACTTTGGCACTACAATGGCGGTTAGCGACATGTACTTTAGTCTGGTTTACTGCAGTTTACAAATGTTACCGGATGCTGGAGCTGAAAATTTCGCACAACTGGCAGCAAGATAAATTCTTTTTAAATACTTTATTAGAGCAATCTCTTTGTTACAAAAGATTAATTGATGGTTCGATGTGTTTAACTCGATATATGGTTATTCGACTATACAGTAGTGTTAGTTAATGAGCAACTTGTTTGCATACTGCATATATCCCAAGCTCTAGTGTTACAAAGGATTAAGTTACGGTCAGTCAAAACGTGACTGTATATACAACTTTTATCAGGAAAAATTGGTTATTAAAAAATTTATTTGCATCGGCACCGATTATTTTTGCCGATACCCGATTATACCGATTGTGCTAATAATCGGCCTGATTACGCGTACGGGCGATTAATCGGTACAGCTCTACCTAATAATATATACACATGACTGTCAAAAACTGGTGAACAATTTGTTTATCAACTTAGATCTAGTCACACTGAAATCAGTGACACACATCAAAATATCTCAAAAGAAGACTTTTCAAACTGAGAACAGTTACTTTTTATCTATTTAATTCTTTGTCAAGCAATAAATATGTATCAGTTTCTTGTATTATCATACAACCAAAATATCATAAAGCCAAAAGAAACATGTTTCCATTCTAACCAACCATTCCTGTTTTTAACTGCTGACCTGAATACTTTTTTCTCCTCCAAGGTTGATTTTTTTTAAATTCCTAAAATTGATTTGTATATCTGAGCTGATTTAGCCCAGTAATAATAATAATAATAATAATAATAATAATAATAATAATAATAATAATAATAACAATGAGGACTTTTTATAGCACCTAATCTTTTGAAGCTCTAAGCAATTTACAACATCTATAATGATGACTACAGAAAAACAAAAACCATGAAATTCAAAAACAAAAAATGCTGAAAATATTTAAGGTACCAAACATTATTAGGTCTTTAAGTTTGTTCTTGCAGTTGAAAAAGGGGAGTTTTAAGAGCAATGTTGAAAGGGATCACAGTGTCTTTGATTCAAAGTTCAGTGGGCAATTCATTCCACATTGCTAGGCCCTGGTATGCAAAAGAATGCTGTCCATTCATTTTCATAGTGGGAACAATAAGTATGTGATTGTCAGAAGAGGAGCGAAAGTATCTTGCTGGTGTATACACATGGGTGAGGCCGAATAGGTATGTTAGACTGGATTCCATCAGTGAAACATAGCACAGAGACCAAATTATGTGTTTGATTCTGGATCGAATGGATAATAATAATAATAATAATAATAATAATAATAATAATAATAATAATAATAATGATGACTTTTTATAGCACCTAATCTTAAGAAGCTCTAAGCGATTTACAACATCTATAATGATGACTACAGAAAAACAAAATCAAAAAATGCTGAAAATATTTAAGGCACCAAACATAATTAGGTCTTTAAGTTTGTTCTTGCAGTCGAAAAAGGTGAGTTTTAAGAGCAATCTTGAAAGGGATCAGTGTCTTTGATTCAAAGTTCAGTGGGCAATTCATTCCAAATTGCTGGGCCCTAGTATGAAAAAAGAACGCTGTCCATTCGTTTTCATAGTGGGAACAATAAGTATGTGATTGTCAGAAGAGGAGCGAAAGTATCTTGCTGGTGTATACACATGGGTGAGGCCGGATAGGTATGTTAGACTGGAGTCCATCAGTGAAACATAGCACAGAGACCAAATTATGTGTTTGATTCTGGATCGAATGGATAGCCAGTGGAGGGTAAAGAGCAGTGGGGAGGTGTGCTCTGATCATGGTACTCTAAATATGATCCAAGCAGCTGTGCTTTAAACTTTTTGAAGTTTCTAGAGTAGATATTGAGACGAACCAGACAGAATTGAGTTACAATAGTCCAGTCTTGAAAATACTAATGAATACCCAAGTGTTTTAGTGGCATAAACTGAAAGATATTTGCAAATGGAGCTGATGCATCTCAGCTCAAGATATGCAGCCTTGCATATATTCATGATATGTTGGTGCAATGTGAGAGTACTGTCTAGAGTAACACATAGTCTTCGTACTGTGTGAATTTAATGTTGGCGTTGCTGATATTTATTGTTTGAGGTAAGGGATGTGAATATAAAAGTCTCTGTGTTGTAATCAGAATGGCCTCAGTTTTATCATTCATCTGCAGCTTGTTGCATGTCATTTATGATTTCACATCAGAAATGTACCTCTCTACTCCTTGGATGGTAGCATCAACTTCGGTTAGGTGGTTAGACTTGTATATTTGGGTGTCATCAGCGTACAATTAGTGAGACACTAGGTGATGATCTATGACACTGATATTAAGTTATAGATCTATGAATGCTTTATATAAAATTTCAACAACTGCGTCCTATTTTACATTCATGTTGCAAACAAAATAATATAAAAAATGGTCACTAAAATTCTAAAGGTCATGGTCTCACTTTATATGTGATTATCTCATCCAATTTAGCAGCTTGTTGCAATACATTTCCTGCCTTTCACAGTGTTTTTTTTAAGACCTTTTCTTTTAAATGTAGCACCCTAATTCCCTGATATATTAATTAATTCATATCACTTTAGTGCTTGTTTTTAATAATAAATTGAATATTTCTAATATAAAGTTTCAAATCTATGCCTGTGGTGTTGTAAAGGAAAAGGACAACTAAGTAAGTAAAGTTTGACTAATATAATTTTAGTCTGTAGAAAAATGACGATATTGGCTGCCAAGTGTGTGAGATATTTCAAAAGAATTTACCATCATTATGATGTCAGTCAAATTAAAAACATGCTACACAGCACCGTCATTTAGGTAATAAGACCTCAACACCCCAAACATAAATATCAAGGATGAGGTTTTACATTGTAGGACCTGTATAATTTTTACTTTATGTTAAATATAAAAATGTTTCAAATCTACAGTATAATGTTTCCTACCTGTGTACACATCAGCTGAAATACTTAGTAATTGTATTATGTTATGCTGACAATTTAGCATGTACAGAACTAGTGCTTTTGTGTTATCCAGACCACCGAAGCTAACTAAAACATCTTATATACAAACGACAGGAACAACAGTATATATATATATATATATATATATATATATATATATATATATATATATATATATATATATATATATATATCTAAGGGAGACAACCTGTTAAAATCCAAGCTACTATATACATTTTTTAACAAAGCTTTATCCACGATCATGCTAAAGAGAAAAGTCGACAAACAGATTTATCTACCGTATATACTAGAAGACATATTAAATGGAATCTGAGTAAGAGATAAGCGATTAACGTGACCTTGACAGTTGGAGTCAGACCCGTTATTCTTCCGAAGTACCGTTACCTGACATAATAATGACATAACAAAGAATTTACAAACTGCATGAAACTTATTTGTTCTAACTTCCATTTTACTTAAAATGAATGTAACTGTCATAAAAAGAAGCATCCATATCCAAAATACGATTAAAAATATAGCAGGAATAACTGTCGCTTGAGTCATGTTTATAATGGCTGAGAACTGTCACCTTGGAAAGCAGCATAAACACCCATTTATTACCTACCTTAAGTCGTATCTTGAGCAAAGATCAGGGTTGTCTTTGCTTACATAACCTTCTCTTTTTCTTATTCTTCATATTATATTGGTTATTCCGCCAAAGAATTCGACGTTATTGTATTCTCATTGAAAACATATCACCAACGTGGGTCTTTTAAACCGATTCCCACAAAAATGTCTAATTTTGAAGATATGCGCATGCGTAGCATTCTAATCTCATTTACGGATGTGGTAAATGTACACAATAGCTTTCGACACATTATATGCATATTTTATGTCCATTTTCGGCATAATATTATTTTATAATTTTAAATAATTAATAAATATAATAAATTATTAATATTTATTTGGACTTTTATTGCGACAATATTGTTTACTGATGCAAATCGTCAGTGAAACATTTTTCGTTTTTCAGTTTGCTCATTGATCTAACAGCGGAGATTTAGCAGCTATTTACAGGTTCCTTTTATAAACAAAGTATGCCTAGACATATATATGTGTGGATTTGTTGTTTGTTTTTTTGTTTTACTCATATAGCATTGTAACTTGTAAAAGTTTGTGTTACGTTAATAACATGTTCAGGTATTTTTTAATTTAAATAAAATATTATATGCAGTTGAAAACTTACAGAAGTCTGTAATCATTCGTGATTGTCAAATAATTTGCACCTTAGTTTTCATCACAAACTTTTATACCAAAATTACAGTGACTACATTATAATCATCAAAAGCGAACGTCATTTTCTAATCATTAAAAGTGCAGGGGTAATTAAAGGTTTGTATAGTACTCCAGTAAGCAGCGCTTTCGTTGTGCTATTATCAGACAAACCATATGATATTCAATCGGGTTTACGCTTGATCCATCATTTCATCTATGAATATTGATGTACTTTAACATTGAGTGTGTCATACATATTTAATGTAGTCCTACACACAGGGGCTCATTACAAAGCAAATTAGAAGTATCCGTCCATGAATCAGGGTCTAACCTGTAACAATGTTATATTGTTAGTTTCTGATTCATGGACGGATACTCCTAATTAGCTTTGTAACAAGCCCCTGTGAGATGTCGACCCTTTGTAACAAGCCCCTGTGAGATGTCGACCCTTTGTAACAAGCCCCTGTGAGATGTCGACCCTTTGTAACAAGCCCCTGTAAGATGTCGACCCTTTGTAACAAGCCCCTGTAAGATGTCGACCCTTTGTAACAAGCCCCTGTAAGATGTCGACCCTGATATTTGTTTTGTTAGGTGAGGTCTTACTGCCTCAATAACAGCGCTGTATAGTCTGATCTGATGTGGACTAACATCAGAAAAAGTCAAATCTTCATTAGTATCACACACACTTGGTAGCTCATATGAATGAATTTTTTCAATTAAAGTCATAATATTTTAAGACATTGTTTACTGATATGTAAACTCATCTCACACAAGCAAATGGACGTTTTTTCAAGTTGGCCTAAATTTCAGTTGGCTAGAATGTGATAGAAGCAAAAAGTGCAGAAAGTGGTTAAAAGGACAAGAAGTATCTTGAATGAAACAAAACTATCTTTTCCTGGATTCAATCCCATAACAGCTAACTGAAATGTTGGCCAACAGAACTTAAAAAAGCCATGATAACCAGTTAGAAAATATGAAGATCTCTAAAAATTAAACCCTTTGCAAAACTGTATATATAGTATAACCTAATATGCAAAACTAGAAACAAGAAATGTGCCAACATAAATAGAGTTAATACAGATTGAAGGATTGGTTGATAATAAAAAGTTAAATTTCAGTTAAATAATTTTGTGAGATCTAGTCCTGTTGTAAATGAAAAGTATATGTTGGTTTTTTAAAAAAAAACTAATTTAACCAATAAAATTAAGTGGTAACACAACATCAAATAAACATAGTAATAACTTACAAGAAAATCAGATGTTCAAGGTTGGCTATACCAGCTACCCCCCACTTTTGAGGCATACCAAATTCAAGAAATGTGTACTTTGTGAATTGTATTATTTTCCTAACTTTGGCTAATTTGAGGGACATGTACTTATTAATGTGTGTGCTGGTGTGAGTTTTTTCAAGGCCTGATGCAATGATAAATTTATCTGTGAATGCTTTGAAGATATGGGTAGCATTTTCACCTCATTGGAAATGAGAGCTCAATACAACAAAAGACACAAATGTAAGAACTGTCCTGTATTTATTTCAGGTACACCTAAAGAGATTCAACTAGAAAAAAATGTCACGGGCTCCATCAGGGAAGAAATCTAGTGCAAGTGTAAAGAACAACAATGAAGTGGCTGATAAATCTCGGCCAGGCACATCAGACCTTCTCTCCAGAGAAGAAGAATACAAGTTTGTCAAATTAGTAGTGTACATGTACTAGTAGCAGTTAATACATATTGTAAATCTAGCAGTCGAAATATAAGTGGAAGCAGAAGCAATAATAATAATAATAACAATTATGGTGATAATTATATCAGAAATGAGAGAGATGGAACCATATCCCACATGTAACCAAAAACAGCTTGGGTTAAGGATGGGAAAGCTGATGTGCTTATTCATCTATTGTTTGTTTTTTTATCATCTTCATATTCTTGTTCTCATTTTTATTAATACTATTATTATTAATGCTATTATTATTTTTTTTTTATTGGTGGGAGCAGAGATGTTGTCGCAAGTATTTTGACAAGGATAAAGTACTATCCATGCTACTTCTTTAAATCAGAATACCCTAGTGAATTTTTGCTTTGATGGAGTAAAGGGAGGGAGGCATATCAAAATATTACATATTTCTGCATTCATTTGCAAGAAATGAAACTTAGCAGGGCCAAAGATGATGCATAAATAAAACAAGTTGTGCAAAAACTCTAACCTGTAGTTGGAAAACAATGGCACTGAGAGTACCAATGATTGCCACCAATATATACAATTGCTTTTTTGCATACCTTTTTATGGAATGAAATGAAGAAAGACAAGCATTTGTTATGTTCATTATTGATTATTTTCTTGGTTATGGGACATATTCACCATTTAAAATCCCAATTGTTTTATATTATTGATGTATATTATATTTATATATGTGTTGGATAATCAAGGAGATGGTTGATATTTTGTTTTGCAAAATAGATATTGATGTGCCGTTAGTTTGGGTATCCTTCAATCAGTTAATTTTAGTTACACTACATTGTTATTAGTGCATATCCATGTTGAGATAACCACTCCCACATCGAAATGCTCATTAACTCTTTTGTTTTATTTTGGGCAACAATGCAATGCTGTTAAATAAAATAACCTTGACAGACAGCCAAAGATTTCATCCAGTATTTTAAGTTACAGGCCATACTTTGCCTCTTCTTTTATTGCTTGCATTTTGAAGTTTTGTGTATTCAAGTTGTGAAGTCTTGTTTGCGTGGCAAGGTCATTTTGGATTGGCTTATTGATTGAAATACTCACCAGTCTTTGTTTACCATAATACTTACACTTACTGGCCTTGTGTATAACAGATTTAAAAATTCTAGACTAGTAAAGATTAAGCTCATGGAGTAGAGTGATTTGGCTATTTATACATTTTGGAACCAAGAATTAGAATTTCAGATTTCTCATTAAATGCTTCATATTCACAGAGATGGTCAATATTTTGTTTAGCAAACATGGATATCAAGCTAATGCATGCATTTACAGATAAAAATATTAAAACATTTATTCCACCCAAAGAAACAGGGAACACATTGCAGACTTTAGCTTATTCAGCTTGTCTGAAAAAATTGAACATAAATTCACTAAAGATATGCAGTCAGAAGAATAGAACATGCCTGCCTAGCACATTCTGCCTAACAGTACACTGCCTACTCTGCACATTTTATCATGCATAAAAACAACCTACTCAGCACATTCTGCCCTGAATAAAAACAACTACATGTATAATGACTCCCTTTTAGTAACAGGGGTAGTTAATTCTGTTTAGCTGCATTATCTAGGGAATGATCTTCCTCATGGTTATGGTTTTTTCCTCTGGACTTCCATATTTTTGGACTGTCCTGTCTCTCTCTCAGAAAGCTGTTTCCTTAAAAGGACAAAATTATCCCTAAATCTCTATATGTACCATTTTCTAGAAGTATATGAAATTTCTCACTTACATTACTTAGAAGCATACCAACTACCCAGACACTGCATAAACTCAAACTTAATACAGTAGTACATTACCCTTGCTTCACAGCGTCAGGTCATAAATTACCATGTGAGCAGTCTATCGAAAATTACTGTATGCTACTACATGTCGATTGCCATTGCATAAAATTCAGATCCTTAACCTACAAGATTATTTAAACATTACAAAATCAATTATAGGTAATTATTTTTAACTCATGATAATCAGTATCATCTTAACAGACAAAGGAAATTATTTCATATTTATTTCAAATAACCCTAAGAAATCCTACACATGAAAATTTGGATCTCATGTAATCAATTCTGCCAATGAACTAATAACTGTAAAATTAAAAAGATAAATTGTATAACAACTTGAGCCACAATACATTTCCATGAAATTGATAAAACAATACATAATATGGAACCTAGTCATTTCAAGCACATTTGCATAAAACTAACAATACAAAAATTAGAATATGACATGAAATTAAAATTGCATACCTTAATGCTGTTATCTTTAGAAATTGTGCATCCTAATCACTCAACACTGTCTTTTCTCACAAGACAGACACGTGGTCCCTTTCTTGTTTATTGAGAGAAAGCACTATTCTCATTAGGCTTCTTCTGAGCCAAACTTCTTCTCTCAGGAAATTTCAGAATTAAGAATTGTAACCAAGGTTGTCACTTTAAATTCACATTACTTACAAGGTGTATGCCTTAATTTCACTCAGACCAGTCATAAGCAATGGTTTCTAAAATTGCCTAAAATTTCTTTTGTCAGTGAGAATCTCTGATTTATGTTAAATAACTCTTCTGTTTGAAGAATGACTATTTAACATGGATTAGAAGTTCAGATGTCTCTTTCTCCATGCTAAGATATCCCAGTCAATTTCATTGAGTCAGCAAGCTGACCCCTTTGAAGTTTCAACACTGACATGAGGAAAGATGAAGAAGAAATGTCACAGTGACCCTTCACAAAGTCTTATTTGCTTTAAATGTGATAAAATCTTAATGCTCAATGCATTCAACTTTAAAGTTTGATGCTTATTCAGACTTCAACACTTCACAACAACATACTCAGCATATTCTGTCCTGAATAAAAACAATCTGCCTAATCAGTACATTTTGCCCAGCAAATACAATCGGAAAACTCTGTCCTGTATAAATACAACCTGATTGGCACAATATGCAAATCTGAATACAACCTGCTCAACACATTCTGCCTTGAATAAAAACAACCAACTCAACTGATTCTGCCCTGAATAAAAACAACAATGCAGCCTATTCTGCCTTGAATAGAATATAACATTATCAACACATTCATAAAAATGTATTCTTTGTGACCCATGAACCAAACCTTTGCCTGTCTTTGCATACAAGTTGTAACTATTGAATGACCCCTGATCCCAATGACAAGGGATGTAACTTTTATCTGTTTGAAAATTTGGAATAGTATTTTGGGGTTAAATGACAAATTAATGTAATGAGTAATGAGATTCAGAAGAGTACTAACACTGTTATGGGTATATGGGGTGTCCTGGGAGGGGGTAACACCTCTGGCTCGTTAAGCAGTTGTACTCCTTCAGGGTAGCTGACCACATGGCACTCAGCTCTCACCTGTGGCTCCAAGAAACTGTGGCATGTGCAGTGGCCACACCCTGGAAAACAGTCTCGACTGGCCAGCTAAACCAGGCTGAGGGTAGCCGATGGGTCTTAAACCATCTGTGAGTTAGGCTTTGTCTACCAAGCATGTTAAGACTGGATTCAGCAGCCTGTGCAAGAGAACCAGCAGCTGGTCAATGGGCAGAAAGGCGATTCTCAGCAAAACGCTGTGGATTGCTAAGAGCTCGATGAGAGACATAGGATGTCCTGGTCATCCACTGCACACAACTCTATCTCTGGTAGCCATAGTCGCAAACCTGCACACAGGTGGCTTAGGCCATTAGGGTGTTCACCACTGACATGGAGCAGCAGTGTAGTCTGACAGCTCCCTGGGCAATTGAGCAGCCCTCTTCAGGAATGCACTGCTCACCTCCCTGCCATGAGGAAGGGGCTAGAAAAGGTGCCCTAAATATTGCCTGCTCTAAACCACCCTAGCCAGCATACCACGGCTGGCAGGGACCTCATTCCATAGGAAAATGGGTCACTGTAACAGCAAGAGTCTCCTTTTGCTCCAAACTTGCACTGAGCATGAACTGCTGATCACCAATATAATCTTCCGCCTTCCTTCCCGAAACTGGATGTCATGGATGCAACCTCACTCTAAGCACTGGCACCTCATTGACTGCGTCATTTTCAGGAAGAGGGACAGGCAGGATGTGTGTGTGACCAAGTCCATGTGCAGCGCTGACTGCTCCACGTTTTATGAAGTGACCACTGTGCAAAGGTGATCTTTAGTACAGATCTGACTGTAAATAAATAAACATGCAGTTATGTAGGACATATCAAGTTCCAGCAAGGTCCTGTGGCATGTCAATTTTTTTACGAGGCATAGAAGATGTATGTTGCTGTGTAATTCTATTCCCAGATAGAAAGTCTTCTGAATGTCCAACAAAACTAAAGTTTACCCAAAACTTTGTGCCTAACAGAAAATAGTTCAGCACAGTTTGTCCATCAGAATACAACATTATCAGCACATTTTGCCCATCAGAACACAACATTATCAGCACATTTTGCCCATCATAATACAACATTATCAGCACATTTTGCTAATCATTACACAACATTATCAACACATTTTGCCCATCAGATCACAACATTATCAGCACATTTTGCCCATCAGAACACAACATTATCAGCACATTTTGCCCATCATAATACAACATTATCAGCACATTTTGCTAATCATTACACAACATTATCAACACATTTTGCTAATCATTACACAACATTATCAACACATTTTGCCCATCAGAGCACTACATTATCAACACATTTTGCCCATCAGAGCACAACATTATCAGCACATTTTGCCCATCAGAACACAACATTATCAGCACATTTTACCCATCATAATACAACATTATCAGCACATTTTGCCCATCAAAATTCAATATTATCAGCACATTTTGCCCATCAGAACACAACATTATCAGCACATTTTGCATATCAGAACACAACATTATCAGCACATTTTGCCCATCAGAGCACAACATTATCAGCACATTTTGCCCATCAGAACACAACATTATCAGCACATTTTGCCCATCAGAACACAACATTTTTTTATCAGCACATTTTGCCCATCAGAACACAACATTATCAGCACATTTTGCCCATCATAATACAACATTATCAGCACATTTTGCTAATCATTACACAACATTATCAGCACATTTTGCCCATCAGAGCACTACATTATCAGCACATTTTGCCCATCATAATACAACATTATCAGCACATTTTGCTAATCATTACACAACATTATCAGCACATTTTGCCCATCAGAACACAACATTATCAGCACATTTTGCCCATCATAATACAACATTATCAGCACATTTTGCTAATCATTACACAACATTATCAGCACATTTTGCCCATCAGAACACAACATTATCAGCACATTTTGCCCATCATAATACAACATTATCAGCACATTTTGCTAATCATTACACAACATTATCAGCACATTTTGCTCATCAGAACACAACATTATCAGCTCATTTTGTCCAACATATAAAACACATGTAATGGCTAGTTCGTTATTTGATATTGGCGTTAGCAGCAATCATAACCCATTATTTAGACCAATTTCTATCACTTGCATCATTTATCATTTTAGTAATTGTATTAGCAATGGTATCTGATTCACTAGTAGTTTGCAAGTAACTGGGCATATATAAATGTCTGCCATCTTCTTTAGAAAAATATGTACCAAAAATGTTTTTTTTTTAAATAAAACATATTGAAGATAAAATATTTCTTTTACAAGTCATTATTTTATTTAACTCAAATTATTTCCATTGCAATTCATTCTTTTTATTGTGCAGAAAATTGAATGCAGAATTAGAAGCTAAAACTGCTAACCTTGTGAAAGAAGCAGAGGAGGTCTTGGTAAGATTGATGTTGGGAATATGGAGTCGAAAATGTGATATTTTTACTGTTTCAATGTAACCTGAAGCAACAGAAGAACATTTTGAATCATGTAGCAAACTTTATTAGGGCCCTGCTTGATGATGTTGGCAGGGTCCTATAAGATTCAACATCTGTATACCCATCAAATGTATGCAAGGCAACTCAGAATTATTTTATTTTAAGCAGTTTGCACTTTCATTGATGAGATCTTAAACATGTTTGATTTCATTTTGTGACATAATTTACAGAAATTGTGACAACTGCCACCTTGATTTCTTTTCATGACATAATTTACTGGTCCAACTTATGATGCCATCTATTTCTTTTCATGGTAAAATTTACAGGACATGTGATATCTATCTTCTAACTATGATTTCATTTCATGACATAACTTACTGGACTTGTGACACCTTTCACAAGATAACTTAACTGAGAATTGCTTGGATTTTAAACATTTAATATATAATTTATTTTGACAAAACACACAATATGTCATTTTTTGGAATTCCAATAGTTTATTTAGAAGAGAAATTATAGCTCTTTGTAACCATCCTTCATACATACCAAGTGTTCTGGGCCAAAATCAAGGAGATCAGTGTTCATAATCAAGATCAGTCCAATTAGGAAGATTAGTGTAAAGATCAATTTTGTCATAAATTTAAACTTGAAAGTGTACATTGTACAGAAACTAAGGAAATTAACTACAGTGAATAATACTTACAGTGAATAACATTTACTCAACTTTATTAATTTCTTATGCTATTTTCTTAATTTCTCAAAACATAATTTTTAGAACTTTCTCCAGAATCATTGCCTGTGCATCAAAAATTTGTGGCAAATTGGTATCTCAAACACTCAGAAATTAATTATTTATTTTTAACATTGGTGTCTTTCAGTCTTGTAGAGAAGCTTTCTTTCCAGTAGTACACTAATCATTTTGAAGGTTCTTACATTGTCATTTCGGGTTCCCGAATGGCCAAGTGGTCTCAAGCACACACTGTTACAGATCACAGCCATCTCACCTCTGTGTCTGTGGGTTTGAGTCTTGGATTCGGCTAATGTGTTTATGTGAGAAAGCTTGCAAGTAGCTTTTCATGGGTCAGTGGTTCTTTCCAGAGTTTTCCCAGGTTTATCCTCCACCATTTATACTGGCCACCATATATAGCTTTCATGTGCTGGAAAATGATGTTAAACACTACAAGCTTGCCAGTAGCTTCTCGTGGGTCGATATTTCTTTCCGGGTTTTCCCGGTTCTTCCTCCACCATTTATACTGGCGACCATGTATAGCTTTTCTTGTCCTGAAAAATTATGTTAAACTCTACATTTCAGAATGTAAATTTGTATTATGGAATAAGACTAGATAGTATGGTAACTGCTTTTGAATGACATTAAGAGAAGTTTTAATTAATTCCTAAACATTTCTTTTTTAGTTTTAATTTAATTTTATTTTAATTTTAATTTGTTTTTAAAATTTGATTATTTTGAAAGTAATGCAACTTGCTATTTAACATTTTTAAAATTGAAAGTATGTGTGGTCATAATTACTTACAGTAGTCAGGTACTTCATATTACAGTTGTACAGATTCTTCAGCTGTGAAATGTATCAGCAAACATGATTTCTCACATGTTGTAAGTTTGTATTTGCCTTGCATGGTGGACAAAATGAGATCAAATGACCATTTGCTAAGAAGATGTTTTCAGTAATGTAAGGTCCAAGGTGTCATGTTGGTGGTAGGTATTATCCAAGGTTGCTCTTTGTCCAGAAGTATCCTTTACAGTTGTTTGGTAATAGTGTTTCACAGCAGTTGTGAGAGTTCACAAAGCACAAGCCTGTGAGGGTAGTTTATCAGCTGAGCTTATCAAAACCCTGTAATTAAATGATAGCCTCAGGGTCCATACCAGGTCTGTAAAGGACTTGGTCCACACACTATCTGCTTTATAACTATATAATGTGGTAGGGTGTAAGTATATGTCCAGCCATTAGACCTAATGTGTGTAGCTGTAGTCTAGTCACTAATTATTACCCCAACAAAAACAACATATACCAGCAACAACAGGTGACATTTATTATCATTCTTCAGGATGTTTTTGAGGATCTAATCAAATAAAAATTATCATCAGACCAGAACAGGCATCAATTAAATGTGTTTTCAAAATTGCAAGATTTCATGTTGTGTAATAAAAATGTTTTTAAAGTAATTGAGTGGAACAAAAATAAAGTTATTGAGTGAAATTCGTGTGTATAGTTTTCTGAAGAAGAAAAAAAAAATTGTAGATTTTTAAAGATTGAGAATAAACTAATAGGAATGGAAAGATAATACTTAAAATGAAGCAACTTTTTTAATGCTCATGAAATGTTGAATCAAAACATTTAATAATTAACTATATTGTTTGGGGTTTTTTCTTCTTTTTTGTGTTACATTCTCTTAATCTTTCTATATTAAATTTCACAAATACATGGCCTCCACATTAATACAGGAAAAAAATGTTGAGCAAGAGCAGCTAGATTTTCTAGACCCTTGTTCTATTTCTTGGTTTGTGCCCAGGCTCGAGGTTTATATTTATGAGATTTATGACGAGTTTATTTTCAGCAATCCAATATATTAATTTGCAGGAGTTATGACCCCTGACTGATTGTCCAATTACATATTTGGTTTCCATGGCCTAACTTCATCAAGGATAGTGATATTAGAAACCAGGTTTTGTATGCAGTTTTTTATTGATAAAATCATATATGAGTTTAATAATCAGATGTCTGCTTCCCATGAGATTTTAAACGTTATAGAGTTATTAGGTTAGGTCTATTTTGTTTTCAAGTTTGGTTTTTACACAGGCTACAGGATCTCAAACTAATTTTAAGTGCAGCTCAAAAGTGTAAACATTTTAGTGAGTTGTATTAACAGAATTTTAAGTCATTTTCCCGAAGTATGGCTGATAATCCTTTTTACTTCCTTGGCTCTCCAGTAATACCTCCCTTGATCGTTTGATAAATCAGTTTAGTGACACCACTCATTATCTTAGACCCAATATGCAATTCTAGTTATATAATTTAATTATTACTGCCAATTAGATACCACCTCTCTTGACAGACCATTTTCTGACCTTAGGAGGTGGTCTGTCAAGACAGGTTTTCATTTAGGGTATTTAGGCTAATAATTTTTTTTGTACTTATTTGTACTTCTTTGTAAATTGCTCATTTTGCGATATGTTTTGGTGGGGTTCAATCTCCAGTGGGCTTGCATCACGCATATAACCAACTATTAGAACTAAATGTGTGTAGCTGTAGTCTAGTCCGTAATTATTACCCCCACCCAAAAAATATTTTAAAAAAAATATTAGCAACAACAGGTGACATTTGTTATCATCCTTCAGGATGTTTTTGAGGATCTTATCAAATAAAAATTACCATCAGACTAGAACAGACATCCCTATTGATTAAATGCCATGTGTTTTTAAGGTTGCAAGATTTCTTGTTTGGAAAGTTCAATCTCCATTGGGTATGCATCAGCAGAATATCATAGAACCCTCCGTATGTATTACCCAGGACAGAGCCTCATATGCAGGCATATTATTCAGTGATAGATCCTATCTTTGCTGTTTGTAGATGGCACATATTATGCAAATTGGAATGCAACCTCTGTCTTTTCTGATGCTTGCCAGAAAAATATACCAGATGTAAATAATGGCCTTTTGAGCTGCTCCCAAGTTCAGTGTTGTTATTATTAGGTCATAATAATTTTTTGAACATGTTTTGAACATCACAATACCATTTGGGGCTATTGAAACAAAATAATTGGTTTAATTTAATTTTCATGAAAAAGTGAAGGTATAATTTAAACTTTAATTCAAAATTAACATTGTGGGTATTTTACAAATTAATAATTTAAATGTTATTGATTGTTATATTCAACACATCATTTTTTTTATACTTTGCCAATTTTTCTGGGTGTTCACATGACCAAACTTCACTAATTTGTAATGTATAATTAGACCAACATGTCTCCATTTCAAATAGTTAAAGTTATTTTATTTTTATCCACACAAAAAAGCAAGAATATTTCACTTGATTGTATGCATCAATAGACAACTGGGGACCTGTCTACACAGCAGACAACTGGGGACCTGTCTACACAGTAGACAACTGGGGACCTGTCTACACAGTAGACATCTGGAGACCTGTTTCTCACAGAAAACTTCACAGCATGACTTGGGTTAAAACTAGGGACCTCTCACAACTTAGATGGGTACCCTAGCCACATGTCCCATCCAATCTATGACTCTGATCTCTTCCTGTGAAATAATTATGGATGGTATGATATGTTCAGAGCAGTCTTGATGTCTTTTGTTCTGCTGGTATATATTTTTTTGAAATAGTTTTTAATCATTTCTTATCTGATTACTTCTGAATTTAGACCATGTGTGTGTGTTTTGTAATTAACACAAATATTAAGACCCTCCAAATTTTCCAGACACCCTAATTTTAAATTTTTTAGTAATTTTACAGTTCAAAAAGTTTCCTGACACCAAGCTTTATTTAATGCCTTCCCAAACATTGCAACATTTAAGATGAAACATAAACAAAGGAATGATTTATTTAATTTTTAATTTATTTGTTATTTTTTATTATTTATTTATTTATAAATTTTTATCTAGTCAAGAAAGACCTTTGATTATATATGAGTTATCTAAATGTTTTACTGATAGGCATCAGTAAAAAGTTACTTAAATTTACTCATTTTTAGTATCTTCTAATTATCCAAGGACTTTTGTACTGGAAACTTGTAACTGTTGAAAATAAATTGTTATAATTGCAGAGGGACCAGGAAATACTGGAAACTTGTAACTGTTGAAAATAAATTGTTATAATTGCAGAGGGACCAGGAAAATATCTTGTCGAAGTCACGTCTACTTGATAACATCAATACAGATGAATTCTTGAAGTGAGTAGAGTTACTTCCTCTTTAAATGGGTTTGTCAGTCTGTTAAGCCACATTATCTCATAAGCAGATATATTTTAACAGCATTTACTATTTATTTATCAAAGCATCATGCTTTTTGTTTAATGCCATAAATTAGGGTTTCATGTGCTAAGAACTACCTCTTTGTCGATAGTGACCATTAATTTATTGACCTAGATATCCACTATACGTACTTATGTAGCTCAATGTATTTCATACATGAGTTGATTACCATTTGAAATCCTGAAGAAGATGCAGTTGACTGTTTTTTGTGAGTGTCATGAAGTTATGTACATCTAACAAGAGTTGTAGCCCTTTAATAGATTTATATACATGTACTTCCATGTTCTACTTTAATGCCAGCCATGACTGACTAGCCCATGTTTTAATTAATTTTCAATATTTCCATAGCATAGGTGAACTGGTATAATTTTTTTTCCCAGGAATATTTGCTTATTGTGTGTATTGTTTCTGGTGTAGATAATTAGTGTTAAGTGTAGTAACTTAACTCGTTAATACCTACCTTAAACAATTTTTTAAAATTATAATGAAGGGCACTATAGTACTAATTATAACTAATTATTAATTACAGAATTAATATTGTGATTATTATGCTACATGTACAATAATATAATTAGCACTACATTTATTGATTAACTTTCTTATCAGGGTTAATCATTAATTACTGCAAGTATATGCAGCAGGTATCCTCCCATGGAAACAAGATCCTGATCAAAGGCTGCCTTGCCAAACATAAAAATTAATATAATTCAATACCCCTTTTAAGCACCCACTCACCTTTTTACTGCAGATAGGTTGCCTTATAAACTGGGGTGAGGTTGGGTGGGGAAATTGCCCACTGTAAAAATATTTTTTTCTTTACAATTTAGTCCAAGCACTTAATATAAATATGCAACATCATGTATCCCTCAATAAAACACATTGTAAGACATGCCATCTGTACTTTCAGAGAGTTTGATGAAGACCTTGCAGGACCTAATGAGGACAATGGTTCTACTGCAAAGGTAACATAAACAGCATCTGAATACTTTATGTACTGTGGAAACTGTATTTATTAGTCCAAAGATACAGTCCTTTCACTATGATGCTCTCCGTGATATGCATAAAAGGGAATAAAATTAAGTCATGTTGGCTCATGAAAAAGGTTGGTTCCGTATATAAAAACAACTTTCATTCATAAATAGGATGGGTTACTTTATCTATGTTATATAAAGGATTGTGTTATGGTGAGTATTCATGGTAACAACATCATCTGTGTTTTAGCCTTCTAATGATAGAGTTTACGTGGGGGCCACAAGTGGCTGAGTGGTCTAAAGCACTCACCGTTACTGATCACTGCCATCTCACCTCTATTTGCGTGGGTTCGAGTCTCTGGCTCAGCAAATGTGGGTATGTGAGTAATATTGCTGAGTAGCTTCTTATGGGTTGGTGGTTCTTTCCAGGGTTTTCCTGGGTTCTTCCTCCACCCTTAATTCTGGCCACCATGTATAGCCTATCTTGTGCTGAAAAATGGTGTTAAACCCAACAACAACAACATAGAGGTTACACTGGATATTACAGTTTACTATTCAGAATATTTTATTACACATATTGTACATATTACATGGGGTTCTATGGGATATCAGATGTCTTTACTGAGTGATTTAAAAATGAAATACCATATGCCACATGTACTTGCTTATAAATCGGGTTCTGCTGTAAATTACAAAGACCCTGACCTGCCATCGTAAATTGCACTTAGCCAGCAGATATAAGTCTATGTATTTAGCTTGGACTTAATAAGTAAAATGAACAACATTTCAACTTATCTGCCAATACATGATTCTATGGCAGACAACGGCCTTTGTTGTTTGCAGTTTGACCAGACTTTTAAGTGAATATGTACAGTATAATTGTTTATGTTTGTCCTTTTTTTACACTTTGTCTCATCATACTTGCATACCTCGGATATAGGAGGTCATAGGTTCAAACCCTGGCCAAGTCATACCAAAGA
Source organism: Unio pictorum (assembly GCA_030141615.1). Classification (NCBI taxonomy): domain Eukaryota; kingdom Metazoa; phylum Mollusca; class Bivalvia; order Unionida; family Unionidae; genus Unio; species Unio pictorum. The sequence goes on from JARLTB010000180.1 coordinate 446,403, forward strand.
CCTTAAAAAATAGTCCTAACAGCTACCTCACTTGGTGATCAGCATTATGAGGTTAGTGTTAGGACTGGTCAGCCTAGTGTCAGGATAATGTGACTGGGTGGAACATGATGGTTCATGTGTGTCGCATGATGCCCCAGTGCTAGACATCACTATAAACTACCACAATGCAGACATTGTAGTGATATGACTAAAAAAATTGTTAAAGCTACGTTAAAATTTATAATCACACCCACCCACCCAAAACTTTGACATTATATTTTTTATATCAACTTGTATTTTGGCAGATCAGGGTCTTTATTAAACAGTTCGTGGTATACATGGGGAAAAACAGTACATACTTTACATCATTTATGTTGATCAGTGTGTTTGAAATTGTTAATCCATTTATGTCTGTTTCACAAAAGGAAGTTTAGAGGCTGTAAATGATAATAGTACTTCATTCATTGAATCTTCACAAAGTCAGTGAATCTGTTATGTCAGCAGTAAAGAAGTTTTACAGTTCACTCAGTGGAAATAAAAATTATTTTAGCAACTCTTTTTGGTCATAAATAATATTTGTCTGTGTCTAATTGTCTTTCCAACCTAAGTGATTTACAGTTTCTAGATGTAGTCATCAATAGATACATCAGGATGTTGCTTTTCAGAATTTCTTTAAATCTGCTGACTTCTTACTGATTTCTCAGTACCCAATCATACTGTGTTATGAGAACATCCACAACCTTGCAAATTCAGGCATCCAAAAGTTAGAAAAGATATTAATGTCATCTTTTGGCTTGTTTGGGCAACAAAAGTGCTAAAACCTTGTCTGTTTACCAAGACAAAAGTCAGATGAGAGTGGTCTCCTCATGGATTGATAAATTGACACCAAATCTAGACTTACTATATATAAGTTTATATTTCTGTGCATGTCTGATCAGCAGGCTCTTATAACAGACCTTTTAATATATTCTGTTGTGTGCATCATCACCAGTGTAAATGATTCCTCAGAGTTTTCGTATTAATGGAGTGTCTGAAGTGGACTGAACCACTCAAAAGAGGGATATTTCACTTCTACTTATCACTCAAAAATTAATTATACGTTTTTTCAACTTGGGCTCTGTCATCTTGAATCCATTTGCCTATCTGATCAGCCTACAAGAAACTAATTTGACACTAGAAGAATAATCAGTGTAACGTTAAAGCAGTTGGTACTAGTTCAGCATTTGAACACAATGTTTCCCTGAGTGACATCATTAAAACTATGGGATGAACATGACCCTAAAAAAACATTCTTTAGCTTTTAACTTAAATACCTTTTTATGCTTGTGGACTTAAATCAGCCAACTACTCCAGTGGTCTAGTGGTTAGAGTGTCTGACTTGGAGGCAGAACGTCCTGGATTCGATCCCCGGCTGAGTCATACCAAAGACTTACAAAAATGGTACTAACAGCTACCTCACTTGGCACTCAGCATTAAGAGGTTAGTGTTACAAGTGGTTGGCCTGGTGTCAAAATAATGTGACTGGGTGGGACATCATGCTACATGTCTGTGGCATGATTCCTCAGTGCTTGACATCACTATAAACTGTCACACAGACATTGTAGCAATGTGACTGAAAAAATGCTAAAGCTATGTTAAAAATCCAAATCACACAACACACATAAATCAGCTGAATAGGACCTGGATCAGCAGTGCAACAGTCTACATACTCAGGTCACTCAGCAGCTTCAAAGCATCTGCATCTATTAATTGACATGTACTATCCTTAGCCTTTATGAGTCTGTTTTCATTTGGGGAGACCTTACCTCTTACCTACTGACAGGACATATGATGATTGAGTGATGTATTCTAAGACGAAACACATTTTTGGTGTAAAATAATTTTTGAGTCATACTCTTGTCTTGATTCCATTTTGAAAAGTGGATGATGTTTTGGCACTTTTGCTTCTCAGACAAGTCTAACGATGTGGTTAACATCATTTTTTTATAGCATGGAATGACTGCTTTGAAAGTAGTGGATATTCTCCTAATGTATTATGCTTTGGTAAATATTATCAGAGAAACATATTTTACTCCAAAAATTATATATATATATATATATATATATATATATATATAGAAATCAGCAAGACCTGTTTCATCTACCAAGATGACCAATCAGAGCAGACCTCAGTCCAAGACAAAGAAGCCTGCATCAGCAAAGTAAGGATTAGACTACATTATTATATAATTCAATAATCAAACATTGTTTTTATAAGTATTTAACTTTCTTGCTAAAACGTTAAAATAAAGTCATTCATATTTTATTTACTTTGTGAGTGATACGTTAAATATTGACTCTTGAGTAAATACCTGTGATCATTTAATCCATGTACAGTGTGATAATAACATGGTAGTTGGGTAGTCATGGTAACCTGACCATGTTATTGACTGAACCATGTTATAAGCAACCAGTGCATTTTCCTAAAATATGTTGAAATTTGGTAATAAAAGCAAGTGAAAAATGAGTGCTTTTGATTAAACAAAGACAAACAAGTCTGAAAAACACTTTTCAACTTACATCTATGTAGTAGAATCCATAATCCATTAAGTACTGTACTTGTAGATAATAAATCCATGAATTCGAGTATAGATTACAAGTTATAGACTTCATGTATGCCTTGTCTGGTTGATCTCTGCAACCAGAAATATTAATTTAAAAAACCACTGAGATCTCACAGCATACATTACTCACGCCAAATGTCAGGATAAGCAGACTATGAGATAACAATGCACTGTTAAGATGGTTTCTCAATATGAACAAAGATTTTGCTTAATGGTCAGGTAAGTCATGTCAGTCAATAATTCACTGTAATGAATGTTATGGTATATGGTGTTTGGGAAATAAGGTGCATATATGTCTAACCGCAGCTACTGTAGTGAAGTCTTTACCTGATTATTAGCCTGTCCCTGTTAATTTAAAATTGCTGTCTTTACTCCCTACAAGTTGAGTTCAACTGTAAACAGTACAGATCTAATTCTGCTATCATCTAATGTGCCAGCAGATCAAGGTCTTTTTTTTTCCTGACAAACTGGTGATGCATAGACCCAGATTGCCTGTTGCATTATAATAATGGGAGATCTGGGTTTATACAGTTTACAGTTGAACTAAACTTATAAGTGGGTAAATATGGTAATAAATTTCATCTTAAAATATAGACTGTGTGTCTGTGTTTGTATTTGTCCTTTAGATACTTCGAATTCTTACCTGAAAGGTAATATATTAGATTTGTGTCATCTTAAGATTTTTAGTAAATTGGAGAAAAAAATTATTTCCACTAGAATTATTCTAGAATCACAAAGGGATAATTATTGAGAACTACATCTATCAACTATATAGCTTTGAGGTAATTTATTATCAGGCAAAGGTAATATATACTCAGAATTACCTGACCTTTTCTTTGTTTTAAGTCAAAAGAAACAAAATGTTTGTTATAGTGTAAAAATATGTAGAACCCATTAGCTGCTATGTATTCAAATGACATATGAATCTAGTTCTTTCCCCCTCTTTGGAACAAAGCATAAATGCAATATTTTATTTATTTCAACCCAATCTTCTGCGTTTTGGAGTTATCAAGATCCTTTATTCCATCAGACCCAGATTAAAAAGTGCAAAGTTGAATGCTGCTGATGATGTTGCTGTCCCTGATGAAGCCTTCCTTACCGAACTCAGAGATTTCTCCCTGCAACATGCCATTACCAACATAGAGGGACAGCTGGAACAAGGATATATCCCTGATGATCAGGATGATGATGTCCTTCCTCAAGGAGCCACAGATATGGGAGCAGGTATATTGAGTGTTAGAAAATATAATCTTGCCGTTCTCTGTAAACAAGGAACTTTGCAGAATATTTTCTTGTTCATCGTGTAAACATTTTTAAAATGTTTTGCGTGTTAGTGGCTATAACCCAAGTTTAAATATTTGATTCAAGACAAATAAATTTATTGCAATATTGATTATCAAATTACATGTATATATGTTTTGCAGGCTCAAATCACACCGTAGTTATAATTTTTTTAATTAAATGTGCAAATTTATTTTTTAAACATAAATTTAGAAATAAAAATGTGTAAAGAAACAAATAACAATTAAGCAGGTACAAAGAGACATTCAGAGATAGAGATTTATGTACAAGTTGCTATTACTAAGAAATGACACTTTTGAAATGTCATCTAAAACCTCAATCTTAATTTGTGGAACTATTTGTAACGTTTTAGATAGACTTTTTGATAAAATTTCAATCTAATCATTTTGGAAAACATTTTTTCAGAGGCAACAATCAGGTTTTTGAAGGCAAAGTTGAGGGTAATGCAAGAAGAGTTAGACAGAATTGCACAAGAATGTGCCAAAAAGGTGAGGATATTTCTTCTCTGTCCAATATGGACTGTTTGAGGAAATAAATATAGATTAAATTGTTTTGTGCAGGGTTCCCATGCAACCAGGAAATTGGGAAAAAGTCTCGAAATATGACAATTTTTTTCCTGATTGTGAAAAGTCCTTGAAATTCACAAATATTGATGAAAGTCAGGTGGAAAAAAACAGGAATTTTCTGCCACCACTTGACGCCAGAAGCAATCATGTAATTGAGTGAGAACTGAACTGATCATTAGTAAAATTTATCGAGTTTGAGTTTAACCAGAATATTTGGAGGGTGCAGTATGGATCATTTGGTTGCTTGCAATAAACATATATGCCGAGTTAATCCAAATGACCAATGGAATAGATTCGTCAAGTCGACTTTTGCTTTCAAAGTTACTCAATATTCCTATCTTTCCTTACATGAAAGGATGAAAACTAGTCTGGCATCACAAGGCCAACATGGTGGTGCCATTTAGCAATATAATGCAGCAAAATAAAGTTAGCATTTATATTCTGTCCATTGAAATGATTTTGTATGCCAATTTATAGGAATTTAATTAAACTCGTTTTGTGTGATACATTTTGTGTTTTGTACGTGAACATCTTTTCTGACTTCCATGTTTCTGGAGAGTATTGAAAGATATATATATATATATATATATATATATATATATATATATATATATATATATATATATATATATATATATATATATATATATATATATATATATATATATATATAGATTGAGAAATTGCATGTTTCATAATCTAGAATGCTCTTAATTCCATTTAGAAAGAATTTCATCCTGGAAAAACCCTGGTAATGACATGGAAATATTTCTTTACAAATGAGTGGGAACCATGTTTGTGATTTGAAATAAGGTAATAACAGCTTTGCTGGTACTGTGTATGGTTAAACTAGGTCCAAAGTTTTTGTGTGTAACTTTACTGATAGAGTTTCTGAGCTGTCATGGTATCTGCCTTAATTTGACCTTTTGACCTGCAGGAAGGTGTATCAGTTCTTGTCATCATTCACAACCTCAGATGGAGCTGGTGAATGTTGAATAAATGATGATTGTCAAGTACTGTCAGTATATGAAATCTTTTGGTTGTCTTCATATCTACACTAGAATTAGATTAGACTCTACCAAGAAATACTAATGGAATCAACCTTTTCCCATATTTGATTACATTTTAATCTCATTTCTGTGCCATCTTGTTTGAACTAGGATGAAGAAAACTCCACACTGACAGCTAAGCTGAAGGAAATGGAGGATGAGAGAGGAAGACTTTACAGGACAAATGCAACTCAGCAAAGTCAAATAGATAAATTTAAGAAGATAGCAGAGGATGCTCAAGGAAAGAACGACAGTTTGGAAAATCAACTTTCAGGCCTCCGAAAGGTAATGAAATAAACCTGAAATTCTTGAAGAGTTTTGATTGGGTACTTACTGATCTAAATGTTCTTTTTAAATATTATGTAATTTTTCAAGGAGGCAATAAGGATGAAATTTATAAACTGTATCATATTGTTCTAATGAGAATATGGTTAACAGTTGTCATCAGTTCCAAAAGCACATAGCAGTTAAAGCTGGTTTGATCCTATAAAAAATGTCACACAGAAATTCAGAATATAATGAAATTGATACATACATGAGAGTAAAGAATTTTGTCTAAATGCAGGCTCTTGTATAGATTATAATTAGTTGATAAAATATAAGGTTTAAGGGATACTTTGTATGACCTGATTATTATTAAACATTTTCCATTGTTATAACATGAGATTTAAGCTATACTTTGTACGACCTGGTTATTATTACACATTTTCCATTGTTATAACATGGTAGTTATAAAATATAAGGTTTAAGGGATACTTTGTATGACCTGATTTTTATTACACATTTTCCATTGTTATAACATGGTAGTAACTGTTATAATTTATACTGTATAGCTTTTTATTCCCCATTTTATAGGAATTAGACCAAATAAACAGAAGCCAAAAGCAGCAGCTTACCAGTCAGAATGCAACTGAAGTGCGGCTCAATCGGGCACTGGAAGAAATAGAGCGATATAAGGATCAAGTTCAGAAAGCCAAAGTAACATCAAAGGTGAGCTTTAAATAGGAGATTAAATCAAAAGTTATGGTAATTAAAAGTTACAGATTATTTTGCTACATGTACTAAATTCATGATTTTGCTTCTAAATGCCAGATATATTAAATTGTTTTACCTTATCAAGACATTAAAAATGATGATTATTCACTCTATTTAGATCCTCATACATCCATATTCTTTTGGAAGGTCACTATCTACGTGCCCCAAGAAAAATGAAAAACTCAATAAAGTACATGGTCATTTTTGTTCAGCCTAAAGGTGTGATCCAGTACAGTACTTGATTAAATATTGTTCACTGTGATATAGCAATGAAAGCTATGCATGTTGATTACAGAAATTTGTACTACCCTATATTGTGACAATTAGACCAAATATGCTCATTTCTTGACACAATTTAGTACCTTGCCACCTTTGTAAAAGCCCATAGCACTCAGTAATTTTCATCTAGAATTTTCTTGATGACAGAAAAGGTGCTTAACATTCAATAATCAGTACTGAAAAAACGTTGGTTAAATTTAAAACACCAATTTATATTAAATTTAAGATGAGTAAATCTGCCTCCATGACCACATTGACATACACTATAGTGTAGATGGGTGACCATGCTTGAGCAGTAATTTGAATACAAGCTCCTTTGTTCCAAGGGATTCTGGCCATATAAAGTGACAACCATTGGTGGGGGGGGTGCATGGTTCAAGAGGGGACCACTGTATATTTTTGCCTTTTAAATTGAATGCCTGTAATAGATGCATTGCTTTATGCATAACATGTGTCTTTTAAGTGTTTAATCTTTCAATTGTAATTTTGGAAGTGTTACCAAACATGTTAAGTTTTCTATTTGGAATCTTCTCATTTGCTATTTCTTGTAGTCAATGTAGCTAAAGAACTATTCAACATATCCAAATTCACATATATATGATTTTCCTGCAGAATAAGCAGATTTATGGGTCACATACATATGTATTTCCTGCTGAATAAGCAGATTCATGGGTCTAATAGATCAATTTCATATCTACATTATTCAATGTTCTAAATATATGATATCCATTTAAAATATCTTGATGCGACATTGCCTAATACGCATGAACATGTCTTTAATGGACTGTTGTTGTTGTTGTTTTTTGCTCCTCTACTTCCTTTTTGAGTTATTTGATTTGTTAATTGGCTTTGAAGTTCACATTACAGGCTGCCTTTTAGAGCTATATCATAGCTTGGGATTGATCTTATTTGATATTCTTGGACACAAATGTACTTAAAAAGGCATTTAATGAAGTTATTGCCCTTCAAAAAACAACAAAAAATGAATGGCCCTTTATATTGTGAAACTAATGAGCTTCATTTAAATACTAAAATGTTTTGCTAGGCAATGTTTTCACATTATGTAGATCATGCAACTTTAATCATAAAAATTTGAAATGAGCACTCAAGTGAGGCATTTTATTTCTCCAGGAAACTACAGATCAGGAAAAGAAAAGAGTGGAACAGTTGTTAACAGAAAACAAAAGATTGGAGAAACAGAAGAATGAACTAATGGCTGGATTTAAGAAACAGCTGAAACTGATTGATATTTTGAAAAGGCAAAAGGTAAGCATGTTTTTCTTGTTTTGGTCTTGTGTACTGCCACTGTATTTCTGAGTTAAAATCAGTCTCCGTCCATCACATAAAATGAAATCATGTCAGTTCTGTTTTTTATATACATGTGATGCTTTAAATATGAAGACCTAAGTCAAACGGGATTTTCACTATTTTGAGAGAGTCATGGCCCTTGTTTGAATCACAGCATTGCCCTTCTGTTGTATCATATTTCCAGGGGAGATAAAGACAGTTTTATTTTTTAAGTCCTCCCAACAGCAAAGTCAGAGTTCCAGGCCTGGAAATTATATACAACTCCTGAGCTTTGAGTTTGACCTACAGATTTTGTTTCAGGCAATCATAGATGGCATTACTTTTAAAAGGTACCAGTTGTTTTAAATTGGCCAATTGGAAATTCAGTCTCAAATTCAACCAGTCACTGGTGGTATTACTTTTAACAGGTAATTTTTAATTGGCTAAAACTGGAAACTCAGTCTCATATTCAGGGCCAGTGTTTTATAATTTCCTGGACTGATGTTATTTAGCACTGGGGCATCATGCCGCAGACATGTAGCATGATATCCCACCCAGTCACATTATCCTGACACCAGGCCGACCAGTCCTAACACTAACCTCTTAATGCTGAACGCCAAGTGAGGTAGCTGTTAGTACCATTCTTGCAAGTCTTTGGTATGACTCTGCCGGGGCTCGAACCCAAGACCTCTCGCTTCCAAGGCAAACGCTGTAACCACTAGGCCACTGGTTCAGTGTATTTGAGTCTTTGTAGTTTTTAAGTTCGCTTCATTAAATAATCTTTTGAAGACCATGTGTCTTATGAATCTAAATGGGAATAGTTTTAGTAACTAAATGCTGACATTTATATTAAATGGATACACTGCCAAGGAAACAAAAGATAAGTTCCGTTCCCAAAGACACACTGTGGCAGCTGACTTGGGTGTGCTTGGGCAAATATAAATCCAGTGACCATTGGATTAAAAAGTCTGAGGTTGTGCCAACTGAGCTTCCATCAAAAATCATAGAAAGACAAATCTTTTTTTAAAATGTCCATCTTCTCATGGTTACTATTATATTATTAAATTTCACAGCAATACATCAAAAATGCAGTACTAGTTCTGTCATATACTATAATCAGCTACAAGTCAAAAGGGCAATAACTCTAGAAAACATTGCAGAATCACAGTTATTTGTGAATATACACATCTTTAGATCATGGCTATAATATTACTAAACATCACAGCAATTTTTCACAAACTTGGAGATTAGTTACAATCACAATATTTGACTAATATAATAGTAAAGCCCAACTGCAGACAGTATCGTTCCTGATCTGCCATCACATAATGCAGTTTCCAGTTGGATCAAACTTATAAACAGTTCATAAAGTACTTCACATTTACCTGTATGTCAGTAGGGGCAATAACTCATAAAAATGTTAAGTGCACTGTAATTTATTGATATACACATATTCAGATGATGACCATAATAGGTTCATGGTATGCCATAAAAATGTGTAGGGCTGGTTGTGTTCACAAGATTGTGTGTTGGGTGTATGGAATGACGGATGGATTGTCTTGAGTTTCCAATGTATCAGAGACATGGATATTAAAAACAGACAGAGTACAGTAAAAATTTATTTCTTTATATGTTTAATTATTTGATTTTTTCATAATGCAAACCAGGAGTTTATGTTGCTGTTAAGATGTGCATGTGGCTTATGTTTCCCTTATTTGGCAGATTTTATCAATTTTCATGAAAAATCATTATTAAAATAAATGTTAATAATTGACCGATAATAAGTGTGTGTGAGTGATTTGGATTTTTTATGTAGCTTTAACAATTTTCAAATTTTCCAGTCATATCACTATGATGTCGACATTGTGGCAGTTTGTAGTGACGTCTAGCACATGGGCATCATTCCACAGACAAATTATCCTGACACCAGGATGACCAATCCTGACATTAACATCTTAATGTTGAATACAAAGCAAAGTAACTGTTTGTAAAAAAAAAAAAATTATAAATCTTTGGTATGACTCAGCCAGGGTTCAAACCTGCAACCTACCACATCTAAGGCTAATGCTCTAACCACTGAGGCTACCAGAGCAATTTTAAATTGACAATAAGACATCAAATCAAAATAAAGATGGAGGTACTTGCATCTGTCACTTAACATGTAATCATCCCTTCCTACAAATCATAATATGATGTTGTTTTCTCCATTTTACTTCTGAGTATTAGATATCTTTGGTATGGATACACATATGAAGGAAAAAGATTGATTTTGGTATGATGATGTTACACTGTCTGTTCGTCTCAGGATTTTACGCAAATATTGTCTGTCCTGACCTTCATGTGTAACTGGTTGTGACAAAAAATTAATTGAATAAGTTGTTTTTTATTCTGTTCTTTTCTTTTACTATCACCAGAACCTTCCAGATCTATAAAGTTCCATATTATTCTGTGTCCAACTCAGATGCAGGAGGCCATGGGTTCAAATCCCGGCCGAGTCATATCAAAGACTTATAAAATGGTACTTGCAGCTGCCTCACTTGGTGCTCAGTCTTAATAGGTTAGTGTTAGGACTGGTCGGCCTGTTATTCAGTGACTTGGTGAGACATGGTGCTACATCTCTGAAGCATGATGCCCCAGTGCTGGATGTCTTTATAAACTGCTACACTGCAGTTACTATGGTGATATGACTAAATATTGTTAAAGATGTGTTAAAAATCCAAATCACACACACACACACACACACATTGTATATGGTTGGATGGATGTTATTTACAGTATTAAAACAATGGATGTCTAGTTATACATTTCTTGGTCTGGCAAGGGGAAAAGAACTAAGAAACCAGCAGACAAAACATATATCTTTATTTGAGTGGAATCAAAGCTGGGTTTCATTCTTGGAAATATAACATTATGTGAATAAATTTAAGTGATTGCACTAAGTATCCATTATTGTGCTGATGTGCCATTAAACCCTAATACATACATGGATGCGTGCATGCACACACAGATACATACAGTTCTGATTTGATTTTCTGTCTGCTTTAAATTTTGCAAAATGGAATGTGTCTAATGTGCACATCGTATTTTTGGAATAGCCTTAAGGTACATTTGTATCAAGAAATTTGTTTGATTAGTCTCCCAATGATTTACAGTTTTTAAAAAAACTTTCTAGCCAAATGTTTCAGACTGAATCATGGAGTCTTTTGGATAATCATGAAGATATCACATGTATGTCTAATATAATATGTTTGGACTTGAAACTTTCGTAAATAAAGACTGTACAAATGGATTTTTTTCTCATCATTTTTTGAGAATTACATTATTTATATTTGCTTTATTAACCTGTAATTGAAAAAGACTGTTCTAATATTCACATATTCATATGAAATTTTGAATATGAAGCTTAGATGGTGGAGTTTCACTGCATGTGACTACTTTTTCATGATTTGTTGTCCAAAGCACTAAAAAAATTCAACATTATGTATTGTTTTTAAATTTCAGATGCATGTAGAGGCTGCCAAGATGCTCTCATTTTCCGAAGAAGAATTTGTAAAAGCACTTGAATGGGGAAGTTAACGATATTGCTGAGTTTACATTAGGTCTTGGTAGGAAAAAAAATTCCACATTGGAGAATATCATGTTAATTTTTATACAATAAAAGCCCATGAGGGAAAGCGATTAAATAATGTGCCTTTAGATCAGGGCCAGCTACCCTGTTAACTTAAGTGGAACCAACAGCTTGAATCCAATCCACAAGGGTTTCCATAATACCAGAAAATGTGGGAAAGTTTTTAGAAAGAATACATTTGTTCCCAACCAGAATATAACCTTTAATGTCGAAAATATTGATTAAACATGTCATGATGACAAAAATATAATTGAGTCATATTTGAACTCATAATGAGTTAAATTTATTGAGTTCTAACTGTAATATTGTGAAGTTGTAGAACTCTTCAGTCATGTGAGGTACAATTTGTATTATTTGGGTGTTTACCCTAAAAATATTTGTATAGTCAGTACAAGTGCTTATGATTGGTTATTCCACAGCCAGCTCCGTATAAGTATCTTGTCCTTGTAGAAGGTTCAGAGGCGTAGCTGGGGGGGGGGGGGCAGGGGGTACATATGTCCCCGGGCGCCAAGGTACAGGGGCGCCAAAATGAGGCTTGCAACGTTACATTATAATAAGTAAACAAGTGTAATAAATCGGTCACAAGATGGCTGGGGCGCCAATTTTATAGTTCGTCCCCGGGTGCAAAATATCATCGCTACGCCTCTGAGAAGGTTTGAAGAACAGTCTAGTATTACACCATGCCAGTAAGTTGTCTGCAACATGTAATCTTCATAAATGTAAGAAAAAAGTTAAGCTTTTCTTCCCAGTTCCCATTTTGAATTCATGTAAAGTTAATGAACATGCACTGAGATTAAAAAAAAAATGTGTTGTTTTTCGATAGTTTGCACTGGGAACACCGAGTTAAACATTAACGTGAGTAGTAAATTTTGTCTCTACTCGAACCCCCACCTCACTTTGTGTGAAATTTACTATTAGATCCTAATAAGTAATTAAAAATCAACTATCTGCTAGGCAAGTTTCCTTGCTGAATCCCCCACTTTGGAGTACGTGGCAATAATTGTATTAAATGTACAGCCCATTTAATATAACATTGAAAGTAGATGTGCAGGCACCAACCACAGATAAGCAGATTTTTTTCATTGAATATTCAGACCTTGTTTTATATGTAGTTAAACCATTTAACAATTTTGACAATTTTAAAACAACCTATAAGGATCATTTTGGCAATCCACACAAGACAGCATGCCAACCAAGTTTTCTGTGAGACCCATGGGTTAAGAACAACTGCTCTGTAATTTGGAAATGTACCTAAGACTGACTCCTGATATGCACAAGGACACATTTAACTTGCATTCTTTTGGATTTTACTAGGATGGGTATGATGTTGCTTGTACTTGAAACAAAACAAATTATTGCAAATTTAATTATTCGGGATCAAAAACAATCTGAAGGTGAATCCTTTTTGAAGCCAGTAGCTGGTTTAAGTTATTTGTTTAAAAAGATATCAAGCCTAGCCTGAATATATATATATATATATATATATATATATATATATATATATATATATATATATATATATATATATATATATATATATTATAAAGGTAGCATCTCAATGCGTGTTTGCACTAAAATTATTTTGCAAATAGATACCCCTCAGGTTTCTTCAACATTTGTTGACTAAGTGAGTAATTTTTGTAAAGTGTCGAAATTTGAATAAGTATTGAACCTTAAAGTTGAATGCATTGAGCATTAAATGTTATCACATTTAAGCCAGAAAAGTATTTATGAAGGGCCATTTCGACCTTTCTTCATCCCCCCAGCCATGTCAATGTTAAACTTGAAAGGCCAGCATGTACGACTCATTTTGATTTGACCGGAGCATCGCAACGCTGTCTTGAGAAAGTAAATATTTGAACACATGTCAAGTAGTCATTTTTAAAAGCAAGTTGATGCAATGTAATTCAGAGATTACAGGCTGTCCAAAATCTGGCGAAAGAAATTATTATCTAAAAAATATTTTTTTTCATTATCAGAAATAAACTACTTGAAACAAAATATGGGTACATTTAAATGTTTAATTTCTGTAGAAACAGCTTTGTAAAGTTTTACAAACAACCGTTTTTCTGTTTTATTTGTTTGTCTTGTCTATGTTTTGTATTCGCCTTTGAAAAAGACTCATTAAGAGTCGAAAGTGCTCAGTCATGTTAGACACTAGTTTTGCAATATATACCAAAAGTAGTGATCATTACCAAATCATTGACCGTAACAGGTAAAAAAGTAGGCCGTGGCAAAGGCATAAGGCAGTTAAATCTCATTGCCTACCGTTCCAGAGTTTATTAAGAAAATGAACATTCAAACCTTTCAGGAACACACAACTCTCTTGAAAAGAGTGACTGAAAGTTTGCCAAATCCAGTATTACTTAAAACCCCTCGAATACTTTAGCGTAAGTCCTTATTATAACAAAAATCAAAACCAAGCAACACTTGCGGTCTTCTTTCTGGTATATTTTCTCCTATTATAAGTGACAATAAAATTTCACAACAAATCACCCAAAAAGTTCATTTTCTTTTTCACACACCGTCTCCCTTTCTTGAGTTTCTTCACTGGCATACGTTTTTCCTCCTCTTCTCATCTTCTTTTCTTCCTTCTGGACTGGTACGGGTCCTTATCCTATTTCGGAGTAAATTTCTTCTTCATGTTCGGAAGCCTTCTCCTCCTGTGGTTTCTTTCATCGGACCTTTTTTTGTCTTCGGGCAGCCTGAAGATTAGTGTCCTTCTGATGACAATGATAATCTTTATCTATTGACGCCTGTCTAACTTTGATGTTGTGGACAGTCTGAAAACCAATGTCCTGTTTTCTGGCAGATATAGCAAGAGTCTTTACTTTTATCTCGATAGGTGGGGAATAGTTTGTTGATTTCTCGGAAGAAAGCCTTCGTATCAAGCGTCGCAAAGCTTCGATCAGAAGATCGATATGCGTTGGCTCTTCCATCTTCTTGAATGACTGAGAGTGAAATGAATACTCACTCTCTCTGTCAAAACACAGATTATAGAGAATATAAACAAAATGCGCCCTCAGATCTGCGTCCATGCAATTTGTCAGGAGTGATCAGTAGAACAAACAACATAGATCCGAATCTGCCAGCGCATTATATGATGGAACATCGGGATCAGTTAGTTGCAGTTGGACTATACCTATAAGAAAGTGCATACGTATGTATTTCAGAAATGGCAATTGTCAGTATAATTTCATTATCTTCATAATGATTTTTTAAAAAGATTCCTAAATTCCTTGACCTGAGAGGTTCCAAATATTACATAGAATCAAATTTCAAAATAAATATTAAAAGATACATTTACAACATGAAATTTATTAGATTTTACGCAGACTGTAATTTTGTTATCCATCATGCAATGTTACACTGACAGATTCACAAATGCCTTCCTGTTGAAATTATTGCTTTAATCTTATTATTATTATTATCATTATTATTATTATTGGTTCTACACATGTAGACTCTTTAAAAGGTGTATAGCTGTTAAAAATGTTTAGAAGAAAAAGACGAGTAGCTTTGAAGTGAAAAGAATCATGAAAATAAAGTTATACTGATGCATTTTGCTGTTTATTCTGGTCATATCTTTTCATGCTGTTAATCATAACACTTAACTTATTGCCCACCGTTGGAAAAATAATGGAATATTATTTAAATGGTTATAATAAATAACAAAGGTAAAATAAATTACCTCAATAAATGGAAAGAAAGAATTATTTTATAACAAATAAAAAAGATTTGAAGAAGGTTAAAAAAAAAAAAAAAGGATCGTGTCCGACTATATTGGACGGGCTACCCAACGATGCCTATTCACAGGCGCGATCCCACTACTGCTCGACATGGGGACTTTTGCCTGCTGTGTTTCCACCCTGGGCCAGTACGTCCCTCCTTAGACAACCTGGACCCCCTAGGCTCCCCCGAGGGGCCCATATTGATGCCGAGCTTAGCGCGGACACCCGATCTACATAGAGCACCGAGGAGCAGAGCCCCCGCCCTCAAACCGTCCAACGACCCCGGCCTCCAAGTAGCTGGATTACAGGAGCACGCCACAACTCCCAGCCGAATACAATATTCAATCTTAACATATATATCCCTAAACTCTAGTGGAATCTCCATCATATACATTTATGAAACTGACACAAAATTCATGCTTTAGCAGCAACTACCAACATATACAACGAATATAGAAATTTCCTTGAAAATTGAACATTCTTTGACAAATCGGAAGTGCGCGTCACTGTTTAAGGAAGGGAGCCTACTCATAGTGTTACATGAAGGGAGGGAACTTGTCGTCAGATGGAAACATGTACATGTATGCATCTGTTTTTAGATTTGCTTCTCTTGTCACAGGTCGTACCAAATCACATTCATTCATGTATAAGAAGATGTGTCCAAAGTCTGTGGAAGTGGTACAGGAGTTACTCATTGAATTTGTTGACATTATGTTGATAGTACAAATTTACACGCATATGATGTTATATCGTGGCAATCTGTCACTAAGGCAACGAATCATTCCAAGATCACCTCATTTAAACCTATTAACGGATTCTAAACATTCGTTTTTAATATTAAAATCTCAGAAGTCATCTCTCTCTCTCTCTCTCTCTCTCTCTCTCTCTCTCTCTCTCTCACACACACACACACACACACACACACAGGCACTTGATTCTGAGTAAATTCATGTATACACTCACCATATGGTGAGTGTATACATGAATTTACTCAGAATCAAGTGCCTGTGACACACACACACAGCGGCGTCGCTCGGGTTGGTGTCACCCAATGCGGACGTAAACTCATGGTGTCACCCCTCCTGACTTCCACCATGGATTTATTCTTCTTAAGTCCACAGTATAAAAATTGAAAAGAACAAAAACAAATTAATTGAAGGTCATAAGGTAAAAGGATTTAAGAACTGTAACAACGTTAAGTTATAGTTATTTTTACATTTCACTTACTTTATTTGCAATTTTTCATTTTGGTGTCACCCCTCTGAGATGGTGTCACCCGGTGCGGTCCGGTGCATATTTATTATTATTATTATTATTATTATTATTATTATTATTATTATCACGTGGTTGTTAAGTTTTATTTACAGTGTGTGCAGATTAATATTTTTATACGTCAACATCATATCTTGAATCACTATTTATACATTGCGACTGCATCATATACCAGATTAACTGCGATCCTTGATGTAATGTTTACTACCCCCGGTGATATATGACGACCACCGCCATATGGACCATTGTCATGTTTGCGAACACTTGCCGTAGGTATTCATCGATGATATCAGTGACGGTTTTTTTCAACTTGCCGACGTTAAATCCGGGAAGTTTAAAATAGGTAAATCTGCTTCTGTAATTGCATAATGACTGAGAAACAACTGCCTAAGTTTTGTTACTTAGCAGGGTTTAAAATCAACGAATTCATCACCTTCGGTAATCACTGTTTCTATGATAAGCTTATTGATATATATATATGAGGTCAGATGATACTTGCTTTAGATATTTTATCGTTCCAATTATTTAATCCTTCAGATATTCATTTGGACGCTCCTGCACGTAGTCTTGAAATAACCGCTGTAAATACTCAGATATATTTGTGTGTTTAGATTTAATGACGTTGGAAAATGATTTTATAAAGTTTTCGTAGATACGTAGTTTTTATCAGTCTTCAAAATCGTATATGGTTCTTGATAATCTATAGTCTTGTGCCATCAGACGCAATAAAATAAAATATTTCGCCAGTATCTATATCACGTGCTTCCGAGTACCTCCATAGGTTTTTTTCTTTCGATATTCTGGAAACGTGTTTTGTATAATATTCGTTTGTCTGAGACGTAATCGCCGCGTTGAGGTTGTGGTATTGCTGTAGGACCTGGTGGTTGCTCTTCCGGCCATCCTAACACAGTTCTGATCGACGACTGATATATATCGACACTGTAGCCAGGTGTTCACATTTGTATGGCGGCCGATAACGATGGTTCATGAGCCGTAATAACGATTTTGGATCCTTTTCCTAAGATGATAAATTCCAGCGCAGAATCAAATCTATCTGTTCGATCTGATAACTGCAATTATAGTATATCCACAACTCGCCCAATGGGGGGTTCCATCGGATTTATTTTTGTACGCAAATACCAATGAATTATTTGCCTGCCACCGAATGGGTTTGATCTAATATTGAGCCATCTGAGATACACTAGCAATTGTGCTAGTGCTATTTCTTTGGCTGGAATCACCGTTGGAACGATAACGTCAAACTCCAGTTTGGTTGAGCTCGCCGATATCACCATGATATTTGGTGGAGTTGTATTAGCTACAGTTCTTTCCAGCAATTCTTACGACATTATTATTTAAATCCATTTCTTTCAAGTCGGAGATCTAATATAGTTTTTCCACAGGCGATGATGTAGATTCTGCCTTGTCTTCTAACAGTCAAAGCATCATGGTAAATCTTAACAATTTCTGTGAATTCCTGATCTGATATTACTGTATACACGTCGATAGTTTTCATTTTGGTATGCCACGAACATACTTACTAGTATCGAAAACATTGAACATCTGTCGTGGAATTCGTTATTCTATGTAATAGGAACACACTAAGTAGGTGATATAAATGCGACTAATTCAAGACACCAATAGTATAACATGCCGATGCCTTTTTCTTCGGGTTACAACACGAAGGTTTCCTCATCGTTTCAATCCAATATCACCAACATAGATCCAGTTAGTGGATAACGCCGTGAAATTGTGGTAGATTATGTATATGTTGTAAGGACGAACACTGAAAACCTATACACACCGGTAACCTCATCACGATGTTTGATGGAGTTACTAAGTAGGGACTATAATGCTGATCCAGACACTACTGTATATACAGCGTTGGACAGGTCACGATGAACTACACCATCGGTAACTGTTTTATGTCAGCGAGCTTAATGTCAATGATTGTTGCATTCCCAAAAATTTAATTAATGGTTTTATTTGTATAGCTGGAGAAAGTGGAAATATACCAACCGTGATGGCTGTGTTGTTAATGGCACTCGAGTGAGATTAAGCTTAACTTCAGTTTTTGACCGTTTGTCGTCATTGAAGTGCCTGAGTTGACATTTTGTAAATAAAAGTTTTGGACCATCTGCTGTCTGTTCTGATTTCAGCAATATTTTTATTTCACAGTTCTTTTATATACTGATTGTAGGTTTTCAAACTGACTAGGCGTCAGTAACACTAATATGATGATATGAATCCATGAGCGATTCAATTACATGTTTTCCACTGTTGCATTAATGACTCGCATTAGTCCACCAAAACCTTAAAGCAACAGTTTCGTCTGACAGTAGAACATAGATTTCTCGATAACCAGCAACACCGACTGGCAGTGCACATTCTAGAGTTCGAAAAAGTACATCAACGACTGACTGTCTAAATAAATCTAGGTGTTCATGGGTTGGGTATAAATCGTGGGTTGCTGGAATATGTATTGCAACTAAGCCATCGTAAATTTTGACAAATATAGAAAGTCTTTGAACACCTCGTATGTTTCCAAAGACCCCAAACCTAGATGGCAATCGTTTGTATAATTATGTCATGTATAATTATGTCATCGGGCGATTTTTAACCTATATGGCAGCCCTGCTGTATGCAAAATCTCAATGTCCTTTGTGTCCCCTCGCCTCGAAACAGTACAAGAGGTAGATAGATAAATAGACGTGACCGTGCTATTGTATTGCATAATAATTTCCTAACCCTTGGAGGGGGTTTGTAATCGTGGCGCTTAGGGACGTCCATAGCATTGTTTGTTCTTACTGAGACTCTTTAAAATATGTTCCATATCTATAGCGAGGTAGCTGGCACTATAACCCACTTCGTGGACATATCTATGAAGCTTACATTAGTATCTGCTATTTTGTTTGGATATAAAATGTGTTGAATTTGATTAGACCTAAATTCAAAGTCCTCTACGTCACAGATGATAAGATAAATTTATGTGTCATCTGCAGATCGTCTGAATTTGTGCATTTTCAGGCATCTCATTTATTTAGCAGAAAGAGAATATGGCCTAAGATGGGTCTTTGTGGAACCGCATGTGTGTTACTGGTATCTTAATGGATTAGACTGTTTCCACACAAAAAAAGCTTTATGAGTACGAGCAATAAGAGGATTTGTTCCAGGTTTGAGTCTTTGCCTTCTATGCAATTTTGATTGATGTTAGGATGTCTTACTTTATTAAACACGTAACTGAACTCTGGACGGGTAAAGTATGTTTAGTGTACTTGTGACATCTTTCTGGCTCGATCTTCTACTGACTTAATGATCTGCAGGACCCGTTCTCTCAACATTCATATGCCCAACTAGATTTGAGGTAATTACATGTTCCATCACTTTACATAAAATACATGCGAGTAAAAGGGACCGATACATTCCCGTGTTTCTTTCAAATCCTTTCTTGAACATGGCTGGTATGAATCAGTCCGGTATGTTTTTAATTTGCCTATATTAGGGACTTTTGGAAAATTCTACGAATAATTCAGCTTTTGAGCAGTACTATAGGTTTCAAATCGTCCAAACTGGCCGCTTTTGTTCAAGATCTTCAAAAGTTTATAGATGTCAATAATATAAAAAATATTGATGCCAATTCATTTTCATAGGCACTGTTGAATTGGATTTATCAAACTATGATCAAATGGTAATCCCGAGGAGTAGAAACCACAAAAAATGTAAATGTATGATTTGATGGATTTGTGCTAAATATACAGTTGTGTAAGTTGAGGTTACTAAATGGATACTAAATTGTAATTATTAAAGTACTGCTCCATAACATTTACCAACATTTATACTACGATAAATATCTACTATGCCTATAGTAAATTCTTTGCAGACAGAACGTAATCAATTTTGCAAAGAATACACTTAACTTAATCACGAATCTTTGAAGATGTACTCAGCACCTGTACTATGCTGACTAACAGAAAGCTCATTTAAATATCAGACACTGATTTTAAGAGTACTCAGCAACGCTATCTCAGGAAGAGTCCAAACGTATCATCGATGAAATCGACAGATACACAATTGCGAAAAATTATATACGGTCTGCGTCGCATAATGCATACGGTTCGGTCTTAATCGGCGTTATTGCAAAACAAGAACTAATAGCTCCCATAAGAGCCGATCCTAAACGTGAGCTTGTGTAAAATGTCTTTTAAAATTCATTAGTTGCCAAGGGTATACAGCTAAACCAGCGTCAAATAGAAGCTATTAACACAGCAAATATTAGTATGATCATGATAACGCACTTCCAACTCAAATGCATAAACGTAAGCTAAAACGTTTCAGCAGGTGCCAAACGAACAATGGAGAACGTATTATTATTTTTAAGCTTAACCGTCATTATGATATACACTACGTAAAATATCATCAAAGATTTATTTGATAGCACGTCCATTTTAAGTCAGTTATAATGGTAGAAAAATGCACCAAAGATATATGCATAGTTGCTGTGCTATCTAAAAAGTTAATAGCGACACAATTTACCAGTTAACCGATTGCATCCCAACCAGCTTTCTACTGGTACTACATTGTTTTGTTTTGTTGTTGGGTTTTTATTGGAAGGAGTGTTTGTTTAGGGAGGGGTTGGGAACTGATTTTAATCATTGTTTGTTTCTCGTCTTGAAAAATGCAGTTTTTGCCGGCTTATGTTGGATCTTGGCCAGACAAACAAAACATTTTCATTTGTTCCACTTGATGTATGCTGTGTTAACCTTTAATTACCTTTTCTTTGCGCAAAGCTCAACGAGCCAATGGCGGTATAGTTGTGCAAGTGACAGGCAAAGAAATTTCTGGCGAACATTTCGAGACTTGGGTCACTATTATTTCCGATTTAAGAACGAATAGAGTCCCAGTCTATTTTTTTTTAAGAGAATTTCGTTCCCCTCTCTTGATGATACTGAAACAAGAGCTTCAGACATTCTTGTCATTTATTTCGAGGTAATTGTCTATTCTTTAGAATATGATTGCAGTTGTGTAGTTCTAAGTAAAGAAACGATAGATCGCAATAAAGTAGTTAATGCTTGGTACTAAGATGCGAGACGAGGGCACAATGGCGAGCGTAAAAATGTAAGGAAGTGCGCGGAAAAAATAAGGTAACTGTTACCACAGCACGACACCGCTGAATATGAACATCCGTGTGTATTTTGGCGACATTGCACAGTGAGAAATGATGTTCAGTATTGAGAAACAAAAGTAGAGACGATATAGGTCAAATAAATGTGGTCTTGGTCCATTTGTCGCATGCTATAAAATTTATTCGACGCGCATTGGAAGGAGATGGGAGTGTTTCCGCAAGAGAACTGTTTTCCTGTAGCGCCACCTAATCGGGAGATAACTGGCTAATGAAGGCGAGACAATATTAAACCTTGGTCTTCGTTTAAATAGAAAATGTCTGAACACAATACGGTTTCAACATATCGGAAAAAGACGATGACGTTCAAACTGTCACAAATATTTGGAACATCTTCGTTTCTTCATGCAACTGTTTCTGGAGAGTTGGATAATTCTACTAATTGTAGTTTTAATTTAAATTTAAGTTCTAGCCCTATAAGGTTCACAATCAGTCTTACACTTGTGACCACAAATACATGGTGATTGGCATTGCCGTTAAATTATGTACTACTAATATTGTTTTTCTTCCATCCAGTTGTTATCACTGCATATAAACTGGCGTGATATAACAGATGCATTATTATATCTTTAGCCACTATCAATTCCTAATATTCACAAGACACAATCTAATTCAGGAAAATTATCGAGTTCACATAACAAAATCTCCATCTTACAGGGCTTTTTTAAATTAGATTCCGCTCCTTGTTCGAATATTTCCTGTCCTGTTAGGTTCATTCACAACTAATGGCTTCATGTCATTCAGTTAAGTGATCTGCTTGTTACTATCTTTGTATTTATCTGATAATGTCTCTTGTTTGTAACTGATGTCTTCGGTACTTCCTGTATGAAGCACCATCTCGAGTTTGCACATCATACGACCTTTGGAGTGCTACTTTTTCTAATAACTACAGTTGGTTCACAAAGATCTCATTTTACGATTATTTGTCTCCAGAAGTCAGGTTTGGAGCTCTTTAGCTGTTCTGCCTACTGTTCCGCTTGCTTATGTTTATTTTCACCCAGTTTCCTCTTTAGGTTTCTTTGCGGACGTAGTTGTATGTTGGTAATTGGTAAGGTCGAATGAAGTCTTGGACTCATCTGTATTTGTGCCGAAAATCCTATTTTGAGATTCCAAAATCGATCAAGATGGATTTTTCCCCATCTCTTATTTACCTTACTGACAAATTCCTTTTTCAGTTTGAATGGTTCCTTCTGCTAAACCATTACACTGGATAGTTGGGACTTAAAGTAGCGTGCTTGGATTCCCAGGATGTTGCAAACTGACAATTTTCTTCTGAGGAGAACTTTAGGCCATTATCACTCCTTACTACTTGTGGTATCCAATGTCTTGCATAAACTGGATGTGATTACATTGCTTGCTTGTGTATTTTCTAACTTGGTACCTTAACAACATCTGGAGCAATGGTATCCTATCAAGACATAGCTCTAATTATTCCACATAAACAAGCATGTTCCAACCATTTACCATGATAAGTAGGTTGCATAGTTGGCAATGGCTATTTTTCATTTGACTTTCTGTATTCCTCGCAAATAGAACAATTCGATACCATGTCTAATTTGTGTTTTCATGCCAGGTTGATTCCAAATCTCTCTTGCTTTGTCTTCTCAATGCCCATGTGACTTGTGCAGCTCCTCTAGCATTTTTTTCTGGATGAATCTTGTATTATACTCTTTTCTCCTTTAACAACTAATTCGTCCGTTTCTGAAAATTCATCTTTTTAGTTCCAGAAAATGTGTATCATTGGCCATCCCATTTGAATCAATTGTACGATATTTTAAATCATTTCTACAAGATTTGTACTAGATGTTTATTAATGGACATCCCTTTTGAATCATTTCTCGCAATTTGGACATTTTAGTAGCAAGTTCTGTTCCATTTTTTATTGCTTCTAACTGTATCTGTAACATGATAAGACTTGAATGGATGCCTGGTTCAAATGACGACACAATGTGATGAAAATGGAAATGTATGGAATTGTTTTTAAATTATATAGTGATTCTTGCACGCTCAAACCATACGTCTCATTTAGTTTTTCTATTCAAACATTCACAACAAAAGAAGAAAAAAGATTCATATATTCAAATGTATGACGATAAGATTCATATAGTCTCACGTAATGAGTAAGATTCAAATAATCTCATATTTTCGCACGTTGAAAGTGAGAGTCAAAAATTCTCATGGAATGAAAAAAAGATTCAAATAATCCCATGAAATAAAAATAAGATTCAAATCTCATGGAATGAAAATGAGATTCTAATAATCACATGGAATGAAAATAAGATTCATATCTGATGAATCTTATGCATATACAACGAAAAATGGTCGAATCTTTTCTGGTTGTTTCTTGTCTTATTCTGTGAGCACCTGCAACCTGTATATTTGACATGATTATGTGCACAAGCACTCAATTTCACTTTTACGTTCATCTCGTATTGTATTTGTCTGTGTATATGTTCTGGACAATGTATCTGCGAAAATTATTTATTTTACTGGACAATAAGTTAAGTCAAAACTTTACTTCTGCATTCTCATAAGCATCCTCTGAAAACTGAGCGGTGCGGCATATAGCGGGTTTTTGAGGATTTATTCTAGGGTTTTATAATGCAATTCAACATGTACTTGATGGTCATAACTATACGGATTAAATCGTTCAAGACCAAAGAACAGATTTAGCAGTTCTTTTTCAATCTGTGCATACCTTGTTTCTGCAACTGTCAAAGGGTTTGCTTGACTGCATTAACACTGATCCAAGTCCTGATTTTGATTAATCACAACTAACAGCCACGACCTTCTTGACATGGAATATTTTAACACAGGTTCTTTACTCAGAATCTGTTTGATATCTTCAAACACATCCTAGTTTGCAGTTTCACAAACAAATTCAGCGTCATTTTTGAAAGGTGCCTTAATTGGCTATGTTACCTTAGGCATATTTCGGATAAATTTCGCTAGTTAGTTATCTGTACCAAGTAATCCTTCAATTCCTTTCTTTTTCGTCGCAACGAGCATTTCTGTGACCGCTTTCACTTTTTCTGGGTCAGATTTAATACCTGATGATTTCAGTATGTGTCCCACGTATTGCACTTATGTTAGTCCTAATTGGCAGTTTTCTAAATTCAGCGTCAGATTTCATTCCTAACATCTCACGAAAACTTTTTTCCAGTTGTCCAACTTAATCTTCTTTGACGTTCCCTAAGCAATCATGTAATCAATATCAGTCTCCACCTCAGGCAGGTTCTCACAATACTGTGCCATGCGTTTCTGGAACACTTTGGGGAAGATTTAATTTCAAAAGGCACTCTCATTTTGCAATATACTAAACGGGGTGTTAAATTTTGTCAGTATCTGACTTTCCTTATCCTTTGCCAGTAACCATGATCGGCATCTAATTTAGAGAAAACCTTATCTCCAACCATCCTTGTGGTTGTATATTCAATTGCTGGAAGTTGATACTGCTCTCGTTTGATAGTTTGATTCAAATTTCTGAGAAATGTATTTGTTTATCGACTTGAACTTTTCAACAATTGTTGATGTTCGTCCATGGAGGGGCTGATTCTTTACTCTGAGTGCGCAGGTGGCTGATTCGTCCAATCCTTGCACAGAATGTTCGTTTGCATAAGGGACAGGGGATAAGTTGGACATCATCTCCAGGAAGAATTATGGCACGTGCTTTTCTGGCTTGCCACTTCAGCTCTGCAGCTGTTGTCATGCTAGATTCGCACAACTTGGAATCATTGAGCATAGAGGTACGCCAAGTAACTCGATCGCTTGCTGTTTTCAGCCAGGAATCAAGGCTTATGTTAAACGCTTTCAACGCGGCTTTCAGATTGTCTTTGAAGCGTTTACTTCTGGGATCGCTATCCTTGCTATAGCTCGCCATAGAAGAGTATTTTAGGTAGCCGGTGGTCTGGCATGCGTACAACATGTTCCTCCCAGCGTAGCTGGCACTGCATCAGGATGATGTGGATGCTGGGTAGACCGGCTTGGGCGAGTACCTCATTGCCTGGAACCTTGTCATGCCACTTGATGCTGACGACTTTCCTGAGACGTGCGGTATGAAAGTTGTTCAGCTTCCTGGCGTGGCGTTAGTACACCGTCCACATTTCTAATGCGAAACATAGTGTGCCCTCTACATTTTTATTTTGGCCTGGATGCTGATGCCTCTTCTCTTGCAGACGTAGGCATACAAACTGACGAAAGTTGCGTTGTCTCTGGCAATGCGAAGGTTAACCTCGTCGTTAAAAGTAGGTAGCCGGTGGTCTGGCATGTGTACAACATGTTCCTCTCAGCGTAGCTGGCACTGCATCAGGATCATGAGGATGCTGGGGAGACCTGCTTGGGTGAGTATCTCACTGTTTGGAACCTTGTCTTGGCACTTGATGTTGAAGATTTTCCTGCGACTTGTGGTGTGAAAGTGGTTGAGCTTCCTGTCACATCAGTAAAACCAGTTGGTGGAGCCTTTCTATCAGAGCTGTGCCCCCTTCCTTGTAAACTTCAGCTGGTATGGAATCTGAACCATGTCATTTGCCACTGGAGAGCAGACGTATAGCTTTCTATGTCTTCAGCAAGTTCATCGGGGCGTTCAATGCTTCGTTAATTGGCAATTGGGGGAGACGACTGATGATTTTATCATTTATGGATGAAGGCGATCCAGGAGGCTGACAAAGTGTTCAGCCCATCGTTGAAGAATCTTCTCTTTGTCAGTAATTAGTGTGTTCCAGTCTGCACTGAGAAAGGAGGATGATACAGAGGATGTAGTTCCATACACTTCTTTCAGGGCATTGATGAAGTTCTTGGTGTCATGCTGGTCTGCATAGAACTGGATCTTTTATCCGCTTTGTTGCTCAGTCATGTGTCTCTCTACAGAAGTTTCTGCTTTACAGTTCTGCGCTTATTGTTGTACGCATCTTCCTAGAGGTGGACTTGGGGTTATTGAGGTAGGTTTGAAGGAGGCCGTGTTTCACATCCGGCAACTGCATGATATCGTTGCAGTTTTAATGAAACCAATCTTGATGCTTGCTGGTTGAGGATCCATGCATTTCCGAAGCAGTGCTGAAGACCGGCTCTCTGAATGCCGCCCAATCGGTCTCCACATTCTGATTGTCAAGATGGGTGGATTTCAAACGTACTTCCAGGGCATCCACGAGAGAATGTTTGGTACTGGTGCATTTCAGCTCGGTGATGTTTAGTCGTTTAGGATCCTTCGTTACATGTGTTGCATCTTTTGGGCTAAATGCGGATGTTGACCTTGGTGATGATGACGCAGTGGTCTGTTCATCAGTCAGCGCCACAGAAAGACTTGGTCACATGCACATCGTGCATGTCCCACTTTTTGTCAATGATGTAGTTGATGAGGTGCCAGTGCTTAGAAGGAGGGTGCATCCACGACGTCCGGTTACGGATAGGGAGTTGGAAGACTGTATTGGTGATCAACAGTTCATGCTCGACGCAAGTCTGGAGCAAAAGGAGACCTTTGCATGCAATGTGGTCTCAGCCTTCTCTTGCATTGAAATCGGCAAGAATGACGAGCTTTTCTAGCATTATAACGTCAGCCATGACGGAGTGAAGATCCTAATCGAACTTGACCTTCACTTCATCTGGGTTAGTCATGGTTGGAGCATTGCAAATGATGAAGGTAATGTGTTTTCTTCCCGACAAGAGGGAGAGATTCGTGATCACGAGTCTATCGTTTACTCCTTTGGGAGGTGCAGCCAATTTACCAATCAGTGCTGTCTGTCTTCACTGCAAAGTCGACACCAGCTTCATGGCGCTCTTCACTTCTTCTGCCACTCCAAAAGAAAGTGTACCCGGAGCCCATTTTAACAATATCCACGTTGTATTTGGCGAGTTCCTTTTCTATTTAGCGCGGCTTTCCTCTGGGATATTTCTGCTTCGTCTCTGTCCAGTACGGTCTGCACATTCCATGCACCAAGTGTGAGAGGAATAATCCTCATATTTTCTTTGTTTTGTCTTTTTTGTTGCATCATTATGATCCCCTCCAGCTGCGGTATGCTGACTATGGAAGTGTAGAGCAGGCAATGTTTGGGATACTTTTGCTAGCGCCAGTTTCATGCCGATGAGGTGAGCGGTGCATTCCTGAAGAGGTCTACTCAGTCGCTTAAGGGACTGTCGGATTCCACTGCTGGTCCGTGTCAGTGGTGACCGACCCTAATAGCATGAGCCGCCTGTGTGCAGATTTAGCGGCTACGGCTACCAGTGTACCCACAACTGTCGCTTGGTCGCCTGCCTGTCGCCACAGGACTTTAGTAGATGATGAAATGGGATGGATGGATGAGAAGAATGACTTGCGCGGTGGCTTTGTTTTAGGAAGAGTTGTGCAATTCGTCGACCCCACTCTCTCACCCAAAACCACCTGAGTACAGCAGAACGACAACGTCGAGACGACCAGAGACAGAGTTGAGTGCAGAGGATGACCAAAACGTCCCACGTGTCTTGTCTTGCTCTTAGCGCTCCAATGCTCTTTGCTGGGAATCGCCTTTTTGCCCGTTGACCAGCTGGTAGTTCATCTACACAGGCTGCCGAATTCAATCTTTACATACTAGTTAGAGAAAGCCTAACTCACCGAGGGTTTAAGACCCGTAGGTTACCTTGAGCCTGGTTCAGCCGGCCAGTCGATGCCGTTTTCCAAACTAAAGGTGAGAGCTGAGTGCCAGGTGTGGACCAAAGGTGGCTGAGCTACCCCGAAGGAGTACGACTGCTTAGCCAGCCAGAGGTGTTACCCCTACTAGGACACCCCATACAAGTCAACGTTTATTCATGAACTGACCAATTATGTTGGTGTATCGCCTTTCCATATTACATTATCAGTCACATTACTTTCAATGTTTTCAGTGGTTCTCGTAAGGCTGTATAAGCTTTCCTTGGTGGATTAATGGCAGGTTTCACACTTTTGGCAATTGCCATTTGATATTTTTATTTTTGACATCCTATACCTTTGAATGCAATGGGAAGTTCTTTCACGATATGATTTTGTTGTAATAATTCCAAATCAGTGTTTACCTTTGTGACGGTTCCTACAAAAGATTTATCTTCTTTCTCACTTGAGTATTCTCCCATACCCGTTTTGTCTTGCAGCATTTAAAAAATCGGTGCTGTTGTCAACACCTGTATCAAGTTGTTTTGGACGCCAACTTTTTGCATTTAATTTGCCACATTTACCACAGTTGAATAATCTGGAGTCAGATTTCGTGTATGTTGATTCCGCACTATTTTGTTGTGCCACACTTTCTTTTCTTTTTCTTTTTTTCACACCATGTGCTTCTGATGCTGCTGCTTCCTTTTGCATATTTTAAATCTTCTTTTTTGGATTCTTCGTCTGCGCTGAAGATAGGCAGTGCTATTGTTGTGTCAGTTGATCCTCTCGTAAAAATCTTTCTTTCACTTTTTCAGAATTAGTCATACAGACAATTCTATGTCTGGTGATTTTATCCTGTATATTTTCAAATTTGCAGTTCTTTGCAATCGATTTAAGTTCAGTTATACGTTGGTCAAAGGTTTAATTCTTTTGTTGGATTCTTGTATTGAATATGTGCCTTTCTTCCATAATGTTCTGCTTTGGATTACACAAATCTTCAAGCTTCTTGATAAGTAGGTCCTTTTTATTCCCCTAGCTTCATTGGTTTCAAATGTAAATGTATTGTAAATGTCTCTAACATCCTGACCAAAAATGTATCGGTAAGCACTGATTTGTTTTTTGCTTTGTTTTGTTGTTGTTGTTTTCTAGTCTTCTTTCTTTGTCTGCAAGCGCAACATCTAAGTAAAACTGCGTAGTCTGCTAAAACCTCCACGTTTTGGGAGAGGGCTAGATGTTGGGAATTAAAGTCCATTTCAGATGTTTTCCATGATGTCACAATTAACACATAAATTTGAGCTTCCAATGTAAGTTTTACTTTGGAGATATACTTCTTAATGGTATAAATCCAAGTATTTCAAAAATTTCACTTTTGACATCATGCTATATTTGTTCAATAACACACAACAAATGTTTTGTCGAACTACTTTACTGCTTAGATTACAATTGACTAAAAGCAGCGAAAACACGCACACTAGTTTCTCATGCTAACATTATCGTATGTCACAGAGGGCTATAACTGATTGTGGAACCTGGGGCTGACCATAAGTGACCTGTAGCTGTCGGATATTTATAGCAACGGAATATTATGACCTCATATTACCAGACTATGAAACCGCTCTGGTGGCATAGTGGTTAGAGCGTCCACCTTAAAAGCGGCAGGTCGCGGGTTCGATCCCCAGCCGAATCATACCAAAGACTTACAAAAATGGTACTAACAGCTACCTCGCTTGACGCGCAGCATTAAGCGGTTAGTGTTAGGACTGGTCGGCCTGGTGTCAAGATAATGTGACTGGGTGGGACATCATGCAACACGTCTGCGGCATGATGCCCCAATGCTAAACATCACTATAAACTGCCTCACTGCAGACGTCGTAGCGATATGACTTATAAAGATTTAAAGCTACGTTAAAAATCCTAATAAAACAAACAAGCATGCAAAACTAGACTATTTTATACTATATGGTAATCGTAGTAATAATCCCCAAATTGGTACGTTTTGGGCAGACCAATATCATGCCAGATGTGCGAAGAACAGTCTGGTATCGTAGGTAATGAAAGAAAAATCAACATTTCATGAACGAATAAAATACCTTCATGTTTACTTTTTGTTTTATTCCTACAAATGTAGAATTGCAAAAGTGGTATAAATCAATCTGTTTAAATTGCCTTAAAATACTCCTTGCATTTTTGTTAGTTATGTTATATCATGTTTTCATTCTGACGTTCTTGAAGTTATTAAACCGAAATAACAACCACGGGCTTGGTGGCATTTAAAAATGGTCATATTAAATGGGATGTTTATTTTGGCAAGGTTTCTAGAAGTCGATGTGGGGAAATAAAAGAGGTACTTCCAATTGAGGGTTTTAAAAATGATATTCCGAATGGAACGGGGAGTTAATTTCTGCCAGACGACAAGTTAGCTCCCGTAGTTGCATATATGTTCAACCGTTTGAACTAGATATATACTGATAAAAATTGGTAAGTGGTTTTCTTTTATTTTTTTTTTTAAATTACGACTCTTAATAAAAATTTACATAAACTATTTAGGTTTGTTATGATCTCATACTATATATGCATGGTTATAATGTGTTAATAATTAGTTATGCAATCGCAGTGTTGTTTACCTCATTTTACTTGTGAACTTGAGATAAATGTGATGTAGTCTAACTTTAGGTTCATTAATGAGAACAAAGCAATCTCGAACAAGGTTCTAGTTAATGAAGGAATTAAGTTAGTATTCCGGAAGCCTGACAGTGGCGATATGTGAGGAGAGACTAAATAATGTCATAATTGAAGGTCAAGAATCTACAAAGTTTCAGGCAGTTGCCAGATCTCGCACATTCTTCTCATAAACAAGCCGTTTTCGATCTGTTTCGATCGTGTTACATGCTGTTCCGGGCTGTGCGAAATATCGTTAAGTTTTGTCATAAATGTAAATATGGCATTTACATTTGTTTTTAAATATATTTACCATTCATTCCCAGCTACGTTGAGCATTTAAGGAAACAAACCTCAAATTTTACGTTAGATAATGTCATAGTTTGGCAGCCTCGTAGACTGAAATACGCAAGAATAACACTGATAACACTGAAAAGTAAGACTTTTCTTGCACCGCTAATTTAATCGTGAAATGTTGTCAAAGCATCACATTCACTTTTGTTGGAAAATTAAAATCATTCATTTTATTAAGAATATAATTAATTACACTACCCATGCTGTAAAAATTGGCCACCTTTAAATATACATCTATTCCTGTGGTGGCAACCGCTCTGGTGGCCGATTGGTTGAGCATCTGCCTCGGATGCGGGAGGTTGCAGGTTCGAACCCCGCTTGAGTCATACCAAAGACTTTTTAAAATGGTGCTAACAGCTGCCATACCTGGAGCTGAGCATTAAAAACATAGTGTTAGGACTGGTCATCATGGTATCAGGATAGTGTGACTGGGTATGATATCATGTTACATGCCCCGCATGATGCCCCAGTGCTAGATATCACTGTAACCTGCCACACTGCAGACATCATAGCATTATGACTGAAAAATTGTTAAAGCTACATTAAAAACTAAATCACACACACATTTCTGTGGTGGCCAAAATAACAATTGGATCTATATTTTTTTCAGGTGAAATATATGAAATATGTTTCTGCTTCTGCTTTTTCTGTTATTATCCTTTGTAGAACAAATTTAGACAGCAGGCCTAACATGTAACATAAATTTTTTTGTAACCAGAAGTAATAGTTGATTGAAAAATTATCCATTAATGCTATAATCTCACTAGTCCTTTCCACATATGCTGATTGGCAACTACCAAAACATTACTTACTCTGAGATTGGCAACTACCAAAACTTTACTTACTTTGAGATTGGCAACTACCAAAACATTACTTACTTTGAGATTGGCAACTACCAAAACTTTACTTACATTGAGATTGGCAACTACCAAAACTTTACTTTATTATAATTATGAAAACTGTTTGGCCAGTATGAATGTTACTAGTCTTGGCTACTTCTAATTTCAAGACAAGCAGATGTGTTGTTATTATCAATAAAAATAGTTTACTAATGTAATTATTGGCTACTGTATATTTTTTTTATGATGTTGCACAATACTGCACAAATTGTCCAAGTAGACAATTCAGCATTAAAGAACCTTAACCATACTTTGAATTATTAAAAAAAAAATGACGGGTACAAATGCTGGTTATTATTACATATATAAACTTTCTTTTCTGGCATACGTAATACTTATATATTTCAAACAAAATTAAAATGGGTCTGTCCTTGTTGCTTGTTTTGTTATTAACAGATAAAATTAAATACAGTACCTTATATTCAAGTGATTTCTTGGACTGACATTCATTTTATTATCTTATTTGGTACAGTCCTGTACTGACCCTCTGCAGTTTCTCTCTTTAAAAAATATGCACATCACACTGACCCGCTTAAAATATTCCCTTAACAATCTAGAGAGGTACAGTTGTAAGCACTGTCCATTAATATTCACACAGTTATTGGAGTCTTTGATATGGTCAAGGATGAAAATTGTGAATAATATACTAAAACCTGCAGATGAAAGCTATACAATCAGAACATACAAACGGGAAGTTCTGTCATACTATATCACCTTACCTTCCTTACAGCTCCACAGGGTTCGCTCCTTACAGCTCCACAGGGTTCGCTGAGTTCATTTGAAAGTAAAAATATCTACATCTGGAACAGGCAAAGACCTGTAATTCTTAGAGTCGGAGTTTGTACTCGCAAGTACTAACAGAAGTTAGAGCAAAATTGCAAGTAGGATCAAGTGTTTTATGGAGCTGCCACATTGATTATAAATGCCAGTGAAGTCTGTGGAGTTAAATAGGGTTGGGTGATGTCAGAATTTTGCATAATGATATGGGACAGTATATTGTGGTATGTATTGCAAAATGTTTGGGAAATGTGATCGAAGTTTAAAATATTATTAAGAATTGAACAGTATCCTAAAATTTAAAAGTATTTAAAGGACATTGACTAGACTGACTTGTTTTAGAATTTGTATTGTATCTTCAAAACCATTTACTCGGCATATGCATCTTTCAGAAGATTTATGGGTTTTTGGAAAAATAGACATTAAAAGAGATAACATATTACAGTGAAGTAAATCAGCTGAAGCAGAAATCTTCATTCATGTCAAGTGAAACCTATCTTGAAAGACCACCCCTTCTACCAAAACATAATGGTCTCTCATGACAGGTTGTCTCTCATAACAGGTCATAACACTATATAATCAATAAATATGTACATGGAGAACCTGGTCTCTCATTACAGTGGTCTCTCAAGATAAGTTTTACATACAGAAATACCACACAATTGTTTCATTGCAGTGTATTGTTTTATGCATATATGCATCATCTCTACCACAGTGTACCAGTATAAATGTAACACCCCTGCAATTAAATTGTAGAAAGGAAGCAAGCTTATGTTGATGGAATGTAACATTTATGAAACATTTTTTAATAACACAGTATGTAATCTGGGGAAGGAAACATAATACTAATTCATCTCATCAGATGTGCATCAATCCAATATTTAGTTTGCAAATGTAAATGGACAGAAATCACAACTACTGAAAAAATCTCCTGTTTTTATATTAAAATACCATTCTAATATGTATCACAAGCTTTTTTCTTTGTAATCACAGATCATTGCTTGTGTTATAATTGTGGCAGTCATTATTTTTTTTATCTCATCACTTAAGAGATGATGTATCATTACTGGATCCAGTTTTCTGATGAAATCAGCCTGTTTGTTTAATAATAATTTTGAGTGTGTAGACTTAAGTGCATGATGGGAGACAGTCCTAATTTGAGATGGATAATGCTTCCAACTGATAGTTTTACATATACATGTGTTATTTCATACCTTTTAAGCACTCCAATAAAATTCTCTTTTTTTTCCAGGTCACTGTATGAAGTTACAATGATGAAGATGTAAATGGTATGGGGGCGAGGGTAAAAGAAAGTGCAGTGGAGTTGCTAAAGACATCAGAGATTAAGCTGCTTCCATCTATGGCCACAAGAGGGAGCCAGGAGCAAGGTGGAATAAACAAAAATGATCACAATGATGAACACTATCATCATGAAACACACCATATCAATGAGAAGGTTAGTTGTGATCTAGTGTTCTGGAGAAATGGTAGTCATCTTGCTCAGAATCAATGATTTGTGAGAGAAAAAATTGCATCCGTGTGTTTTTCTTAAGCAAAATATGTTACATGTACTTTATGTATAGCCCAAAAATCTACATGTATAGCCAAAATTATGAGTAGCCCAAAAATCTATATGTTTAGCCCAAAACGTGTAAATATAACCCAAAAATCTATATGTATAGCCCAAAATATGTGTAAATATAACCCAAAAATCTCTATGTATAGCCCAAAATGTGTGTAAATATAACCCAAAAATCTATATGTATAGCCCAAAATATGTGTAAATATAACCCAAAAATCTCAATGTATAGCCCAAAATATGTGTAAATATAACCCAAAAATTTATATGTATAGCCCAAAAATCTATATGTATAGCCCAAAATATGTGCAACCCATGTCCTAATTAAACATAAGCAACAACAACTAATCATTATTTGCATTGTCATTGTCTGAGGACCTGATGAATGTACAGTTCATTCACTAACCAAAGAGCCTATTCTAGCCCTTAGTAGGTTATGGTAGTATACCCCTCCTAACCCAGACATCTAGTATATTCAGAAGTACGGTACATTTACAACATTTTCATATCATCCATGTTTCTGATGATCACCTCGTCAGAGGTGATGCCTAAGCTTGTTTTGCAGCAAACCACATTCATATGATTTTAAAATTTTGTGTGGAGGCATTTAAGTTTGTATGCTTTCAAAACCTATGTTAAATCAATCAAATAAGGATAAAGCTGATCAATCTTGTCATATCCTGTAGTAAAATAAAATTTCAAAGACCCAGGATAACTGACTTTTAAAAATATCACTGGCCCCGTATCAACAGGATCATGCTATTGTTTAAACTCCTGCCACCCCAAAAAATTAAATGGTTATTTCTTGATATTTATGAATTTGTTCATGTGATTAAAGCAGTAGAGAGGCACACAGCTTAAATGATTTACAACAATCTCACAATTTCTTGTGAAATTCTGAATAATCGTAGCATATGCCATTGATCTTGTAATATTTGATGGTGTGTTTTCAGTTCTGATTTCAGGTTAATGTATATTCTGTATATTTCATCACAGTCTGTAGAGATAGGTATGTGGGGACAATGGACATGTTGGATTAGTTTCTTGTTTTAACTGCTAGAAGAATCTCCATAATTATCTATACAAACTCGGAGACAGAACTGAAATCGGTGAGGCATTAGTTTTAAATATGTCAATTAAAACAAGTAGCTTCAAGTTTCATAAAATTTGTTCATATCATAATACTGTGGATTTAACATACTTACAAAAAACACTAACTTTGTATGCATGTATCAGTAGAATCAGCAGCTACCAACTCCTAGAACTAAATAGATTATACTTATCTCAGATCCTTTAGGGTGGAAAACAGAATTTTCAGCTATTATTGATCACTAATCATCTAGCTTAGTATAATTTTCAAACACCTGCATAGCTGCTACTCAATATATTTAACCAGTGGTACATTTCAAAAGTTTGGCTGAGCAGTGAACAGCTGATTATGATTCAGTCAGGACATGTGAATGCTATTTATAGACACCCAATGAAATATAGAGAAACAATTGGTAGTTTCCCATGCATCGGTCATGTGCTTAACTTTGTAGACAATGTTACTAGCTTCATATACAATTAAGCAGATGATCTTTATAATCTCAGTTAATATTCAAACTGAGCCAAAGCAAGAGGCTGAATATTGTACATTTATCAGTGTCTGTCAAAACCTCAAAATGACAATGCTGCATTTTGTCAGCACACACAAGGTTCCATTCAGGCAATCTATTGTTTTCAAGCCCGGAGTGGCTGAGTGGTCTAAAGCACTGTACGTTACGGATCACTGCCATCTCACCTCTGTCTGCGTGGGTTCGAGTCTAAGATTCAGCCAATGTAGTTATGTGAGAAAGCTTGCCAGTAGCTTCTCGTGGGTTGGTGGTTGTTTCCGGGGGTTTTCCAGGTTCGTCCTCCACCATTAATACTGGCCGCCATGTATAGCCTATATTGTGTTGAAAAATGGCGTTAAACCATAAAAAAAACTAAGATAACCCTTTGAATATGGCAGTGGCCCAGTCTACATTTAGAATGTCCCTAGGCATCAGGGTAATCCAGATTTTGAGCCCAGCGATACCATTTTCATGCTTTCATTCTGTTATTGATTATGCACCCATAAAGTTTAAGACCCAAAATATGTAGTTAATAGATTATGTAGTAGACCAAACTGTCAAAGTTATACTATACAGACATAGTGTGTTGTAGGATTTTATATGATTTACAAAAGTTGTGTCATTTCAGAAAAAGTTGTAGAAGGCCACTTTTGTCATTCCTAGCATTGGAGTCATTTAAATGATATATGAAAAAGTAATCTCTAATCAAAACTTTTTTAATTTAACAAGTAATTTAAATTTGCAGTACGAGTCGGCTTTTATTGGACACCATCTTAAAGGACACTATTGCTATAAATATTACATTGATGTTTTTATGAATTTAAAAAAATGCATTAAATTTAAGTAAGTAGTTCTGTGTGTGCAAGTTTTTATGTATTCAATAAAAGTGTTGAGAGAAGAAAACTTAATATATGTCATTTCTCAGAAACACGTGGCACAGTTTGCAACAGCTGGTAGAATACCAAACTTGACCATATTTCTACATATTATTTAGAAAAACGTGCATGTAGGTGTTTCATACTTGGATTGGATAGCAGTTATATAAATCTAAAAGTTATCTCAGGGTCTCCAAAATGTCATTGCACTGTGTCATTGTATCTATCAATTAATTGTTTATATTTACTGAAGCATGCAATTGTATTATACCTCAGGGTAATATAGTGCAAGGAATACATTTACATTTTATGCTAACTTCTTTTGATGAATAAGTTTTACAGCAAACTTTAAAAGAGTAATAACCAGTAGATTTTAATTAAATTTCATAAGATTAGGTCAGTAACATTGGGAATCTGTCATTATTTCAATCTATAATTGGTTCCACTTAACCGACTTATCAATTATAATCTGTTACTAAGAGCAAATTTTAATTTTTATTTATTATACAATTATATCTTTGATCAAAAGTTCAAAATGTAAATAACGTTTAGGGGAAATCTCTTTTAATGATATGAATAATTTAACCTGATAAAAATATTACATTGTTTCTATTGTGTTATCTTTGTTCTACAACTTTGGTAAATGAAAGCAACTTTTTATGGCCTAACAAATCATGTCATTCATATGTAATGCATCTGTAATTTAAAGTATAGAAAGACATGGTTTGTTGTTTGTCATTATTTAAAAATACTACAAAAGGATTATACATTTAAACTGAAAAAAAATCATCAAATTGTGTTTAAATTTTTTAACGTATCAATGGGAATATGGTATGGTTTTATATTTGTAAGTTGTGATAGGAATAAATAATTCAGATAAACTTTAGTGGATTTGAAGTTTTACTTTACCATTTAAACAAGTTTTACTAACCTTTGAGTTTTGCATGCAACTAAAAAGAAGTAGTGTCTCTTTACACACCATCGATCATGGAGTTTCACAATCTTATTGGTTTGTTCAACCAACTGATGATCATCTGTTATTGATAATCGGAAATGCACTATGTTAAATTTGATTGCATTAGATACTTCTTCATTTAAGTAACATCAACCATAACATCTAATATTTTGAAGGCAGATATATTTAATAGATGATGCTCTACAGTTTC
This sequence comes from Unio pictorum, assembly GCA_030141615.1. Lineage (NCBI taxonomy): Eukaryota > Metazoa > Mollusca > Bivalvia > Unionida > Unionidae > Unio > Unio pictorum. The sequence continues at coordinate 484,811 of JARLTB010000180.1, forward strand.
CTTATTTATAGGATTAAATTTTTAAAGAAAGCAAATTTCCCAGGTTTCATCACTGGTTATACTGGCTATTTAAAAAAAAAATTGTATCTCTTAGGTATTGTTAAAAGAAGTTTTAATTCCCTTTATTTTGGTATATGATTGATGGATGTAATTTGGATGAATGAGTATACAGCTTTGCCTTAGTTCAGATATGAATCTATATAAAAAACATATGCTTGCTCCAATTGATCATTTTCACTTCCTGACGTTAGAGGGATTGTGTTATTCATTCACTGCACTTTAAGAAGCTGGTATTGTCTAGTCTGGTAAAATTTGTTTAGCAGTTTTTATAACTGCAATGGATGGAGTACTTTAGAATAATTCAGGCTGATTTTGTTTAGAACATTTTGATAAGCTGTATGCTTAGATCATGTACAGTTTCACAGGTGCAGTATCCAAAGAAGTTTCAGCTATAATACATGAAAATAACATAAACATTCTCTCCACTGTGCAGATTGTAGATGTGAACAGTTTCATCTTTCAACTGTCACTCTCTCAGTAGTCCATAATATCTGTCAAGTCTCGCTCTCCCCACCCACCCCAGTGATAAAGACCACATAGGTATTATTACTGCATGATTTAATTTGGGTTATACAGATGAAACATTTAAGTAGGAAGCAAAAGAAAGTTCCTTTAGAATAATTTTCCCCACAGAACAGTATTCATTTGTAGCAAATTCCAAAACAATCCCAGTCCCCCTGATAGAAAGTAAGCTATATTAAAAATGTGTATTGGATTTTTTCAATATAGCAACCAGTTATGCTGAAAGACAAGAACTTGAAACAATTATTCCTGAGAGGTCACTAATGAAATTATAGCTTGAAAAGGGATGGAACAGATGGAGGTCAAAGGGTAAAATGTTTGCCTCTGTCTCTGTGTGTGTGTGTGTGTGTGTGTGTGTGTGTGCTATTTGAATTTTTAATGTAACTTTATCAAATGTTCAGTCATATCTCAACCATGTCTGCAGTGTGGCATTTTATAGTGATGTCTAGCACTATGGCATCATTTCTTAATTTTGTCACCAATGGATGGAACGAATCATTTTCATATATATTTCTTTCACTTAAATGCAACATTGAAGTTGACCTTACTCTTGCGATTTCCAATTTACCCATAATTAAGGTCATTGCACACACAATATTGCCACATGACATGTTGTGTAAGCAAGTGCAAAATATTTTCATGCATAACATCAATTTTAATTTTAACCTTTTTGTTGTGAGCATTATACTTTATGATATGAAATGAATAAACATGATTGGACAAATTGTCATTCTTGTTTTAAGTTGCACTGTACAGTTTTGTATTTTACCTAGGGTTATTTATTTTTAAAAAAATCACATGACCTTGTATTTCTTAGTTATTGTTAAAAGTACTATTAATTCCATTAATTTTGGTGAATGATTCATGGTTGTAATTTGGGTTAGATTATGCAGCTTGGCCTTACTTCAGATGTGCACTTATAAAAGAACTGCTAACTTCTCTTCGTCATTTTCACATACTGGACATCCGAGATAAATTGTTTAATAAAGTGCCAGTAAGTTCCTGTTATATTTTATTTTGTTTGCAATTCATTCCTTGCACTTAAGAAGCTTATTTTATCTATTCTGGCAAAATTTGTTTCCCTATAATTGCTGAAGATAGTGTACTTTGGGCTCAGGCTGAGTTTTTGACGAGATGGGAGCAGTCATTTAGGTTAGCTGTGTGCTTAGATCATGTACAATTTTTACAGTTACAAATATTCTACAAAATTTTCAGCCACATTACATGAAAGTAGCTTATAGATATTCCAAAATTCTATACATTGTGCATGGGGATGGGGTGTTCTTCTACATTTTGTTTGTTTGCATTAGCTATGGATGAGTGGACTAGTGAAAGTGTTGCACCCTGCAATGAAATTAATGTTTTAACATCAGATTTGACTGGAAATGCTTGTAAACTAGATATTCTGAAATAGTTGGCATTTTTGACAACTAATGGTTACTTTTAAAAAAGAAAACAGTGGAGTGGTACTTTTGATGGAAAAGATATAGTTTGTTTGTTTGTTTTTTATGGTGTAACGCCATTTTTCAGCACAATAAAGGCTATACATGGCGGCCAGTATTAATGGTGGAGGAAGAACCTGGAAAATTCCGACTCACAAGAAGCATTATTATCTATTAATTATACTGCACCCCCTTTTAAGTGTCACTCAGGGATAGCCCAAGGATACACTGCTATATTTATTTGTTTACTTATTGACTCAATTTCAAAGATAAATTGAGTTTCACTTGAATATTACTGTAGCTGTTGTGGTCTTCACGATATTTGTTGACAGAACACATAAACACAGAAAGGGGGAGGGGTGATGGGGAGAGCTTGGTCTAGGAGATCATATTCAGATGCCTAACATATTATGATCAAAAAAAAAATTGGTTGATCTGTCAGAAATGCATGGTATAAATATTCTCAATGGGGACAAGATATGGATGGATGGATGGATGGATAGATAGATAGATAGATAGATAGATAGATAGATAGATAGATAGATAGATAGATAGATAGATAGATAGATAAGGTGATCCTGGAATTTGCATGACTCTTGTTGAACAGTTTTGCATGAAAAGGGTGTATAGAGAATAATTAAAAGCAATAAATTATCAGTTACATGATTATCTAATGAACATGAGACATGTCATTTTTGGTTCCAGATCAGCTGCTGCTTGCACACCTTTTTTGTCCTGTGTTTTTGTGGCTTCAGAGTATTTAAACAATTGTGTAACAGTAGGATTATATTAATCTTAAGCTCAGGGCCTGTTGTGTAGAGTTTGTGTGATTTTGATTTAGATTTTTAACTTAGCTTTAACAATGTTTCAGTCATATCACTATGATGTCTGCAGTGTGGCAGTTAATAGTGATGTCTAGCCCTGGGGCATCATGCCACAGACATTTAGCATGATGTTCCAGTCACATTATCCTGACACCAAGCTGACCAGCCCTAACACTAACCTCTTAATGCTGAGTGCCAAGTGAGGCAGATGTTAGTACTGATAGGCAGCTCTTGTGTAGAGTTAGATAATGGCCATTGGAGTTATTTCTTGGTCATGTCATGTAAATTCTCATATTGACTGTGAAAACATAATTATAGTTTTAAACTCATGCTGTGGGCATATATAAACAAACACTATTCATTCCATTATAGCAATTCATCTCAGTCTTTTCTTCCACTTGAATCATCTTTGCCTATTAAAAGATAGAGAGATGGATATATTTAAGAGATAGGGAGAGAGAGAGAAAGAGATTGATTTCAACGTCACCAGGAATTTGTAAAATAATTAATAATGCAAATGAAAAGGTTTCAATGATGTGGCCATCTGACCAATGTAATAGTGCTCATGTGCCTGTAGTGGTCATCTGAATTTGAGACCTGGACTGGAAGAACATACCAAAAGAAAGTCATATCTGCATCAGCTTAAAATAAGTATATCCTTCTTAGCGTTGAGGATGCATGAATCAAGAGTATGATATATTGTGAAAATATGGATATTGAAGCAATTATTCCTGTAGTTATTAATGTATTCATATGTGGAAGTGTTTTTTTTTTATAAATATTTTACTGCAATTGGAAACAAAAACAAAAACAGTTTATAGCATTTTTAAAGCAATTGAATGGCATGGAGAAAAAAAACTTAAGCCATTTTGTAGACTTTGTCACATTTTCGCACATTTATAACTGTACTTATTAATATGGTTCAGTAGTGGAGATGCAATCTGAATGCCATAAATGCATACAAAAGACCAGGGTGATGGCCATTCTCTAGTATCTAGCAGTGTTGGAGATGTTCATTAGGGTCATGCACAGGCATTGGCACGAGTAATGACATTAAAAAGAAAAACAGACAACTTTAGCTAGCAATGTTCTGACATATTTGAAACATAATTGAGTGAATCAATGTATAGAATGGTATACCTGTGTACAAGTTTAACAGCTGCAAAAAAAAGTATGATTAAGCTTTGTGATCATTTTGACACCTTAAAATTGGAAATTTTAAAGTCACTGGATGCCCAAACCAGCAGTTATAAGTGTACTTTGTAGCTGTTAACAAAAGAGGTCAGCAACACATGTCTAGTGTTATTTTCCTATTAATAGTATCCCTACAGTAAAGTCCAAAAAGTGCAGCAGAAGTGCATCATATTAGTAGTGATTGAGCTAACAAATGTTAGAATTTAAGAAAATCCTGATTTGTAAGGAATAACAAAAATTAAGATTTATGCTGGAAAAAGAAAATAATATTCTCAATAGTTTTAACTTTTATGGCTGTACATATTTTTACATGTTTTTCTTTACCATACACTAGAATTGCACATAGAAACAATGACCAATGTAATTTCTTTTTTTTAGCTCACCTGGCCATAAAGTGAAAGTAAGGTCATAGTATGATCATTTATCAGCCATTGTCAATTCACAATTGTTGTATACATCTTCTCAAAACTACTTCACCAAATGATTTTACAGTGGCTACAATCTGTTATCTAAGATGGTCATAATTCCTTTAAAAAAAACTTCAAAAAACTTGCGTAACAGAATTTAACCAAAATTTGACAGAAAGCATTCTGGCATGAATGACTTAAAACTTTAAATACTTTATGCTGATCTGTTTATAAAATGTATATCTATTACTAAAAATGCAAAACCATTACATTGTCTTAATAATACATATAATAATAATAATAATAATAATAATAATAATAATAATAACAAAAATATTGTCTTTATTTAAAGAGATTACTCAATAAATTAAATTCAACTGATCTCCGTTCAAGTGAGACCCTCTACACAAAAAAAATCTTAACAACATTTTACCAAATGTAATAAAAACATCCTACATGTTTGTTGCATAAATAGCTTAAAAGTTGTACAAATTATGGCGTTCTGTTATCAAATATAGTCACTGTCAAATCAGAAAGCCTTTAAATGACATTTCAAAACTGATGACTTTTGACAGAAAGCTTCAATGATTCCTTGTATGGAGAAATTTCAAATTTTGTACAAATGATAATTTTGATGTGGTTAGAAGGAATACAGCACAGCAACACAAGTAGGTTATTTATCAGCAATGCAATTTGAGAAAAAATGCCTTGCCCAGTGATGCTTTATGTAGATGACCCATTCTGATCTGATGGTAGGTTTTGAACCTGTACCTATTTGGTCACAACTTCAGTATTTTAACCACTGGAACACTGTGGTTCTCATCGTCTTTAATTACCTCTTAAAACTTTGGGCCAATTATACATCTGTGGGCCTTTAGGACAATGGTATCAGGTATTTACAGATCCAAATTCAGCTCAGGTAAGCTTAAGTTTCCGAGGTACTTGCCCATGGGCAAGTTTAAAAAAATGAGAGGGAGAGGGAGAAAGAGAGAGAGACCCAAATGTTTTCCATTCCTCTTTATGTTCTGCAAGTTGAATACCCTGCGATCTCACCTCCATACTTTTATCAGCACCTTTTTTTTTAGTGTTTATTTGTTGCAGTCAATGTCACTGTCAGTCTTGTATTTTCTTGCATAGATGTGCTAATCTGATTACTCACTATTGAAAATATATAAGTAATAAATATGTATAATTTTCTTTATCTGTTACATTTTAATTACAATATTTATACTTATCTGGGATTCACCAACATTCAGGTTCTGATCTAGACTCTGTGATCTTATTTACTCGAAACAATCGGCTTTTCAACGAGAGTATTTTATGCATGATGCCAATTTTAAGGCCAGTAAATGGTTATTGTTAATGTAATTAATGTAAAATTTTGCCAGGTGTGTTTGGAAATAAAAGTCACTGGTCTCCAATGAATAACCTCCAGGAAGATTTAATTTAGAGCGTGATTGATGTAACTTTGTGTAGCCCCCGCAAGCATTGTCTGTGATCTGTTTGTTTATGTGATAATTACAGGAGGCCTATTCATACTTAGAGGTTAAATAAAAATAAGGGTTCTCAATCTCAAAAGACCTCTTGTCAAAGATTTTGATGCATGTCGTCGATTTTAAAGTGACTATAGAATATTTGTTAATTGAATGGATAAAATAAGTGTTTATGAATACTTCCAGTTGTGATTATATATAAATTATTTCAAACAGACGAACTTTGATTATTGTTGATGTAGTTGATGAGTTGAGTCAGCTGTCTTATCTAGGCCAAAAAAAAAAACTTGATAAAGTTTGTAGCTCTAAGGAACCTTTGTTAAAGAAAACTAAGCAGTACGATGCAATGAAAGTTCATTTCTAATGAACTAATAATTATCCCTGGCTAGATTATTGTTATTGGTTGTTTTTTTTTTTTTTTCATTTCACTTTTACCTCTCTCTCTCTCTCTCTCTCTCTCTCTCTCTCTCTCTCTCTCTCTCTCAATCAATCAAACAATCAATCAATAAAAAATCTAGCCATTTCCAAACTTTTGTATCTATCTATATATAATTGTACATGTCTGTTTTTACTCTTCTAGCCTTATATCTTGTCAACACGCCTATCAACATCTATTATTTACATATCTACTTTTGATAACTTAAATTATCAGCTTATACTTTTAAGGTGCCAACACAGATAAAATTAAAATAAATAATATTTCCTTAAAATATCCCATATTACCTTATTATTTTGCTCATGTTTGGATGTTATGTTTCGGGCAAGCTCAAATTTCTAAAGGGCTAGTTTAATTTTCCAACTAAATAGAAACTTCTCAAAGAGCAGTCAACAGGGGAACAGATTTATTTTATTGAAAGCATCATGGTATAAAGAACTTTACAGTTTGCGTCAAAGATGCTGATCCAACATCAGTTTTGTCCACTGTTACTAAAAATAGAAAAAGTTGTAAAGTTATTTATTTTAACAACCATGTAGAATTTGACCTAATTTGACCAAAAAACATGGCATGAAGAGCTTTCAATTTTGTGCAAATATTGCCAATCAACCTTCAGATATGGCCACTGTTACTAAAAATAGAAAAACTTAAAACACTGCATAGAATTTGACCAAATTCGACAGAACGCATCCTAGTGTAAAGGTGTTTTATCAGATGTAGATAAAAACGTAAAAATAGAAATCTTGAAAGTTTATTTTAATAACTACAGAAAACTACATCAGAAAGCATCATACTTACTCCGGTTTCTTGTTTAACTGTTCTTGCTAGGCAGATGTCAACCATGTTGAGCCATCTCTGCTCTGCATGGGCCTTGTTTGCTGTTGTTATAGAGGTTGGGGATATATAGAAAGCTTGTGTTTATCGAACAGTTTAAATTAAACCTAAATGAGTGGGAAAAATAACTTACTGTAATTGACGTTTGGGTGTAACTGCAATAATTAAGTTATTCCCCCAAAGATGTAGCTCTAAAGATTAAAAATGACATTTAACTTATATCAGTACATGTATCTTGATTTCTTGCTAAACCTGTTTTTATTGTTACAAGTATATCAATATTATTTACATATTGTTCTCTGTTTTCAGGTTCCAAATCATAAAAAGATTGTTACCTCCCTCATAGCTGGAGCGGTTGCAGGGGCTTTAGCTAAAACCACCATTGCACCTCTGGATAGGACAAAAATCAATTTTCAAAGTAAGCCTTTAGAATGTTGAAATCTTTGCTTAGCTTCAATTTGTATTTAATGACTTTTGATTTTATTTTAAAGATTTTTTAAATTTATTATCTCAGCTAATCGTGACGAAGCAAATAGACTCATCCAATGCATATGTGTTTGATAAGGAAATTCCTCCAGAGGTTTGACATTTTATATTTTTTAGTAGACTTTACCACCAATGCAGTGGCAGGGTTCTTACCATCATTGAAGGTCTTTGACAGTTTTGGTAAAATTGAGATATCCTTTTCAAGGCCTTGAAAGTTTGGGAACATCAAGCAGATTAACCAGAGTTCTTTAAACATTTTTGAAATTGGAATGAACTAAAACTTCTGAAATTTTTTCCTTAATCTCATAAAAGTGTCCAAGGTTGTTAGATTCAGATGTAGTCAAGTTTTCCTGGTTTCTTTCTTTTTATTAATTATATTTTGAACTTCATCATTAAACAATATTGTAGTATTTTTTGTTTGTTTTATCATAACATAACTTGTATACAAAATGTTAGACAAAAATAGGTCTTGGAAATCTATGTTTGTGATCTTTGAAAGTTTGGGAAAAGTCTTTTAATTTATCATTCAGAATTCAGTATGAACCCTGAGTGACTTCATTTAAATTTTAGATCATGCTTCAGCTAAACATGTGAGATATAGCTTTCTCTTCATTATGCTGCCAAGGAAATATTGTCTTGAGACTTTTTTATGTTTAGTATTTTTATTTGTTTGAGGCTAATTTTAAATAGAATGTTTAGCATTTATATATTTTTTTACTGTTTAATCTTTGTTTTTCAGCTTCCAATATGCATTTTTCTGCCAAAGAAGTTGTAGCATTTTTGGTCCGAACTGTGAAAAAGGAGGGGGTCATAGCATTGTGGAGAGGAAACTCTGCAACCATGGCTAGAATTATCCCATATGCTGCCATACAGTATGCTGCTCACGAGCAATATAAACGAATTCTTCTGAAAGATAAGAGGAAAAAGTAAGCCATTTTGAGAAAAGGCAAATATGTATACAGTAGATTCCCAAAAATGGGGCTACTCTATTGTTGTTGTAGGGTTTAACAGCATATTTTCAGAACAAGATAGGCCATACATAGCGACCAGTATAAATGTCGGAGGAAGAACATGGGGAAAACTCCATAAAGAACCACCGACCCACAAGAAGCTACTGGCAAGATTTTTCACATTGGCCAAGCCAGAGACTGGAACCCATGCAGACAGATGAGAGGGTATTGATCTTTAAGGGTGAGTGCTTTAAACCACCCAGCTACTCGGAGGCCCCTCAGGCTGCTCTGTAATTGAGCTTCCTCTGCAGACTAGCATCATATTTTATTCTCAATTCATGTACAGAGTAAACATCATTCTATGTGTCAAATCTAAGCCAGAATTTCAGTCCCATTTTAGAACTAATTATAGTAAGAGACCTCCCATTACTTTACAAATCCATCCTCCCAAGTGAGAAATGTTAGCAATTTCCTTCGGCTTGTTTTGGTTATGAACTTGCTAAGCTTTATCTGCTTTTTTGGGACACAGATCATGCTTGAGTTGTCTCTCCTTGGATAGCAGTTTTAACATGAAATCTCATCATTCTCCAGTTGCTGCTTCTCACAGATATCTTCAGATTGCATGCCCTTACACAAGTTTGAGCAATCCAAGAAGTTTTCTTATCACATAGTTACAGTCCATTAATATCTCATTTAATTTTGCTCAGTCCTAATTGTGGACACTATTTCACTTCTCTGTTCATTTTATGATATGACAGTTAATCATAGTACCACCTTATTTCCCTATTCTGCAAGGTCAGTCGTGCTTACACTGAATCTCAGTACTTGATCTAATTGTATTTTATGCCATGTACATTTTTATTTCATTTCTATAATTCTGTCAAGAATATCTCTATGTCTCCATATTACTGAAACCTTAGTGAGATGTTAGACTGATTTTGAGATTGTTTTATTCTCAGTAACAGTGGGCAGATTTGATATGTGGCTTCTCTGAGATTTAAGCTGTCAGAAGATAAGCACTTAACTGCTGTACGTGAATGGGGAGTGAATCAGACCAGCTTGTGAAATCAACAAAATCTGTTCTCTGTTGATAGAGCAGCAATTTCAGTCAAAGACTTGTCAGCTAGTAAGATATAAGAAGTCTGTAAGAGATCTGGATGCTGTCAGCCTTGCTGATGACTCTACCTCAGTAACAAAGTTGATGTGTCATTCATAAGAGCCTAGCACTGAACAGACTTTTGGGTCAGTAATAAGTGGCACAATGGCCCATGTGGACCAGCCCTGAAGAACCCCATTCAGCATGTAATCTATCCCTAGTACCGTATTTTCCGCCCTATAAGTCGCTCCGGGGTATAAGTCGCGGGAGGGGGAAATCCAGATAATTTTGGAAAATTCAACAGATAAGTCGCTCCTGCGTATAAGTCGCTCCTGCGCACTTACCGTAATCACGGTTTTGATACTGCCGGCCATTGCATACGACTTAGTAATTCCAACAACGTGTAAGTATATTCAATTCTTGTTTGAAATTTTAAAAATAGAAATATAAGCAAATAAGATTTATAAATAATGTTTATTAAGTAAATAATAGCGCCACTGCACGATTTCCGTTTTCTTTCGCAAATGCTACGACGTTTAACTTAAATTCTGCATCATAACTTTTTCGCGTGGTAGTTGTTGGTGCCATGATTAAACTGTATTGACTTACGCTAACATAACAATTTTAAATCATACAACGTTATTGTGAAACTATCTTTTTTTAATGCTCCATGGTATGAACGGTCCGTATTTATATGCCGGTCAATTCCACAACCCGAGCGAACTTCAAAGGCACTTTATAAAACAAAAGTTGTTCGCCAGCCTTCCAGTTTTTTTTATTAATTACTTTGAAGTTCTCTCAATGAAGCCAGTCTCGGTATTCCGGTCAATTTCCACAACCCGAGCAAACTTCAAAGGCACTTTATAAAACAATTGAAGTTGTCCGCCAGCCTTCCAGTTTTTTTTATTAATTACTTTGAAGTTCTCTCAATGAAGCCAGTCTCGGTATTCCGGTCAATTTCCACAACCCGAGCGAACTTCAAAGGCACTTTATAAAACAATTGAAGTTGTCCGCCAGTCTTCCAGTTTTTTTTTTATTAATTACTTTGAAGTTCTCTCAATGAAGCCAGTCTCGGCATTCCGGTCAATTCCACACCCAGAGCGAACTTCAAAGGCATTTTATACGACAACTGAAATTGTTCGCCAGCCTTCCAGTTATTTTTATTAATTACTTTGGAGTTCTCTCAATGAAGCCAGTCTCGGGTTAATCCAGATTTTTTTTAATAAACTATTGAAGTAAATTATAAAGCGCTACCGGTACATTTAAATACATATATTGTAGCGACATCTGACCAACACTTTGCTTGAAGCACGTGGTGAATAATAAAAGGAAAACAATGGCAATCGTAATTTCAATATTTTTTTAAATTAATAACAACAAATTTTAACACATATATATTATAACTAAATAACATTTGATTATTTAATTTGATATTCTTGTAGTCTAATACTTACGTGTATGTAAGTTTCGAGCAATTGGCTTGCCGGTATACCGTAGATGCATTCGCTATGCACTGCGCATCAGTCATATCGGTCGTTAAAAAAATTTATTTATCGTATAAGTCGCTCCTGCGTATAAGTCGCACACGTCATTTGAAAGAAAAAAAAACGAAAAAAAGTAGCGACTTATACCCCGGAAAATACGGTAAGTGGCACAATGGCCCATGTGGACCAGCCCTGAAGAACCCCATTCAGCATGTAATCTATCTCTAGTAAGTGGCACAATGGCCCATGTGGACCAGCCCTGAAGAACCCCATTCAGCATGTAATCTGTCTCTAGTAAGTGGCACAATGGCCCATGTGGAACACCCCTGAAGAACCCCATCCAGCATGTAATCTATATATATATATATATATATATATATATATATATATATATATATATATATATATATATATATATATATATGAATGTTTGTTTGTTTGTTTGTGTCGTATGCGTTCCTATACCGTTCATCCGATTGCGATAAAACTTTGGTGAGTTGTTCTGCGCACGCCCATGAAGGTTTCTGAATTAGTACAACCATTTAAATAGTACAATTAACAAATGTGTGTATTTCATATAGTTTTGCGACATTTACTGCGTGTTCACTGTGAACTGTAGGCGCCTTAGATACGTCACGTGATCAAACAGTAGGCTCCTTAAATACGTCACGTGATCGAACACAGTCTGTAGCAATACCTAATTTCGCGTGTCTTCAGTGTGAACTGTAGGTGCCTTAGATACGTCATGTTTACTTAGTTACGTTTGGTTCACGCCTTGGTTACGTCAAACAATCGTGGTGTGAATTTGTATGTCACGTGATCGAACAGTAGGCGCCTTAAATACGTCACGTGATCGAACACTGTCTGGATTGGCTGAAACTATGATGACATAAATCAACAGCTGTATGAAATTCATAATTGGTAGTGATACCTAAAATGCCTTCGGTAAGGTAACCACTTATTGTGGGCTCGATAAATACCACTAAATAATCTGAGATGCTTTCCAGAAACCAGTCAAATAGTCTATTAAAACACAAACACTTTCTTTCTTTCAGTGGCATTGCAACGCATGCCAGGATTAAAACACCAACACTTTCTTTCTTTCAGTGGCATTGCAACGCATACCGGGTACTTGCTAGTCCATAATAAGTGGCACAATGACCCATGTGGACCAGCCCTGAAGAACCCCATTCAGCTATCCCTAGATAGCTGGTACTGTGCTTTGAGACTTTTTGTTAACCAATCTCATATCTCATCCACTCCTGTTTCCTCATTGTCTTAATTTAGGACCATTGTAATCTTCCCAATATACCTAGTCCTGGACACATGAAGTTAACAGCATCCAGTATCTAGCCTCAACACTTTCAGCACTTGTTTAGTCATAGATGCATAGCACAGTTGATACCTTGAGCTACAAGAGGTCTGAAGGCAACTCTACTTGTCACTTGACCATGCCATTATTGGTCCAGTAACCATTATGACACAGTACAGGTTATGGAAAGTTATTTTGCCAGATAGACAGAAACCTGTCTCAAGTTTAAGATGATACTCATCTGAAGCCATCATTTGGACATTACCATCTTCTCTACATGATCTGATGATGTACTTGGGAGACAGGTTATTCCCAGAAAAAGTCATCTGGCTATTGTCCCTGGAATACCCTTCTCCTACGCCATCAGTGGTGGTTACAGAATTCATGTATCTATTGACATCCTAAGAAAGAAAACAAACCTTCCTTGAAACTGTAACCACAGTTTGGTTGAAACACTGAGATCTTGTACTGCTTTCAAAAGCCACAATAAGACCCTTGCATCAACAGACCTTTCTTTTAATAACAACAACTTCCATTTGTTTTGCCCTTTTTTTGTGTGCAAAACTTGCATGCTCTTTTTTCATGCCAAGGTCCCAGCTTTTCAAAGAGACAAATCAGGTCCAGGAAAGTCTTCCATTACATATGGACCAGAAACTCATCAAAGGCATGCAACAACTGAATCACAACATTGTAGCCATTGCTTCCATATTCATCCTGGTCTCTGTATCTGTCTTTCAGCTATCTAAGCCTAGCAAATATCCCACCATTGAATCCCCCATCCAACTAGTACAGACATATCTGAGTTCGTTTTATGCATGTGTGCTCAATTGGGCAGTTCAGCCATTGTCTTCCACTTGAATAGGTGCTTTTGTTTATCTTCAGCTTGCACAGAAAAAGATGTCATCCTCTTTGTATCCATGGTGCTCAAAGATCACAACAAGATGGCCCACAGGTCCCAGTCTTTGTCTTAAAATTTCTTATTCCATGGCCACAAATAGGAGATCAGTCTGTCTCATTGCCCAAAAGGAACCACAGAAATGGGAATGACCCTGTTAAATCACTCAAAAATAGGATAATCATTCTTAAAACCTTACATTTTGGCAAGAACCTGATTTTCATCTATGTCAACCACCGTCCAGTACTCATGCCACCCTTTCCCAAAACCAGGTGGGAGAAAGATTTTATCATGTCTCCCATCAAAAATGGTAGAACTCATTTGAATCACAAATGCACCACCCAAACCGCTCTGGTGGCCTAGTGGTTAAAGCATCTGCCGTGCAAGCAAGAGGTTGTGGGTTCGACCCCTGGCCGAGTCATACCAAAGACTTACAAAAATGGTACTAACAGCTGCCACGCTTAGCACTCAGCAATTAAGAGGTTGGTGTTAGGACTGGTTGGCCTGGTGTCAGGATAATGTGACTGGGTGGGACATCATGTTACGTGTCTGCAGCATGATATTCCAGTGCTAGACATCACTATAAACTGCCTCACTGCAGACATCATAGCGATATGACTGAAAAATTGTTAAAGCTACGTTAAAAATCCTAATCAAACAAATAAATAAACAAGTGCACCAGGATCGTGCTCACAATGCATATGGGTTCCCAAGTCCATGTGCAGGATATATACCCTGATGATGGCCCTCAACACTGTCAGACAGGGAACACTTTATCGTCAGTTTAAACTTCCTTATATTCCCACTAACAGCTAACACATCTTCCAAGAAATTCTTGAGGTTCACCTTCATTGAGATTGTTTAACAGCTCAGGTCTTTCAATTTTATATATATTGCATTACTCAGACGTCAGTAATAAGTACTTCTTATCATATAAAGGATGTACATTTGTTTGTCATAATATCTCAGATGTTGATAATATAAACAGTTGCTACAGTATGTTGAATATTGTTAATTTCTCAATAAACTGAATGATTTGTCAGTTGTACAAGATGTAGCCATATTACAGCATACCCCCAGATGCTAATGTGTAAGCTTGAGATGGTCTGCATGGATTTCCTGACACTGGGTATCAAATGTAGGACCACAGAGGTGCAAAGCAAGGTGTTTATCCTCCAACAGATATTCTATATATTTCTTTAGAAGATGAATACAACTGCAAACTGCACAGACCCAGATCTAACATTGCATCATGCACTGGAAGATAAGAATCTGTGCAGTTGTTAGGACTAATCAGTAAAACAAAATCAATATAGACCCTGATCTGCAGATTCATTATGCAGTAGCAGATCAGGATCTTGGTTGTTTGCGACTAGCAAGATAATTTTCCAACCATGGGACATCGGTATCAGTATATACTGTTATTCTACAAGTTTTTGTAAATGACTTGGAAGAGTATTAAAGATCATGTTGTCAAATCAGTTCAGTAATAGATGTGTATTACAGGGATAATAGTAACAGTGTTTTCATATTATTTCAATTTGTTTCCAGGCATCTTCCTCCTCACTTGAGATTCCTGGCTGGTTCTATGGCAGGTGTTACCTCAGTGGCTGCAACATATCCTCTAGACATGGTGCGGGCTAGAATGGCTGTCACAGCTAAGGAAAGGTGAGAATCAGCCTTAAATTCTCACACAGATAATGTTAGATCCGAATAAACTTAAAAATTACTCCGATATACATGTTTTTCAGATGAGCCTAATTTTTTAGTTAATTGAAACCGAGAATTTGACAGTTCTTTGTCTATTTATTCAATGTGTTTATTGGCCAAAATGAAGTAGTTTTCTCTCAGACAGATGCAGATTAATTTGTTTTGGAAAAGACAATTAAATGGTAGTAGACAAGACTCTCAATGTTTATAATACTTCATAAGGTGCTCTAGAGGCTTCATTTTTGTGTTTATGGTGCAAGGAATTATTGATAGCTCACTAGGATGCTAAAGATACGTCAATGAGCATTTGAATAACAGAGACTGATCATTTAAAAGCTAGAATAATTTCACCACCATATGTCTGTGGTTTCTGTTTAACAGCATGACAAGTGATGATTAATTACATTAAATAAAAGCTCTGATATATATACACGGATGAGATCACTGGGTATTATACTTGAAGAGCAAAGAGCATTGACCGCTCAGGTGGTGTAAAGGTTAGCGCATCAGCTGCAGAAGCAGGAGGTCGTGGGTTTGATCCCCGGCCAAGTCATACCCATGACTTACAGAAATGGTACTAACAGCTGCCTCACCTTGTGCTGAGCATTAAGAGGTTAATGTTAGGACTGATCGGTCTGGTGTCAGGATAATGTGACTGGGTGGAACATCATGGGACATGTCTCAGCATGATGCTCCAGTGCTAGACATCACTATAAACTGCCTCACTGCAGACTTCGTAGCGATAGGACTGAAAAATTGTTAAAGCTATGTTAAAAATCCTAATCAAACAAAATTTCTTGCAAACAGAACATAACCTCTTTCTCCCTATCTGTCTCTTTCATTTGTTTGTACTTGACCATAGGCAAGTACCTTGGAAACATAAGCCTTCCTTTTTCAGATGTGAGCTTGTCCTGGCAGTCAAGTAAAGGAACTTGCAAATCCCTGATCTCATCCAAATTTAGCTCTCAATGAAGGACAATAGTATAGATTATTTTAATTGATTGGAAAAATCAGTGCCTGGCACGTGTACATTGTGTTTAAAATAGCAAGTAACTTTTTGTTAAACATTGGTCTTAAATATGTATAAAAGTCTCAGGCAATAAAGAACTAATGTTAAAATATTTTATCAAATAGATTTTTATGGATTAACTGTGCACATAAACTTAAAGGGTATGAAAAATTACATTAATTACTGTAAATGGGTAAAATGTTAAATGAATTGCAATAATTCACTCTCATCTTTTTTATGCTATAGTTACCATATATATTTAGCATTTATCCAGATGCTAAAAGACTAATGTTGCAAAGAATGCTGGTAAACTAGAATATTCAGTTTCTTTACATTGATTTCAAGTTCAACCTTGACCCTGATCTTGGCTGCATTAGAGGGTTTATGCTGTGTGGCCCCAAGGTAATACACTGGACTTTTGCAGTCTAAATATAGCACATAGCTTGTGCGTGGGAGGTCATGGGTTCGAATCCCATCTGAGTCATACCCAAGACTTTTAAAAATGTTACTAACAGCTGCCATGCCAGTTGCTCAGCATTAAGAGGTTAGTGTTAGGACTGGTTGACCTGGCATCAGGATAATGTGACTGGGTGGGATGTAATGCTGCATGTCTGCGGCATGATGCCCCAGTGCTAGACTTCACTATAAACTGTCATGCTGAAGACATAATAGTGATATGATTAAAAAAATTGTTAAAGCTACATTAAAAATCCAAATCACACACACACACTTGTTACTGCCCTGAACATGATCATTAATTATTCTTTATTGTGTGGTGCATATTTTGATGATACAGAGACATAGATATTAACATACAATGCAAGCTACATTTTGCAACTGCAGCTAGCAAAAATACTGCATAGACTTTAGAACTGTTGTTGATTGTGTGCTAATTGGTTATGTCAGCAAGTGGTGCAGAATCTCAATGCAAGAGTAAATCTAGGTCTACACAATTTGCTGTTGGTTGCACAGTATGCACAAAGCTTAGCTTGAGCTACATGTACCTGAAAATTGGATTAAGATGGTAAGATTAAAACTTAGCTTGAGCTACATGTATCTGAATGTTGGATTAACATGGTTAGATTAAGGCTTAGCTTGACCTACATGTACCTGAATGTTGGATTAATATAGATCAAAACTTAGCTTGAGTTACATGTACCTGAAAGTTGGATTAACATAATTAGATTAAGGCTTAGCTTGTGCTGAAAGTTGGATTAACATGGTTAGATTAAGGCTTAGCTTGAGCTACATGAACCTGAAAAATGGAAAATGGATTAACATGGTTAGATTAAGGCTAAGCTTGAGCTACATGTACCTGAAAAATGGATTAACATGATTAGATTAAGGCTTAGCTTGAGTTACATGTACCTGGAAATTAGATTGGCATGGTTACAGGAAGACATCACTTAAACTTCCTAAAATTAGGTTTAATGTGGTTAGAGTAGGGCACATTTTAAACTATCTGAATGTTGGATTAACATGGTTAGATTAAGGCTTAGCTTGAGTTACATGTACCTGAATGTTGGATTAACATAGATTAAGGCTTAGCTTGAGCTACATGTACCTGAAAATTAGACTGGCCTGGGTACAGGAAGATATTACTTGAACTAACTGAAAGCAATGTTTAATTTTGGTTAGAGTAGGGCACATTTTGAACTATCTGAAAGTTGGATTAACAAGGTTAGATTAAGGGTTAGCTTGAGCTACATGTACCAGAAAATTAGAATGGCATGGTTACAGGCAGATATCACTTGAACTAACTGAAAGTATGTTTAATTTGGTTAGAGTATTGCACATTTTGAACTATCTGAAAGTTGGATTAACATGATTAGAGTAAGGAGATTTCCATTTTTTTTCTCTTTCAGATATCATAATTTACCTGAAGTTTTTATGAAAATTTATCGAGAAGAAGGGTTCCGAGTTCTCTATCGAGGATTCTCACCAACAGTTCTAGGTGCAATCCCATACTCAGGCATTAGTTTCTTCACATATGAAACATTAAAGAAGTTACATGCTGGTAAGTTCGTATCTAACCTTATCCAGGATAATGATAAAGAAATTCGCTTTTTTTCCTGGACAATTCTGGCTACATAATTGTCATTATCCAAGATATGAGAGCAAACATGGGTAAAATCCATAAAATACAAACTTCAGATATATTATAATTTTAAAATGTTCTAGACATCATTAGTATCATCATTAGGCACATCTGCATCAAAGGTTGCCTCTCTTAATGGCCTTTTACATTAAGCGGTATGTACATTGTGTCTTTCTACATCCCTGTGCTTGCAGAGGGATCAAAGCAACAAAATCAAACCAGAATCCAAGCATTGAATTATATTCATTGTTTTTGTGTTTTTTAGGTTCTGTAATATACCCATTTATCATGGTTGTTCAGTATAACCATTTATTAAGGCTGTGTGATATACCCATTTATCAAGGTTGTGTGATAGACCATTTTATCAAAGATTTGTGATATACCCATTTTTCAAGGTTGTGTGATAGACCTATTTATCAGTGTTGTGTGATATACCCATTTATCAAGGTTGTGTGATATACCCATTTATCACGGTTGTGTAATATACCCATTTATCAAGAATATGTGATTAATCACTTATCAAGTTACATTCTGAACATATTCATGATTGCTACCATCTGACATTAAAAGTGCCAAAAATGTGCAAGAGTCAAGGACTTTGGGGTTTTATCCATCACTAAAATCAGATAACTGAATAATGGTGCTTTACTAAAATCAGATAACTGAATATTGGTGCTTTACTAAAATCAGATAACTGAATATTGGTGCTTTTTAAGACTTAAATTTACATTGTTTTAGTTGTATGTCATCTACCATACTGACTTAAAATTTATTCAAAAGATACAAATCTATGGAACTTATTGTTTTGATCATTTTTCAGCTTTTTCTGTGATAAAAAAGAAGATAAAAAACTATCCATGATGTTTGTCACTTCATAATTTTTTTTAAATACCTATTTTGTTTATCTAATTAAATATATGACTGGTGTGTGTAATTAATACTGTTATAAGTGATTTTTGTTTATTGGGTTCAATTTAGATTGAGAGGTAGGTGTTGTCTTTGTGAGGTTTTACTACAGTAGCTGACTTAATCAGCTATTATTGTATCCTGTTGTCCATCCTGAGAAAATCATTTATATTTTTTTCTCAGAATTTTCCTGCATATTTGCTGAGCAGTGAAGAACATAACTTGTATTCAGTTGTAAACAGTGTTACAGATAAAACATATTTATTGAGTTCTGGTTGGCCGTTTCCAGAAAGATCATTTGCGCTAAAAAAATCAGTTATTTCATTGCCAAACATTTGCTTCCAGAAAATGCCACATCCTTTGCTGAATTTTGTATATGCTGTGTCCAAGTCATGTTAAGTCCAAATTAGTGAATAACATAAGACTGTTTTGTACATCTGAATTTATAACTAATGAACTAGATTTCATGAAAGAGTTAGAAAAATGGAGGAAATTATAAAGGAATTTACCTTCATGAGCAATTAGACTTCTTTTTACATTTAAGTCAGTAACAATCCAAAGCTTATTTTTTTTAGAATACGCAAAAGGAAAGGAACCTACTCCCATAGAAAGGTTGTGTTTTGGAGCATTGGCTGGCCTTTTTGGGCAGTCAGCCTCGTATCCATTGGATATTGTACGCAGAAGAATGCAGACTGCAGGTAATTCTTTGGATCCCTTTTCATTCTCTAACAAAAGCTAAACATTGTTCTTTCAGTAACACCATCAGTAATGGGTCATAATTGAGTGGCCAGTATGTACATTATTTTGCTTATATGTTATATCATGGAGTGGTGGTTGTGATTTTTATTCATTAAAAAAAATACAATGCAAGACTGAGAAGTTCACAGAGTTGTGTTACAGAGTGTGTGTGTGATTTGGATTTTTAATGTAGCTTTAACAATTCTTCAGTTATATTGCTACAATGTCTACATTGTAGCAGTTTATAGTGATGTCTATCACTGGGGCATCATGCTGCAGACATGTAGCATGATGTCCCACCCAGTCACATTATCCAGACACCAGGCCGACCAGTCCTAACACTAACCTCTTAATGCTGAGCAGCTAGCAAGGCATATGTTAGTACCATTTTTATAAGTCTTTTGGTATGACTCAGATGGGGTTTGAACCCACGACCTCCTGGGTCCAAACTATGTGCTGTATTTAGACTGCAACTGTCCAGTGTATTACATTGGTGCCACACAGCAAAGAGCTGTACATTAGCAGAAACAGTATTGTGTTTTTATATGAGAATAATTTCATTAACCAGAAGATAGCTAAAGTATTTTATAAATCCAGGTCCTTGATATAGACATTTTAACAGGTTTGATGAATGGGGTGATAGCAAACATCTGAATTGAAGGAGCAAACCAAAATGTGAATGGTGCAAGATAATTAACACATATTTTGTCAGCCAGTGCACAAAAGCTGTGGACAGACTTTAGTTGGTCTAACTGTGAAATTTGCTAATACAGTACCAATTCCTGTTTCACTGAGCACTGTTAAGATGAAATTAACACATTTAAAATTTGGAATATTTTCTGTGGCAAAAACACTAGTCACATTAGAGGCAAAGTCATCAGTTAGAAGAACGTTTTATAAATGGGGGTTTACTATCAACATTTGTTGATACATGAGAATTATAACTGCCATTGTCATACACAAATATTCATCTAATGGTTTTAATATTTCAGATTATCAGACCAAAAGAACTAATTTTTAAACTTTTGAGACGTTTACTATGAGCCAGATTGACAGGTGCTTCCTCTTTAATATCAGAACATGTTTCAATTGAAAGAAAACACTAACAAAAGCTTGCTTCAGAGCCATACATAAACATGTAAAATACTGGTGCCAAATGCATTAATATCCTTGTAGTGGTAAATTCATTTTAACTGAAACCATATACTTTTTCATCAATCCTTTATATCAATGATTAAGTACAACCATATATATTGTTTGTACCTAGTATAAAAATAAACGGCCCATCGAAGTTACAGTCATGGAACATGATATTAATAATGGGGGAAAAAATTATCAAAGTAAAAGAGCATGGACAAAATTGCACCTTTTAGTAATATTTTTAAGTTTATTTTGAATGCATGCTGCAAATTTTGAAGAAAAAATCCAAAGACAAAATACTTAAGAGTTAATCACAGTTTGATTTTGGCAAGAAATTAGACTTGCCCTACACTTGAATATTATGCTGCTGGCATCTTTCGTATTATATAATCAAGTCAGACAATTAATAAGCTGAATAAATCTTTACATCAAAATAACTATTAGGTTTTCAACAGCTGTTGTAAAAAACATTCCACATAGTTACTGAATAAGCATTTAAATACTTTCCCCTGAAATTGTTTGTGATTATTGCCGTGGCAATCAATGGACTCGTTTTATATTTGAATAGAAGTGGGCATATCACTTTCATGATGATTACATCAAAAACATGAATTAAAAAAATAAAACTAAAATATGAATATAGCCTTTCAAGACCTCTGTCACTGATATGTATTTTTAGCATTGCCCCTTTCTCTGTTAGCATTTCTCAGCATTTTCAAAGATCAATATTTCATCAAATAATGTGTTATTAAGAAAAATGTTATAAAATGTATACTTTCTTGTTAAAATTTGTGAATTTCATATGTGCTCTAGATTTCCGCTCCCACACCAACATTTTCAGCTATAAAACAAGATATATATTACTAATCTTGATGGGGGCCCCTGAGTGACTGAGTGGTCTAAAGTGATCTCCGTTATGGATTACTGGCCATCTCACCTGTCTGCATTGGTTTGAGTCTCAGATTCGGCTAATGTGGATATATAAGAAAGCTTGCCAGTAGCTTCTTTCATGGGTCATGGTTTTTTCTGAGTTCTTCCTCTGCCATTAATACTTGCTGCCATGTATATAGCCTATCCTGTGCTGAAAAATGGTGTTAAACCCTACAATAACAACAACAGCAACCAATCTTATTGGCGATTTTATTTAATGTTAAGCAAATAGAAAACTAATTTTAAAATTTCCAAAACACAAAACTAGAATCCACACCTACCTCTGTGTTATAAAAAAGTTTGCAAGGTATCATTTAAACTAAAGCGAGAGAGTGGTGTCTTGGTATATTTGTCTTTCTATTCATTTTTGTCTTGCCTAAGAATGCTACAGATTGCAAGACATATCCATCACTTTTGAGGTACTCTTGGTAGCAGCAATGATGGCATTGCCAACAATGTTAAAGTTTTTGAAAGATGATATATTTCACATCAGATGCTGTTTTCAGTTGAAACTTGAGATGCAGCTTTAATATACATTTGTCTAAAGTTTATACCCAGCATTACTATATAATTGTGTCTAGAGTTTAGACCCAGCATTATTATAGACTTGTGTCATGTATTATAGACTTGTGTCTAAAGTTTAGACCCATTATCGATATAGATATGTCTTAAGTTTATATTTAGCATTATGACAGACATGTCTGAAGTCTGTACCAGCAGTACTAAGGACTTGTCTGAATTAAATACCTGGCATTACTATAGACATGTCTAAATTTCATTTCCAGCATTACTAGAGTAATTGTATAAAGTTTATACCCTGCATTACTGTAGACGTCTAAAATTTATATCCAGAATTACTATAGACAGGTCTAAAGTTTATATCCAGAATTACTATAGACATGTCTAAAGTTTATATCCAGAATTACTATTGACATGTCTAAATTTCATTTCCAGCATTACTATAGAAATTGTATAAAGTTTATAGCCTGCATTACTATAGATGTCTAAAGTTTATACCCAGCATTACTATAGACAGGTCTAAAGTTTATATCCAGAATTACTATTGACAGGTCTAAAGTTTATATCCAGAATTACTATAGACAGGTCTAAAGTTTATATCCAGAGTTACTATTGACAGGTCTAAAGTTTATATCCAGAATTACTATAGACAGGTCTAAAGTTTATATCCAGAATTACTATTGACATGTCTAAATTTCATATCCAGCATTATTATAGAAATTGTATAAAGTTTATAACCTGCATTACTGTAGATGTCTAAAGCTTATACCCAGCATTACTATAGACAGTTCTAAAGTTTATATCCAGAATTACTATAGACATGTCTAAAGTTTATATCCAGAATTACTATAGACATGTCTAAATTTCATATCCAGCATTATTATAGAAATTGTATAAAGTTTATAACCTGCATTACTGCAGATGTCTAAAGTTTATACCCAGCATTACAATAGACAGGTCTAAAGTTTATATCCAGAATTACTATAAACATATTTATAGTTTATACCCAGCATACCTATATAGATGTCTAAAGTTTATATCCAGAATTACTCTAGACATATTTATAGTTTATACCAAGCATTATTTTAGACATGTCTAAGGTTTTCATATATGTTATGCTAGGATTTCTGCAAGCCAGATAACGATAACACCACTCAAATATTAGAAACCCTTGTCCCATAGAACACGAGTTGGCATTTATAAGAAAATCTTATATGTATCACAAATGTCAAACTAGCCACCAATACAAAAAGAAATGTTGGATTAAGACAAATTAAAAAAAAGTTTAGACATTAAAATATTCAATAAACAGTCCAAATTAGTAATGCAGTATATTTGTCAAATAATTTATCACTGATATTTGGATAGCTTTTTCCCATGATGCATCAATGGTAAAATAAATCAAAATTAATTATACTTGCAGATAATAATTCTAATTTTACAACATTTTTGTTTCGTTTGTAATTTTTTATATTTTCTTTAGGAGGAGGAGTAGGACCTGTCTCGGCATTACCATATTTACTGTATATGTTGGGAAACAATAAAATAATAAAAAGATTTCCTGTC
Source organism: Unio pictorum (assembly GCA_030141615.1). NCBI lineage: Eukaryota > Metazoa > Mollusca > Bivalvia > Unionida > Unionidae > Unio > Unio pictorum. Next base: position 508,862 of record JARLTB010000180.1, read on the forward strand.
CAAGAACTTATGGTGAAACTGTTTTTCACATTGATCGTATGTCCCAAGACTTATGAAACAAAATAAATTTTTATTGCATTTGTGCTCAACCCCCCCCCCCCCCCACTGCACATTGCAATAAAAAAAGATAAATAAAGCACTTAATTGATAGTTAAAAATAAGAAACTAAACTTGTATTATTATCATTTATTCCTTTTTTCAACATCAGCATTAAAGAATAAAATATATCCATGAAATCCTTATAAGTAGTGTATGGTTCCAAACTGTATCTTGTATCAATTATGTCTGGTAACACACACCATGTTGTTCATTGTCATGAACATTGAGAAACAAATTGTGTTTGGTTGTACTCAAAGGTTTGAACATGTTTTATGCCCAACGGTTTGAATATGTTATACGACTGAAACCTGGATGTAAGAAAATTGCAAACAAGAGGAAAATAATCAACTGATATCTTGGACGCCATTCACCCATGACACGTTGTTAGATGCAAACTAATCAAGACTGAATTATATCCAGGTCTTCTGTATTATCTGTATTACAGTATCTCGCAAATAAAAATCATTTGAAAGCACACTCAAGTGTAAGTGACAATCTTTTTTCCAGCTTGGGCTACATAGAAGCCCCGGTGGTGAATAAACACGATTGGCACTGAGCAGCTAACTCCTTCTTTGAACCAACCAAAAGGACATTTAAGACAAAAAGGTTATCTTTATTACAAGCAAGCCAATCTCAGAAGCTGACTTTTGTTACCTTTTTGTAAAGGATATCAATACAAAGGTTATTTTATTGCAAAGCAAGCTGACCTCAGAAGCCGACTGTGGATTCTTTTATTTTTTATTTTTGAATCGACAAAGACGGTCAAGATATGGAAGCTAACTTTGGTTCCTTTTCAGTGGTATTCACAGAAATTTTAAAAATAAATTGAAACAATTTTTAAAGTGACACAATATAGTGCTTCCTGCGTGAACATCGATGACCCAGCGTTGCCCAGAAGATTTGGAGATAATAAATTCACATGATGAATTCATGAAGGCCTGAAGAGAAACAGATAATTTCACCAACAATATCATCATTGACATTGATAAAAATTCTAGCGTACTTTGATCGCATTCCTGGATGGACTGACGATAAGATGAGGGTCAAAAGTGTGAGAATTAGCAAGACTGGTGCAGACTATATTTTCAGCATGTTTTGTTTTCCAATTTCATGGTTTTTGTTTTTTGTTTTTTGTATTCATATCATTATAGATGTTGTAAAGCACTTAGAACTGCTAAAGAGTAGGTGATATGCAAATTCCTCATTATTATGATTTGAAAAAATCTGACTTATCCTTGCAGTTTCTGTGCTTCAGGCAATGTGTTGCCTCTTTAAAAAAATTCATGGTATGAGATAGCTAACAAAAAATTCCTGTACCTAAAGAACGGATCGTTTGTGTACAGGAGAAAAGTTGTGTTGTATAGATGCTGCTGCAGTGAATTAAAAAGTTTTATCACAAGTACACAGTTTTATTTTTTCTGTAAAAAAAAATTCAGTTGGAGTGCATTTATCAACATGTAATTTTTTTAATGATTTAAAAGGTGTCCCACAACTTATGACTTAAAAATACAAATATGTCCCAGAAAATACAGTGTACAAAACAATTACTTTTCAAATTACTTTATGGTTTCCCAACAACTATGGTGTCCCAACATATACGGTAAATATGGTATTTGAAGAAAGCAATTGGCAAGGAATATTTAACAGTGAAGTGTGTCTTTATGTTACAGGTGTTACAGGTCACTCGAAGGAATACACTGGAATAATTTCTACAGCAACTGAGGTGATACGAGAAGAAGGATTCAGGGGAGGGATGTATAAAGGTCTCAGTATGAACTGGATTAAGGGACCTATTGCAGTTGGAGTTAGTTTTACTACTTTTGATATAACACAGAGATGGCTGAGAAAGATGCCGGTCTTCCACGAAGTCTCCTAGACTTCTTCCTATTTTAGGACAATTTGATCAGCGTTCGATAAAGCTGTTTTCATGAGAGCCAATCAGTTATTGGTGGATTTATGGTGCTTTTGTTCTCATCATTTAATGAAACCGATTTTTGAAGGTGATGATTTACAGTGGATTTGGTTAGAATAAAAGCCACTGTCAGAAGCTGAACATTATCTTCATACACATAAAATATTTCCTGCTCCTTATGTGTCTTACTCAAGCTACATACATCTCAAGTATTTGAAAAATGGGCTTTTTCAGTAATCCAAATATTATTTTCTTCATCCCACTTGGTAGATTTTGGGAGCAAACAACCTTAAACAAAGATTAAACCGGGTTAAGTTATAACAAAAGGAAATAATATGCAGACATTCTGCTTAATTAATGTTCGGGGGCAAGTTTGTTAGAAACTAATGTTTAAGTGAAGAGCAGTTTCACATAAAAGTAATCACAAAACCTTGTTATTGGGGGCATGTATTGTTATGAGAAACTTATGATCCAGTTAAAAAAGGACCTATTTTAATGTTGTAATAACTTAGGATAATTGTTATTGGTTTTTTTCTCACTATTCATGGTAATGTCATAAAATGTTTTAAATGGATTGCTACACAATTAAATCAAAATAGCCTACATTAATTTTTGAATTTATTTTTTAGTGTAGCATGTAGGCTGATCAAAATTTAAACCAAAATTAAGCCATTGTAATATCAGTTTCATAATTTGACTGACTTTTGTTAACTTTGTATGAAAGTTAATATCTTCGACATAGGTGTAGAAAATGTTTGAAACTATATATCAATGGTTGTCCCTTGGCATCAGGAAAATATGGTTGCCCAGAGGATTTTATAGTTGCCTAGCAAATTACTGCAATTGCCCCAAGAATCCTTTAATCAGAATTATTGAACAACTTTTGTTGTGAGCTACACACTTTACTAATAATTTGAGATTAGCCAATAAAAAAGAATTGATCAATTTTCTTTTCTTTTCATTGTTGTCTGTTAAATCAGAAACCTATAATGTTATTCCTAGGTCACCAGACTTGGGTTACATTTTATTTTCCACCAGCTTTCTAATTGTTGGTCAGCACTGAGCAGAAATTTATCAATAATTTATGTTTTTCTGAGTTTGTATGGTTTACATAATTTATTAGATTATAATATTCCCATCTCTATGCTGTAGAGTAAATGTCAACTTTCCATCTGGGATTGTTTTTTATCATTACCCTGCAAACCAAAATAGCATACAAAAACAACTGTAAGTAGTTTAGTTCTTTATACTTGCCATATGCCTATAGTTAAAATTAGCCAATGGAAACAGTTGTCACACACTATACAGTGAGTACCAATTTCTTCCATTCACCATTACAAATGCATACTACTAGGCTATAGGCCTTCAATGTATCTAGTCAGTTTTGAAAAATAATACAACAGTAAATTGATGTTGAAAAATACTACCACAGTAAATTGATGATGAAAAATACTACAACAGTAGATTGATGTTTTGATAAAAGATGAGATAAAAGGTGAGTATTCACTATTTTTGTTTTATTATGGGTTTTCCCAAAATGGGTTTGTAACTAATTACTTAGATAATGAGTAGATGTAACACATTGATTAATATGGCTTATTACCAATAGAAATTACTCAACACTAATTGCAGAATTAAATGGAGAGAGGCAAATTACCAATCAAATGTTAATTGCTGGAAAAAAATAAGTTCTGTGATAGATTTTAACAATTTATCATTTTGAAGAAAGAAAATTGTTTTTAGGGTCACCCATCCAGGTTTTCACATTGGAGAAAAGAGTTACCTGGTATTAATATGATAAATGGCTTCAAGCACTTGATCAAGGTAGAATAATAGTATCTGTATTTGTAGATTTCAGGCAAGCTTTTGATATGGTGGATCATGAAATCCTTTAAACTTAAAGAAACTGAATATTTACCACTGTGATGAAAGCAGTTAGATGGTTTACTTCATACTTAAGTGGGAGAACACAACATGTTTGTATAAATAATGTTCTGTCTGAACATGGAACAATTAAATATGGAGTACCACAAGGTTCAGTTCTAGGTCCATTAATATTTATTTTATTTATTAATGACCGACTACTTTTACTAAGGGACTCAATATCATCTTCAGATTTTGATGTAGATGACACAACATTGTCAAACATCCAAAACACAAAGCGTGAACTCAGACTTTCTTTACAGGATGCCCTAAAACAAACTGGACAACTGGTGCACATGCAGTAACATGGTGGTAAATACTGGTAAAACTAAACTATTACTTATCTCAACACGGCAAAAAAGAACAAATCTTGATAGTGGTGAACTATGACATGGAAGGATAAAATGTTACAAATGGTCTCTCGTGATAGATTTCTTGGTGTTTTGGTAGATAATAACCTATAATTGACTTAACATACCAAACATATCAGTAAAAAGTCAATCCAAGTTTATAGCTTCTCAGTAGGATAAGACATTTTCTCCCTGAACAGCACAGAAAACTATTTTAAAACAGTTACATACAATCCTATTAGACTATTGTAATACATTATTGGGTAATTCAAATGATAAAAACATAAGTAAGCTGCCATCTTCAAAAAAAGAGCATTTGGGCTATATCAATCCAGAAGGAAAGCAAGGAATATTTCACGAGTAAATTAAAAATATTGCCTATTAATGACCGAAAATCCATTTGAGAAAAGCAAAATTAATGTTCAGGATATCCAATAATAGTACTTCTGAATATTTACAATCTCTATTCCAGTATGGGCTACCTGGCAGTGATACCCAACTGTGATCTATGTCTACCAAACAGTATAAAATTCCCCAACCAAAAAAGGCATTATTCAGAAAAAAGTTTCTAATACTCGGGAACTTTGCTCTGGAATAATATACCAGTTGGGATTAGAAATGCCCACTCTTATTTCCTTCTTCCAAACCCATTATATCCAGTGGCTTCAGAGATGAAGCTTAAATAAATAAATTCCTTTGTATGAAGGTCTCAAGTTAGATTATTTATTACCTAATTTTGTTATTCTTTTTAAATAAAGTATTATTATTATTGTTGTGGGAAGTGGAATTTTCAGTTATTATAGGTGAGATTAAGAACAAAATATGATGACATGGCATGTGTTGTCAGCCTGTTGTTAATTGAGTAGTTTAGTTTGCTGATGTGCAACAGCTTTTGTTTCTATCTTTGACTGCTCATCTACTTTACAATCTTTTATTTTATTTCTTCTTTAATTTGTCATTATCTATACAAATGAATGCAAACTTTCTCAAGTTTTTTAAAGGTTGGAAATTGTGATTAAAACATTGAAATACAACCATGCAGTCTCTAATGGAGGTATATGATATTTTGTATTGTTCATGAATGAGTCTTTGAAACTTTATTGTAACTCATTGAAAATAATTTTGAATAAATTACGTTTTTATAATCTTTGAATCATATACATGCATGTTGTATTCTATGTCTCTAATTAAAAAAAAAAATGTTTATAATAAATTAATCTAATATTTAATTTATAAAAATCCTCAAAAATGTAACTAGCTTTTAATTTGTGGATTTGGTACATGCTTTTTATAATCTAATTTAATTGACTTTAATTTCTATGAATAAATAACACTTTGTTATGTTATTTTACAGTATATTAAATACCTAGTACAAAATAACTCAAAAAGTTAAAATATGTAACATAAAGAACTTCTTGTCGTGTTTTTGTCTTTACATTGTTTGAACATTGGCATCACTAAAAGTACTACCCCTCCACCACCCCACTGAGTATTGCCGAGACAAATGTATTAACACTGATATTTTTGTATTTATCTCCCTTTCTTTGAAGACACTGCATAAAATATGTGTGCATCATAAAAAGGAATACAACCTGCTTAAATGACAATCTCCATTAGCATTGTTTAAATGTAAAGTTTTCACTTAATGTGTTGAGTTTGGCTGAAATAGGAATGTGAAAAAGCTTGCCAGTAGCTTCTGGTGAGTTGGTAGTTTCTACCAGGGGTTTTCCTCGATTTTTCTTATACTGGGTGCCATGTACATATAGTCTGTTGTTTGCTGAAAGTAGCCTTAAACCCACAACAGCAAGGTTGTGCATTTATCTTTCATGTAGCAACACTGTTGCCCACACAGTCATGGCACTTAAAAAGTGCATTCGAGGACTAATATTATGCCCAGAATAAATCATTGACCTTTTTTTGGCATGGCTGAATTAGTATAGATAAGCATAGGAGACGTAGCATACCAAAGAATATTTTATGTTTTTTTCTGGATGGTCATTAAGACTCCTCACATAATGTAAATATTTGACTCTTCACACTGTAGTATGTGATCTCATGATGCATACACTGTATAAATGTAACAGGTAATTTTTTTCAATATTCTAAACTTGGCTTATCTTTGGAATCTAAACATAAACGCAAAACATAAAATTGTAAAAATTTATTTTGAAGCTGTTCTCTTACAACCTATGAAACTGCAAAAATTGATGTCACAGATATTTTAAAATATAGCTTTAAGAAAAAGAGAAGGGAAACAAACTTAAAAATGTGTTAAATCTGCAAACAATAATAATTATACATTATCACATAGTCCAGTTTTTCTATAGTATAATCATTTTCATATCTGAGATATCACAATGTGTTAGATATAACTTTATATGATTCTGATTGGTCCAAATAAGCCCATGAAATTATTGTGCAGTATTCTTTTTACTGATATGCTGTGATCATGGGAAAACGTTTTTAACCCCACCTTCTGGAATTTGTTTTTTTCCCCATTAACATTTTAGTGGCCATTTTTTTTAATTGGAGTCACAAAATGGAATTGGGGGAAAATGGTCTCAAATGTCTCAGTGCTTTGTTATGTATAACAATATCATCGTATGAAAAATGGTGTAAAACCACGAGACAAGAACAGCAAGTAGAATGTACAGTATTGCTCAGTTGATAGCTCGAGAGGGAGGGAGGGGGCAGGATATCAGTAACATAGAATCCACAGTATATACAAGCATGGTTTAAATGTTAACTCGCAGAAGTAAATAAACTCACCACAGTTCACCGAAATCTGTGGACATAAACTGGTCTCCCAACTGACAGAACTTCATCAAACCCTTGCATATTTACACAGTAAATATGTGATGCAAATGTGACTCAAAAAGAATTTTGTTTATATCTTCAGTTCAGTCTACTTTTCCAAAGCAAATACTTCAAATATCGGGTCACAAATATATTACAGTAAATATGGGAATTTCTGCATCCAGTAATCCTCCTTTCACATGAACATCTCAACAATGTAATGTTTAGTTGTAATGTTTTCTTTACTTTTTTTTTTGGTAAAGATGGATCATGTACTTCAGACTTGTACCTTTCATTACTGTGTACCGTATCCAACAATGTGACATCACATACATTGGGCATTTTGTGTTGAAAAATGACTTTTTCTTTGTAAAATGTTCTGTTTATTCAGATGGATGCTTGTTCTTGATGTATAGTTTGTATAAAGGTAAAGCCTACTTTTAATAGTTCAATTTTGGGATTATTTGTATGCACTGAAAATGAAAGGTGCAGTATCTGTTAGAACGAATGAAATTATTTATTATTCTTTTTCTAAATAATTTCCAATGAAAAATACATTCTGTATGTTAAGAATCAAATGATTTAATATTCAGTGCATGAAACACCAAGGCTTGCAAAAGCTGGATATTATTAAACTTATTTAATAAATTAAATATTAAATCATTGTCCATTATGGATCCTCTCAGTAACATGTCTGTTCGGGTTCATTGGTGTGTGTTGTATTCAGAATACAACTCAGTAAAATAGTGTACTCATGTGTAGATGAATTTTAGTGTATTTGGGAAAGTATTTGCATTGTTTAATACTTTAGGTGTATATGCCAATTCTTTTTTCATTATATTATCACATCTATAATAAGTTGAAGTTTTGAATTATCATTTATAATGTGCAACATTATAACAAAATACATATTGTAAAATAAGTCTGTATTTGATTGCAATTTATTTCTGCTTTCCTTGGTATAGTAATAATATTGCTTGGATCATGAATTTGTTTTTGTCCATCCAAAATGAAATGATTGATTGTGTTTACTTACTCATCAGCACATTAGAGACTAGTGTCAAAATGAGTGATATGTCTTGTCCAGGAGTAGACAACCTAGGCTATTGTTGGCAGGATTTAAACACACTACCCACTGACTGTAAAAATTGGCATGCATATCACTGAGCCGCAATGGCATCCTGCATCCATTATTAAAGCCCATAGTTTTAAACCAGCCTTGACTGATACAGGCAGGATTCTGACAAACTACTGACTGATTACAAATCTGGCATACTTACCACTCTCCAGCCAACATGAAAGTTCATAATACTAAAACACACAGGGTATATTTTTATCTTCTGCATTTCCCCCTTTTAAAAACTCCCACCATTCATGGAATCTATAAACATAAATACCCGATTTTTTAATGATAGATTTGTAGGTGGATTTTTTTTCTTTGTTGCAAATGAAATGCCAAATTTTGGAAATACCTGTAATGCAAACAGTTTCTAAAAGAAAGTAAGGATTATATAAAAGTTTGTAAATAACTGAATAAATAGAATCACAGGTAAATGTAAAGATCAATATTACACAGGAATAGATGGAAATCTAGCATTTTATTTTCATTTTCAGATGAACAGATTTAACATTATATGTATTATATGGTGGAATCATTGATTTTGGGGGGCTTTATCATCAAAAGCAATATACAGCTAAACTTGTAATCAAGTATCTGTTAATAATTTTAAAGTTTTCACATTCATTTACCTCCCTTCAAACCATTTATATAACAATTTACACATGCTGATGAAAAGAAAAATACATTATGGTGCATCATGTAAAACTGTCCAAAATTACTATCATCTTTAACAATCATTATAAGCATTACTGCTCCAAAACATAAGCAATACTTTTTTTTCAGGGGAGGTAAATCTGAATTGATTGTAAGAATACATGTCTATGTGATGTGCTCACAAGAAGTATGACATTTCACCCAATTAATGTCCTTTCCTATTTAAAATTGTATTAGTTTGGGTGTATGAAAAATCATAAGTACATGTAATATAAAGAATGAAAAATTCAACAACAGTCATAATGTTAGTAATTTATACCATCTTTTGAATATTTGTTGCACGACAAGGCTGTGATAAATAAATTTTAAAAGAAGACTACACTTCTAAACCATCAATCTGACCTGCCATGATACCTGGTCTAATACTATGCATGTAGGCAGAACATTTTTTTTTATGTTCTGTTTATACAGCTTGAACAACCTGCAACTTTGCGGTTTTAAAAAAGCATAGTGATATTGTGATAATTTGTCCATCCATTTATATATACACCTGGGCATGAAAAAGCAAATTTATGCATGCAACTGACATTGACTTTAGGGCCCATTCTTAATCCCCACCCTCAGGGACTTAAATGCTGGGTCATAACCTTTAATGCTATTGAGAACTCCACCCCTGATCATATATATTCTTATTGGGTATGAACCCACAAATTGATAAATGCAAAGGGTTTTAGACTCTTGTCACAGCTTGAAAACTATAAGATCTCCATGGAGTCTCAAACATCTGGTTGGAGAGAAGGAGTAGGGAGCACTGGGATATGTGTTTTACAAACACAAAACTGTAGTTCTTTATATGTTGAATTTGTAAACTTATTCTTACAAAAAAAAAAGTAAATTGTACATAGGAAATATTCTAAGTATTTTTATAGGTCATTCTCTGATTGCTTATTTGTATATGAATGCTGATGTTCTGGAATGAATCTGTCCAGTAAGTTAATTTTGTGGAGAATAACTAGGGCTCACTGACAATTTAATTCGCTGTACACAAACTTTGCATGTAAACTTAGAGGTGGGTGACTTCTTTTGCATGATTGCTAATGTATAGATGCATTTAGGTGAGCATTCATTGAGATATCAGATGAAAGAATATTTTTTGTTATATATTAAACAAGAATTATGTTTTATGTATTCTAAAATCAATGCATATATGATGTAAGAATTGAAATACATTTGTCTGAAACCCTTTAATAACGAGTTTGCTGTTTTTGTATTTGTACTAATTGCTCAGAAAAATTCTGCAAACAGTGAGATGTGTCAAAATGGTTCCTGGACAAGTATTCTTGATGTCTGCCCATCCTAGCATATTGATACATCTCCAGTGGCCTCAGATGTGGAAGGTCACAGGTTTGAATCCCAGCCAATTCATACCAAAGACTTACAAAATTGGTACTTGCAGCCACCTCGCTTGGTGCTCAGTATTAAGAGGTTAGTGTTAGGACTGGGCGGCCTGGTGTCAGGATAATGTGACTGAGCGTGACATGATGCTAAATGTCAGAGGCATGATGTCTCGGTGCTAGACATTACTATTAAGTGCCACACTGCAGACATCATAGCGATATGGCTGAAAAATCGTCAATGATGCCATTTCTAAGTAGTGAAATTTTGATAGTTACCACAGTCTTTGATATAACAATGTTCCTTTCTGTCTTGTATTTTATTGATGATCAGCTAACCCTTAGTAGTATCAGGGACTTAGACAAAGCCATTGTAACTGTGAACCATTAAAGTCATTTGGCAAATTGAATAGTCCATGATCAAATGACCAGTTGTTTTATTATCATTTTTAAAAATAAAAGCAAACCTGCTAAAGATCAAGTGCAAATAGCATACATATGCAAAGTCCTCAAGAGAAGGTTTAAATCTGTCAAATTTACTGAAAGGCCAGTTATTGATCTAATCCCAAAAGCCATCAATGGTTTTATGCAGAATTTTAGATTCTACTAAAGAAAATGGGGGTGACTTGGAAAGGATAATTATAAAATGTATGGACAGACAGAGTTGTTATGAGGGGTAATTGCATACAGTCCCAATTCTTTTAGATGATAACATCACAAAAGTGCACACACACACACACACACACACACACACAGAGTGGTATTAGGATAGATGATCATAGTATATGTACTGAAATTCAGATAGACTTACTTGGGATGGCACCAATTTTTGTAACTGGTAACATCACACACATCAACAAAAGAGGATTAAACAAGACTATATCATGATACTGAAATTCAGATATACATACTTGAGACAAAGAACTCTGAACAATGCAAACACTATAGTGTACATTAGTATAGGGACATGATAGCTTGCTAAAGCTCGTCATGCAGATAGCAGTTAATGGTATATGATTGATAATTAAATAACAGTAATTAGTATATATTTGATAGTTAGATAGCAACAGTTACTATAGAAACCAGCTGTTATTGTCAGTGTATTAAGTTCATCTTTTGAGGTTTGTTTTCATCTTTATAAGTCATCATTTGCATCACTGACATTATCTGTAGCCAATATATAGTATATTTTTTTTACTGACAGTGGCTCAAAACCAATTCATGGCTATAGTATCTGCCTACCCCTACTGCCCCCTCCCCCAGGCAGCATGTACCCTCTAACCAATATTAAATACACACCAAAAAATCAAGAATATGCAAACATGTACAAAACTAACTCAAACACATACCCCTGTCCAATAAAATCACTTCAGAATTCAATTTAAAAATAGAGTTCTAAAGACTATTCCTTTTACTGATATGGGAGGGGAGGGTATCAGTTTGTAATTACTCATCATTGCAGATCTCCATGCTTTTCACTGCATATTCCACCAACGCACCCATCCCCTTGTCGTTTCACGTTCCAAGACTATGATCTGCTTGGGAATCATAATCCAACATGGGCAATATCAACAAAGTGCAACATCACTGCATGAATTTCCACCAAGCGGTTTAGGAAATGATGCAACAAATAAGCAAGCTGATGGATGGGCATATATGGAGAGAGTCACAGCATCCCTTTTGTTTTTTAAAGAAAAATGGGGATAAATTACAAAAGAAACACTTCTTGGTAACTACTCTGCCTATTAGTAGAGTTTGAATATAATATCATTTGCACACTTGTACTGATTTTGACAGCAACCAACATCCTCATACAGTTCACAAAATATGTACAAGCAGTTTATTTCAGCACATAGAAATTTACAAGTTTATTAATATGTCAACGAATTCTGACATTTATGTTACACCTATACACACTGTACATATAAGAAATACACTTCTTGTCTTTGCTTCTGCATGAATCTGATTATACTGAACACAGGGCACATAAATAGAAATTCACTTCTTGTCTTTGCTTCTGCATGAATCAGATTACACTGAACACAGGGCACATAAATAGAAATTCACATCTTGGCCTTGCTTCTGCATGAATCGGATTACACTGAACACAGGCACATAAAAAAAATTCACTTCTTGGCCTTGCTTCTGCATGGTTCAGATTCAGTCAACATGTTATTAGTAATGGTACAAGTTCTGAATACTATAGTCAACATATACACTGCAGGTTGTTTATGTACATATAAAATTCAATGTATAAAAATGAAATAGCACATCTTATTCTAGGAGTATAAATGAAACTTTGTATTAGCATGCTTCTTTCATACATACCACATTAAAATAATCTCAATACAGTACATATTGTATTACTGACCCATCTGCACTAGTGATTTCGAATTTAGTTCAGTGAAAGTATGTCATGTTGGTACTGGTTGTATGGCACTCTAGCAGTAATGTTTATTCTCTGTAGCTGAATTACACAATATAACAGTCCCAGATTTGTGGATTGTGATAATTTATGTGTTTCACTTTATTTACAAAGGACTCTGGAGTTATTCTTGCAATGTCTTAGATATGCAACTTCAAAACTTGCAGTACAGGCCTTGAATCCACATTGATTTTGTAATTGTTTTCCAATGGATTCTTTGAAAGAATTTTTCATATCCTTTTTCCATTCTGAAATAAATACTTTGCAATATGTGTCCAGATTTAAAAAAATATGGTCAGTTTCTGACAAATTTCCATTTTCTACACTATTCATTAAATAATATTTACACATAATATTTCCATATAAAATATCACTTAAATGTCCAACTTTGAACGTCTCATTTAATGTAAAGTTTAAAAAATAACAGAAAACAATTACAAAATCTTTAAAATATTCACTTTCACTCTTTCTTTTTTTCAAATTTAGGAATGTATTTTTATTTCGAGACACAATTTCTACTACTGCAGCCCATGCTAAATCCTACAACTTGAACTCCGTAAAACAGCTAATGGTTTTTCGTTATAGAAAAACATCAGTAATATAGTGTTAAACATATTTTGGGTATGTACTCTAATTACAAAACATCAGTAATAGAGTGTTAAACATATTTTGGGTGTGTACTCTAGTAAAGTACATGTACCTCAAATGTAAAATATCTTTCTGTATTGTAATTTATCCATGCCCTAGGGAAAATATCACTAAAGAATTACTTAACGAAATTTTAATTCATTGAATGGTACTGATTTTTTTTATATGTGATTCGTGTTATCATCTAATTCTTCAGATATGTTACTGAAAATGATTACATCAGATTCAGAACCTTGGTCTGCATCCCTTGCTGAATTATTACATTTACTTGGTTCTGGTAATTCATAAACCAGTCTAATCCAGGCAACATGTGATCGAGCTGTTATATAATCGCCCTTTTTGAACATTTTCAGAAGTTTTTGATTTAACATTGACAGATCTAGATCACCAAACACGAGTAAAATTAGTTTGTGTTTTTTGTTCACTCTGGAATGGTCAACAGCCATGTCAAATATCAAGTTGCAAAACGTGTTGTTTAAAAATCCATCGCTGATAATGAACAACGAGCTTTTGCTTTCTTCCATCGCTTTTCTTGAATCGTCTAAATTAGAGGTTTGGTGTGTACTTGTGACTATACTATATGGCCATTTTCCAGACTTCAGTTTGGGCAGAAGATATTCTTCAGTATACTGCGAAACCCGTTGATCCTGGACATCGTAAACAATCAGAGAATCGTATGGCTTATCCGATTCAAACACTCTCTGGCAAATTCGTATGCCCGAAAATCTGTACAATATGGCACAAACCTCTCTGCGGTAATATATTACAGCTGCGTTGATGATTGCAAAAGTCACTAATGCTACGACAGTAGCAATGGCTATTTTTGCTACATTGGGTCCGTCAGAAGCTTGACATTGGAACTCTTCTGGTAATACTGTTCCAAATACCTTTCCACTATTGCAAATCATCCTTCTCCGATCAACAACTTTATTCTGAAGCTGCATCACGAATTTTTTAAAATCCACATTATAGCAATCGCATTTCCACTGGTTTTCGGAAAAGTAGAGATACTTCCAAGTTGAAATGGATGAAAGCTGAGAAACCACCGTCGCCTCGATGTAGACAAGGCTGTTACTTTTCAAGTCCAGCACTTCCAGGCGTAACAGGGTTTTGAATAAATTAACTGGTATGTTCCCAATATGATTGTTTCCAATGTACAATTCTCTTAATTCTGTCTGATAATTAAATAACGTGGCTGGCAAAGTTCGTAACATATTATTCTCTAGATTCAAAATCCGCAGTTTAAAGAAGCCAAGGAACAAATTCGTACTGAGTATGCTAATTTTACTGTTATTTAAGTATAGTTGTTCTGCTTCACTGTCCTCCAATTCAAAAATCGTATTTAAGGAATCCACCTTTTCAAAACTATTTCCATCTAAATATATCTGTTTTGCAGTGTCTGGAAGCATTTTTGGTGTCGAGGCTAAATCACCTCTGCAGATGGCAATGTCGATAGGACCATAATTGTCGCTTTTGAAGCATGCGCAGTTGTTGTCACAATTTTCTTTTACGGCACACAGAAACATTCTCTTTTCAAGATAGTGAGGTTGTGCCGTAAAGTTATGAATCAAGACTTCGCAGTCCGAGACTCGAAATCGCTGTGTTGAAATATCACGTCCTGAAACGCGAGTGTAACTATCGGCTATCCATGACATTTCACAGGAGCACTGTAAAGGATTGCCAAACAAAAGGAAAGTTACATCGATGTCAGTCACAAATGGTTGAAACACCTGAATTTCGTTTCGCTCAAGATTTACCGTCTGAAGATTTTTTAAACCTGCAAAGGCTGTTTGGCTTATTTGAGATATTCTACAGTCCTGAAGATAGAGTTCCTTAAGAGAACTGTTTACAATGCCAAACTTTAAGGGATTATCTATTGTTTTAAAGACATTATGAGATAAATCTATTTTTTCCACATTTACAAGAGAATCTTCCGTAATAATGCCAGATACAACAGCTATCTCATTTTGTGCCATGTCTAAATACAGTAGATTATTCAACCCTCTAAAGGTACTTCTTGTCAGTGGGGTTGTTATTCTGTTGCTGCGCATAGTCAAAATCCTAAGGCTTTCACATGACTGAAATGTTCCATTATCGATAAATAGTAAGTTATTGTTACTAATATCCAAATGCAGCAAGTTTTTCATATTGTCAAAGTTTGTCTGTTTTAATTTTGTAATATTATTAAAATGAAAGTACAGCTCAGTAACGCGGCTTCCATTTAATTGAATTGGCATTGCCTTCAGTCTGTTATTGTTCATCTTCAATGAAACTAGTGGTGGCCAATATCCAATGCCCTCGGTTGATTCTATCATATTATTAGAAAGATCCATGTATTCCAAAGAATTCATATCCCTGAAGCTTTCTGACGGCAAAAATGCGAGACGGTTGCCAATGAGATCCAAATACAACAACGAAGACAATCCTTTAAAGCTAGGCTCACTTATGTTGGAAATTTGGTTATACGAGATATTCAGACTGGTTAGATTTTGTAAAAAAACGAAGCCTTCAGCAGCAAGGGAAGTCAGGTTGTTAAAACTCAAATCCAGACTCTCCAAGCTTCTTGTATGACTAAATACGTTGTGGAAATTTTCGTGAACATCTAAAGAATTGTAAGACAAATTTAGATATTTCAGTTTCACCATCCCCTGTAAAGTGTCTTGTCTTAAAAAGTCTATTGTGTTGTTTGATAGATTTAAAGATTCAATGGACGAATTAGCGAAAGAACCTAGTGTGAGATTGCCCAAGTTATTATTTGCCAAGTTAAGTATTCTTAGATTTCTTAGCAGAGCGACGCCATTACTTACTGTGAGCAGCTGATTGGAGGATAAATTTATTTCCGTAATGTGTTGGCAACTTGAGATTTGCATGAAGTCAAAAGTTTTAAATCTGTTTCCCTGTAACAATACCAAGATTATTCTGGGAAAGATTTCGCAAAAGTCTTCAAAAATATTTTCCAGTTGGTTGTAGGAAAGATCCAGGTGCCTTAGGTTTTCAGCACCTTGGAATTGAGATTTCGTAATATTTGTTAGCATATTTCTCGATAGGTTCAGAATGTTTAGTTCGTTTAGACTCAACAGTGAACCATCTTTTATGTTGCTTATTAGACACTGGCTCAAGTCTAGAACAGTGATGTTGGTTCCTCTTGTACCACAAGAAAATGCATCACTCGGAAATGATGTCAGAAGCAGGTTTCTAAGAAACAAGTACCTTAGATTCAACACGTCGCAAAACGTGCCGCGAATAAAAGATGTCAGCTGATTTCGACTTAAGTCGATATAAGTCAGACTATCCAGGAGTACAAAAGAATTGGCCTGTATTGAGACAATCTTGTTGTTCGACAAGTCAATTACTTGCACAGCTGATAGGGGTATGAACACTTCTCTGTCGATATAATTCAAGTGGCAAAACGTATATTCGTCTTCGTCCCTTGAACGCTGACGATTTGCTGCTGTGGCGGCAGTCTTGCAGAAGCATGTGTGTTTCATATATTGGAAACTTGACTGTGAAAGGCAGTTTACACTGATGTATAAAATACTTGAAGCATTTTTGGTCCAAACCGAAGTTACTTGGGAGTATCTATAACTCGTATCCATGCAATAAAGCGTGTCTGCAGGTTTATTATATATACACTCGGAATATGGTTCGCTTTCATAGGAGAATGTCTGAAAGGTGTCATCGTCGAGAGGCACGCGAAATACCCTTTCACCCACACATGTCCCTGTTGAGAACATTAGAAGCAGAATAACACATAGACTAATCGTCAGTTTCTTCATTTTTCTCCCTGCACTAAGTGGTCGATTTTCGTGAATAGTTTGACTTTCATCAAAATATTACCTGCAAAGAAAAGAACTGAGGTCAATTTTAGGTTCAATTCAATGAAATATTTTGTGTCACACACACAGACGCGCGCGCGCGCTGAATTCAGGAATTCTACCTGTAGTTTTTAATTTCTTGTGAAGCAGGTAATAAAAACTTTAATACTTGATACTGTATTTTCATTTCTTTCTATCTCTCATTTATTCCAGATATGTTAGTTTACGTTTTTTTACCAGCTGTTGTTAATCTAATATAGTGAACATTCAGTTTTGATGTACCTCGGAATATTGTAACATAATTCACGATACTCAAAATCTCTGGAAAGTGACCACTTCTTATCAATTGGTATACTTGTTGTATATACAAGAATAATAAATTCTACTTTCCTCACGTTTACCTTTTTAACTGGCGAACCACATTTCTTTATATATCATCCTAAACAATTTAGCAGCTACCAAACAAACAAAAAACAAAATCACAAGTTTTTTTTGAACGAATGAATTAGCATTCTGAATATCTGAGTAAACAATTAAATTTTTGTAATCTCTTATTTTTACAAATAAGCAAAGTTCAAATTTGTTTGGGTTGGACGGGTGGTGGTGACATTTTGTTATTTTACTGGAATCGAAGTTTTACCGGTTTTACTGTACTTTTAGCTAATGGCTATCTAGTCTGGTTCCCTAACCTGTCTCTCCTCCATAACCTTCGTTTTAGAGTAACAGAGTGGAGAGAAGTCAGTGAACCAGACTAGTTTGACAGAGGATACGACTGAGGTGGCAGGGTCCAGTTTCGTAAATTGGCCCCTGGCAAATTTCTTAACTTAAGGGTATGGTGTGAGTTTTTGAGCTACTATTGTGTAATAATTAAAGATATGGATAAATTTGTGAACTAGGTGTTTCAGGCTTGTGTTGTTCTTGAAATTGATGTCAGACATGTACACTTTCCATAGTTACTCTGCAGTATGTTGATTGTGAAATACCAATAGTCGGCTAGGAAGAAGAGCTAGCCTCCCATAGCAGTAGACACGTGGGTTCAAGGCAAGTAGAATATCTCAAAAACGGCATGGATGACAACTATTATGAATTGCATCAAGCTATTTAGTAGACAATATTTTTCAAAATTTTCATCTAGGAAAAGGCCTTGCGTTTGCACTGTGAGCACCACATGCTGTCAAAAATGGCCTTCGGATGTGAAAAATGCATGTATAAAATAGGGGTTGGGGTACATAAATATTTTATTCTAAGAACTTCAGTAGACTTGTCAGGTCATGTGTGTGATATGATTATGTTGCACTACATAATACCTATCCAGAAATATGTACCTTTTTGACCTCACTCGCGTATTATATTTTTAATGAATTTTTATATTAGGCAGGTGCATGCGACATTAAATTTGTACATAAAAACTGGACCCTGCCCCCTGAGGAAAGTCTGATTATTTGTATAACCTCGGTCACTACTCGTTTCCTAAAAAGTCGATGTAGTCTGAATGGCAGCTATCATACTTTCGCGGTATATTCCGTATAATTGAACTCGAAGTTGCGAATGAAAGCGCCCCGTATAAACAGTGTTATAAAGATGAAGCAGTTACAAATCGATTTTATTTATAGTCTGTGAACACATCCCCGTTTGTTTGTATCCCTCTGCCGATTTCAGTAACGAAAGGCACAAACAAAATTTTTTAAAAAATCCATAAATCTTACTCATTTCATTCATTGATTTATAATTTCTAACCCGATTGCGACCAGGGTGTCCATAACACCTGCATCGTCTGTGCGTCTCATGCTTAGCGGAAGTTTTCATTACAACCATGGCCGTCCTCGACATCAATTTCAAGTTTCTGGACAAGTCCATTTTTAGCGAAGGGGCGGATGCGTAATCGAGGGAAGTTTCGGGGAGTAACCAAATAGGAGCAATGACGTCACTGTGTGCAATATGGTGTCGTGTTAGTATGAAAACTTCCGCTAAGCATGAGACGCGCAGACGATGAAGGTGATATGGACACCCTGGTCGCAATCGGGTTAGAAATTATAAACCAATAAATGAACTGAGTAAGATTTATGTATTTTTTTGTTTTGTTTATGCATTTCGTTACTGAAATCGGCAGGGGGGTACAAACGGGGATGTGTTCACAGACTATAGATCCTTCTCGAACTGGTTGGAGGAAGTGGGGGGAGAGGTAACATCATTTTCAGCACATGATAGGTTATATATGGCGGCCAGAATATTTGATGAATGAACAACCTGGAAAGAACCACCGACCCGCGGAGAGTTACTGGCAAGCTTGCTTAAATCAGCCCTTGGTCTAGTCCTACATGTAAGACATAGCACATGTTGATTTTGTTTAAGTGCAATGTCTTACGATCCCAATAACGGCCTTGTGTAGTCTGTTCCGATGCTGACATCGGAACGAGTAGTCAAAGTTTCAGGAATATCGCACATACTTGGCAACCTATATCGACACTCTTTCACTAATTTATGTTTAATTAATATAATTACTGTGCTGTTTTTATCCTGGTGGAATCAATGTCTGACACTTGCAAATGGACGCATTTTCTTGTTCAGTTGACATACATTTGAATTTGTTGAAATGCGACAGTAATCGAGGTATGCCGAAGTATGTTCAAGTAGGTTCCAATTGGAAAATGTTTCTTGAAAGAAACGAAATGTTGCTTGCTGTTCAAATGCTTAATGCTTTGATACTTTCGTTTCGTTATAAAAAAACGGCCTTGTTCAAACCTACTTCGGCATTCCTCAGCCACCATCGCACTGCAACCAATTGAAATGAGTGTCAAAGGAACAAAAAATGCGTTCATTTGCTAGTGTCAGATTTTGAGTCGATTACGATCAAGACACCAAAGTAAGTATTTCAATAACTCTTAAATATGTGGATGAATGTTGATATTTATTGCCAAGTATGTGATATTCATGAAAAATTCACCTCTTATTCTCTGTCAATAGAGTTCAAAACACTACACAGCGCTGTTCGTTAGGCAGTAAGACCCTGACGCCCCAAATATAAATATCAGCGTCAGGTCTTACATGTAGGACCACCCGTGGTCTTGGTGAGATGTGTCAGTGATCTGTGAAGGCAAACGCCTTAACCTATTCTGCCACCCATGGGTCCAGGACGAACTAGACATCATACAATGTTTTTAGTGAATCCCAACTGTCGATATGACCACCTTTTTGAGAAGCAGTGAAAAAGTGTTTTTAAAGCTGAGCGCTTGTTTTGGCTATGAAATGACAGATAAGCATCACTTCCATTCAGACCCAACTAAACAGGGATGGAATGTTTTACGTTTAACTCACATGTTTTGCATATGCGTGGCTGCCAAATATAACTGGTGGAGGAATAAATTACCGTAAAAACTACTGACCCAAGGGAAGCTACTGGCAGTTTTTGTATTACGGCACCCTAGCACAAACGTCTCTATAAAGTGCCAACAAATGGTTAAGTTCGAAAAATATAAAACTGAATTGTACAAACATTGAGGAGTACAAAGCATCTCAATCGTCTAGTTAGTTATTGCTAAATAACAAAAAAAACGTAAAGCTGCTAAAATTGTGTTAAATGAATATAAGAAATTAAAATGTAGCACATGTAAAATCCTCATAAATTTTAGACATCGTAGGGAGACCTTTGGTGGATACCGCACGTCCAGCGCCGGTGCAAGGCATTTTGGTGCCCTAGGCGAGATCAGATATATGGCGCCCCCCCCCCCCCCCCTCCACTCACGCCGTCCCCCACCCGCCCATCATGAAATAAACCCTTAGCCCAGCGCCCTAGGTGATTGCCTAATTCGCCTAGCGGAAGCGCCGGCCCTACGCTCGTCTATATAAAAATGTGTCCATGAGAAGTAGCGATGGTAACATTTCATGGCGGTGGTCATACTCAGTGGCGTCGCTAGGGGGTGCGGACCGCACCGGGTGACACCATCTCAGAGGGGTGACACCTAAATGAAAAACTTTAAAGTTTACAGAGCACACACTGCTCGGT